>CM034706.1:47390625-47406786 GCA_020142125.1 Phrynosoma platyrhinos | reverse complement strand
GCCAGGAGGGAAGGAAAGAACTATAATATTCATCCAGTTTGTATAAAACTTTTCTCATTTAAATTTTGTCTTCACTTCAGATACAGTATTCCAGATCCTCTGTGTGTTAAACCAACAAAATCTATTATTTTTGATCATTGTACTTAAACTTTAAAAAAGCCAATGTCCCTACAAATTTAAACTCTCCTTTGTACAGTATAGCAGTATTGGGGCCCAGTCTTGTTCTACTTTTTGTATATTTTGTTTATTTAATCTAGCAGTTAATACATCCATACTCATCATTTCTGATACATTCCAGAACCATTCTTTAATTAATGGTATAATTGATGATTTCCTTTTTTTTTTTTTCTAGTACTAGTCTCATGGCCATTATAATATATAATAATAGTCTGCAACAGTTCTTTTCTATCTCTTTTGAGGTCTTGTTTAGCATATTTAATAAATATATTTTGGGTTGCAAATTGTAATTTATTTTGAGAATCTCGCATATTGCTGCATGGATATTTTTCCAATAGGACCTAATTACAGTACAATTCCACCACAAGTAGAACCACCCTCCAAAGGCATGGTTGCATTTCCAACACTTGTTACTGCTTGTTTTGTAAATTTTTGCTAATTTTATAGGTGTTAGGTGCCAACGATGTTCCATTTTAAAATAATTTTCCTTTAAATCTTGGCAGTTGGTAAACCTTCGTGTTCTTTTTCTTGTTCGTTCCCATCTTTCTAGATCAATATCTCTTCCAATGTCCATTGCCCACTTAATTGTTGTCTCTTTGATGATATTTTATTTTAATTCTCTTTTCAACAATACGCTACAGATATCAGCTTTGGGCCATTGTATCTTATCACTTTGTCCAACTCATTTTCATTTTGATTGCATCTTATCACTTTATCCAACTCATTTTCATTTTCTTCAAATCTTTCTTGCTTATAATCTAGTTTAAATCTATCCATCTATTACTTATATGGGAACAAATGGATGTTTGGATCTAACTCTTTCAAATCTTCTAGAGGTTTCATTTTGTATTGTCCTCTACTTCATTTGTTCAAAATGTCTTGGTATCTCAGCCATTCTGATGCATCACGCCATCTTCCAAAATATGCTTCCTGTGTCGACACCCACAGTGGCAATTTTCCATAAAAATTTTCTTTTTACTGCATCCAAATTCTAAGTAGTGATCTTCCAATCTAATGAGGTTCAAACTCTTTATGTATGTTAGCTTTGCTATACCACATTAGGCATGCCACCTGTATCACAAATTAAAACCTTCTAAAGCCAGAGTTCTTTCCTTGTCCAAGTTTATCCATTCCATAATCCACCGTAGTAAATCCTAAGATCCGGTAAGTTGCATCCGCTGTTCTCTTTCTTATCAATTAAAGTCTTCCATTTTATTCTTGATTTCCTTCCTGACCATATACATTTCATCAAGTCTTTCTTCCAAGTTTGAAATAGTTTTTCATTCACAATTATTGGTATGTTTTGGAACAAAAAGTTCATCTTAGGGAGCACTGTCATTTTAATTGCCTCTATTCTTCCAAATAGTGATAAATTTATCTTTGTTCATTTATTTTGTTCCTCTTTTATTTATTTCCATTTCTTTCCATAGTTATTGTCATATAAATCTGAATTCCCTTTAGTTATCCAAATGCCTAAATATCTGATTTTCATCTTGATTTTATATCCTGATGTGTTCTGTAATATTTCTACTTCTATCTTTGTCATGTTTTTAACAGGTATCACCATCTTTTCCTTGTTTACTTTTATTCCTGAAGCTGTTTCAAAATCCAGTAGAATTGTTTGTAGTTTTCCAATCAAAGCCAATGATTCTTCTAAGAAGACTATGTTGGCAAAGGCCTTCAATTTATAATGCTGTCCTTTTATTTGTTTTCTTTTGATATCCATATCATCCCTGATTCTATTATTTAAAGTTTCACCATAATAAATAAAAGTGGAGATAATGGACATCCTTGTCTGGTCCCTTTCTGTATGTCCAATTTTGGGGTTCTTTTTCCATTAATAATTAGTTTATCTTTCTGGTAACTACAGATGCTTCTAATCCATTCATAAAAAAATTCTCCAAGATTCGTTTTCTTGATAACCTCCAACATGAAGCTCCATTTCACCTTGTCAAAAGCTTTTTAAGCATCAACAAAGGTCATGGCAACTTTCTTTTCATTATGTCTTTCATAGTATTCAATGGCATTCAGCACTGTTCTTATGTCCTCTTTCATATATCTTGATGGAAGGAAGCCTATTTGATCATCATGTATAACTTTATTTAAAATATTTTTAATCTCACAGCTAATATAGACTTGAAAACCTTATAATCAACATTTAATAGTGAGATAGGTCAACAGTTCTCTACTTTTGTGTTGTCTTTACCTTCCTTCGGAATAAGTGTTATATTAGCCTCTTCCCAAAACATTGTGGAATGTTTTTTAACTCACTTGTGATGAGTATTTATTGTGAAAACGCTCCTATTGTGATATATATCATGTAAGAAACTGCCATTGGTCTATTTAGCTTTATATTGGTCCATTTAGTTTTATACTGGTTGCAGTTACTGAGTGGATATGCAGACCTTCAAATATTGCTGGACTGCAGTTCCCATGATCCCTTATCATTGTGTAAGCTGGCTGGGCATAATGGAAGATGTTGTAGTCCAACACCTGAACAACCATGGCCTAGACTGTCTAATGTTCTATTGGTGTAAGGGTTCTTCAGACACAGACTTCTGCTATAGCTTCCATGTCACCAGCTCCAGAACTCACCAAGTCCCTTCCATAGCCCTGTCCCAATGGCTATTCTATTGCTGTTGGAGGATAGTGATGATCAGAGAATCATCTAGCTATGTCCCCATAGTCAGTTGCAGAATCAAGAAATCTTCCACCAATATCCACTGGGTCCTCTGGGCAATGATATTTTGTCACTGGTTTGCATCTGGCTATGGGAGCCTAGCTAGACACTTCTTTGAGTCCCTTCACTCTCCACTAACTTGATGTAGTAGTTTGAGCATTGGACTATGAGACCAAGATTGGAATCCCAGCTTGGCCTGGTAAACTTGATCTGGTGACCTTGGGTAAGTCTCTCAGTCTCAGAGGACAGCAATGGCAAACCTTCTCTGAAGAAACATGCCAAGAAAACTCTGTGATAAGGGCAAACTTGGTCACCATAAGTCAGCACTGACTTGAGGGCACAGAACAACAACAACATGGGAGCCTAGCCAGACAGTTCTCTGAATCCCTCTGCTCTCCAGCAGAAATGAAATGGTTGTGGGAGGGGTTATCAGAACACATAGTTTGCCCTGGGAGGGCTTTGGTCATTGTGGAGGAAGGAGGGAGTGACTACCTACCTTCATAAATACCAAAAAAGTACATGCACAAGTATATGGTGGAATTGTGCTTCCATATGTTGATAAGAAGAAGCTGGCCCACGTGTTCCTCTCATACCAATCTACATTGACTGACAGCAGTGGTTTCAGAGGTGCAGGTTTCCTTGCTCCACAGGGATTGAACCTCTGACCTATTTCATACAAAGCATGAAATACTCTTCCACTGAGATCCAGAAAAGCCTGCAAACCAACAATCCTACAGCTGTCAAAACATGGGGCACCTGGGTAGGAAATAACATAGGAGTCAGATTTCTGACTCCCTTAACCACCAAATTCTTAAAGTAAAACATTATATGGAAATCATCTGAAAAATATGTCATGGTTTAAGTGTTGGGCTACAACTCTGGAAACCAAGATTCAATTTCCAACTCCTCCATGAAACCCGCCGGGTGACCTTGGGCAAGTCACATGCTCTCAGCCTCAGGGGAAGGCAAAGGCAGAGCTTCTTTGAACAATTCTTGCCAAGAACCCCATGATAAGTTTGCCTTAGGGTTGCCATAAGTCAGAAAACAACAGGGACACAACAACAACAAATATCTTAAAATTACAAACATTATCTCCAGCCACCTGCTTCCACTGTATGTGTTGAGCTTTGTGTGTACAGTATAAGGGATTTTATATCTTCTTTCATGGAGAGGGAAACATTCAGTGTTTCTAAGATGAAGATGATGAAGCTGGGGAAAACATTTATCTGTACTTTTTGTGGGAGTTTTGGGCTATATGGCTGTCTGTATTCTGGATGATTGTATTCCTGATGTTTTGCCTGAACCTGTGGCTAGCATCTTCAGAGAATGGCGGCATGGAGATGTGTGGGGTATATATACAATGTGTGACCCACACACCTCTATGCCACCATTATCTGAAGATACCAGCCACAGATGCAGGAAAAATGTCAGGAATAAATTCTTCCAGAACATGGTCACATAGCCCAAAACCCCCACACAGAACTATGGATGATGGCTGTGAAAGCTTTCAACTTCACATTTATCTGTACTGCCTATTTTGCTTTATTTTGTCTTATGTCTCTCTCTGTGTGTGTTTTTTTCTATTGTATTTTAATATTGCATTTTAGTAATTTATATTATTGAATATTATATTATTGAATAGTATGTAAATGTTTTATTCTGCACCAGTTTGTAAAGTGTCATTTCTTTATGGCACTACATAAAGAAATAATAATAATAATAATAATAATAATAATAACAACAACAACAACAACAGAGATGGGAAACCATGGGCTGCATGTGCCCCTCCATCAACGTCTCTTGCTCCATTAAATTTTGAGGCAATATTTTGCCTTAAATGCCTGGAGGAAGAAAAATGGCTACTCATGGAGTGGTGGGTTATATTTATTTATACACTCTCAACACCTCACAACCCAAAATACTAAATAAGAAAAAGAAAAGACGTAGGCTTTCATGGCCGGCATCCATAGTTTTTTGTGACCAGCCACAGATGCTGGCAAAACGTCAGAAAGAAACTCTTCTAGAACATGGCCACACAGCCTGAAAAACCCATGAAAAACTATAAAAAGAACTTACCAGAAACCAGACATTTCAACCAGATTGATTTTCAGTTGGGATTTTCAGCCAGGGGGGAGGGACAAAAGGGCCTCCCGCACCCTCCACAGTCTCCCTCCCTCCCAGTCTAAGAGGAAGTGTCCATGAACAAGCATGAAAGAGAATAGAAGTGCTCATAGGTATGAAGCCCTGTATAATGAATCATTGTAAAATTGTCATTGTAAAACTATAACTTTCTTCTGATAATTGTGTATTGAGAGTTGGAAAATGATGAAATGTGATGTGTGGTTTTAATTAATACAATTTATTTTTTAAAAAACTTTCTTCTATATATTGTGCTTCCTTTTTGCTTTTTATACTTTGCTGTTTGAGCTGATATCCCTGCTGCATGCATCCAATAGATGAATATTTTTAACTTTACTTCAACAGATTGAATGTTCAATGTTTATTAATATTATGCTATTTCTTGCTATTAATATGCAGACATTTCACAAGTGGACTTTATTTTTCTCTCTCTTTTTTCATACTCTGGGTTTCCCATTATGGGAAAACACAGGGCTGCAGTTGTCAGATTTGCACAACATTTCAACTACATGTCAGAAAATATGTCCCACAAAATGATTAGTTTTCAAAAGAAAGGTAAAAGAAAATGTGCTGGTTAAAAGTCTCCCAGTAGACTTATTTTCATTTTTCATTCAAACTCAAGTTTGGAGACTTACCCTGGAATCCAAATGCATGCATGAATGTATAAAACTATGACTAGGTTGGTCATGTATGCCTCTTGTGTATGTGTGTAAGTGTGTAAGTGTTTAATTTTTTATTTTCAGTATCAAAATATACATAATTTCATCAATAGTTATATCTCATTTACAATCATATTTAAAACATAATTCTATACTTCCCAGGTACCTCTAGTTTAGAGCCCATTTTGTCACTTAACATGTTCTATATTTATAAAATGTCTTATTTTTATTGGTTTCTCTATATAGTTTCCTTTGGGCCTTGTCCCAATTTTCAGGTATCTTTATTACCTTTTATCGTAGATCTATTAATTATATTCTCACCTCTGCCTACACCTTATTTCCATGACTTTTTACAAAATTCCATGACTGAAAGCCAGTCTTCATCTACACTTTTTACATCCTTCTGGTTTAAATAACATGTTAACTTGTCAATTTCCATCATTTTTACTAATTTCAACATCCACTCATCTGATGATGGCATTTCCTTATTTTTCCAAAACTGGGCTAATAGTAACCTTGCCTCTGCTACCATATACAATACGACTCTCCAGTACTTTTTCTTTATCTGTGGAAGAATTTTATTCAACATATTCAGGAGGTAGATCTTTGGTCTCAGTTCATAATTAACCTTCACCATCATGTATGCCTTTTATAGGTTTTGCAAACTGTACAATTAACATGTGAAGAGGAAGAGGAATTTCACTTGCTGCTCAGAATCTGTTGTTGTATTGCACCTGCAAGTCATTTCTGACTTATGGCAACCCTAAAGCAATCATACCTCAAGGTTTTCTTGTCAGTTTCCTGGGGACAGAGGTGCCCTTGCTTTTCTCTGGGGTTCAGAGAATGTGACTTGCCCAAGGTCACCCACCCTTGGCTGAAGTTGAGGGGGAATTTCAATGCTAGTCTCCTGGAGTCCTCATCTACGACTCAAACCACTACACTATGCTGGCTCTCTCAGGAGTCAAGCAGATGGGCAGGAAAGAACAGCCTAAAGCTGCTATCTCTGAGAGCAGGCTGAGACCCCACTGACTGCACCACCTGTTCCCAAGGCAGCTTACATGTGCATGTCAAGACTGCACAGCATAGCATGAATCTACACTGCTGGGTCATTTAAAAAAACAAACCCACCATCCATGTGCACTGTCACAGAAACATACTGCCAGTGATTGCCTGCTGTCTAGATGCCATCCCATTGGATGGTTGCCCCCTTTGATTTGCACACAGACACACCTGCAACCCTTCACCGGGACAGAGCATTGGAGCAGAGGTGTGCCCAATAAAACACTGGCAATGCACAATCATGCCTCCCTACATGCCCATCATGGACTGTCTGTTTTGTGTATGTTGTGTAGCCATTGGAGGTGTCACATTTTCCCTTTTTTGCATTGCCACCCTAACTGCTGGTTCTATCCTTTTTAAATACACACCTGCACCAATGCATTTATATGCAGCGTTAGGGTTAGGGTTAGGATGGAGCACTCGTTTGGGACCAGTCTCATGTTGTGGTGTTCATATGCAAAGTCAAAGGTCCACACTTTCTAAGCTAGCATGGTTTATTTCTGCTTCTTTTCAGTCTAGTTTTCCTCCCTTAAAGCGGCTGCGGCACAGTTACCAGCCACTTTGGAGCTATGTGTCATCTCAATGCCATGCCCCTAATGTGGCCTGAAACTGCTTCTTTTGGCCTGCCTGTGTGAGGCCTCAGTTTCTATACATTTATAGTTTGTACATATATTACATGCAACACTTTGATTAGTTTCCCAGCCTCAGGAGTCCTTTTATCCCTCCTACATTTGGTTTAAATGCTGCCCTGCCTATTATTGTTTGTTTGATTATTGTTTGTTTTAATTATGTGTTTGAATCATTGTTTTAATGTAAACATTGTTTAATTCTTTTTTAAGGGGGGGCTGTGGGATTTGGATGGTATTTTAATATTGTATGATGTTTTTAAATTGTGAGCCTCCCCGATTGCGTGACAGAGGGGCGGGATATAAATAAAAATTATTATTATTATTATTATTATTATTATTATTATTATTATTATTATTATTATTAACAGTATTTTAAAAGACCCCAGACAATCCATTGTCAGAAGCTGTTTGGGCTTGAATTGGGAGCCTTTGCATGTGTGTACTCTTGCTCTACATGATGAGTCCCTGAATTGTGTATTACATCCTTTCTACAGTCACTTTATGTTCCCAAGCCCTAGACTCAGCCCATACAACCAAGGTGGCTATTTGGCCCTCCTCTCAGGAAAAAGTATAAGAAGACTTCCTGTTCTGGTTAAGCAATGAGATTTTCCTGAACCCTGATGTGGTCCTTTATGGTCTTGTTTTTCTCCATCCTATCTTTCTCCTTAATCCTCCATACTACATTGCTCTTTGATCCTCACTACTGGTTTACTCCATGGCTCCTCGCTCCTGTGCTTTTGATCCAAACTTTGGAGTATTGGAGTTGCCAATGGAGTATTTTGGAGTATTGGAGTTGCCAATACTTCAATCTTGACATATGTCAGGAATAAATATAGCACCTATGTGTTCAGAAATTTTATATGCAATAAACTATTGGTTATTACCTTTAAAGCCCTAAATGGCTTGGGTCCAGACTATCTCAAGGACCGCCTCCTCCCGTATAATCCCCCCCGCATCCTCCGGTCCTCTGGGAGGAATCTGTTGCAGCCTCAAAAAACGAGGCTGGTGACAACCTCCCAGAGGGCATTTTTGGTAGTTGCCCCCAAACTGTGGAACGGCCTGCCGGTGGAGATCCGTCAATTGTCATCACTTGACAGCTTCAAGAAAGCTGTCAAGACGGATCTCTTCCGGCAGGCCTTCCCGGATTAATTAAATTTACCAGCTTCGGCTCCAGAATCTCTCTCCGAGATTCTCCCCTTTATGTGACCAGATTCATATGAGCCAGTGTTTATACATCGCCAGCATTTTTTTTTTGTACTGTTGTCTTTTTGTATGGAGGAATTCTACCTCTTTTATACTTTATTTTAATTTGGATGTGGTTTAATAATTTTTTAAGGGGGGAGGGGGAGGAAATTATTCTTAATTGTTTGTTGTGATTTTATGATGTAAGCCGCCCCGATTGTGCTCAGAGGGGCGGGGTATTAAATAAAAATTATTATTATTATTATTATTATTACTATGTGTATTTTACTTTTGAGCTTCATGAAAGAATATCCATGCTTATATTGCCAAAATGACAATAGCTTTATATAAGAGGAAAGAATCTAAGGAAACATCAAGCTTTGCAGATCAAAAAGAAAAGAAAAGAGAGAAAAAAACCTAAGGGGAGGAGAATTCTCCAAACAGGTAAATTTGGAATGAGCACTCAATGGCAAAACCCCTCTGAAGAAATTTGCCAAGAAAACCCAGATAGGTTCACCTTAGGGTTGTCATGAGTCAGAAAGAACTCGAAGGCACACAATAACAACAACAATGTTCAATACATATGGAATGTGGGTGGTACTAATTAGAAAACTAGGTAGGAGCAGTTAACTGAGGGCCTCGGCAGACGACTACGGTAATTGGGTCGTCTTGGAGGCCCCAAAGAGGCCCCACACGGCCGGCGCTTCCAAGGCAACCTCCCTCCGCAGCGACCGGACGCGCTGCGGAGGATAAGTCAGGGAAAGTGCACCCTACGCTTTTAGGGCGCACTTTCCCTGACTTATGAAAGGAGCGCCAATTTGGCGCTCCTTTCAGGGACGCTGTCAGAGCGCTGCGGTGGGGCTGCCATGGCCCCCCGGCGCTCCGGACCAGGGTGTCCTGGATGCCCTGGTCTGCATCCCCCCTGAGTGTTAGGAAAAGAAGGAAGGTAGAATACAGATAGACAATAAGAGGAACAGAGAGATGGATTTCATTGTCCAGAAAAGTTTATTACCTCATTCAGCCTGAAAAAATAATATTCAGGGAGTAGCTGTGTTAGACATGCAGCAAAATATAACAAAAAACAAAGTCTGCAAGTAGCAATACATTTTAGTATAAAATGCATTATACATGATTTTGAAGCTTCACTGGCTTCTTCATCAGACAAAGACATTAAAAATCATACAGGAGAAAATGGTGATGATGTTAGCATCACAGGGCTACATTCTGTCTGAGATGTCAGTTAAAATAGTATTGAGGCAGTTCAGTGCAGGCAGAGCACTCTCATTACTGGCTATGTGAGAACTAGAGGGCCAATGTGCATGGCCCATTTGGGGAAGCAGAGAGCTGCCCCAGGGAGTGGTGGATCGGGGCCGCAGCAACCCAATCCCCCCCTTTTGCCACCCTGAAAGAGTGGCAAAATGCCGCTCCTTTTAGGGTGGCAAAAGGCCGCCCTAAGAGCCGGTGCCGCAGCTCATCAGCACCCTTTTGGCACAGTGTGTTTAAACATTGTGCCATATGGGAAAGATGACATAGACTCCCTTGAAATTCAAAAGTATATAAATAAACAAGAAGTACCAGAAATAACAGATGATCAAAGGGAAAGACTGAATAAGGACTTTACTGAAGAAGAGGTGGAACAAGCAATAAAAAAGCTGAAATTGGATAAGGCTCCAGGACCAGATGGATATACGGCTGTTTACTACAAAACATTTATAGAGGAACTGAAAAAACCATTGCGTGAGACATTTAATTGGATAACAAAAGAAGAAATCCCTGACACCTGGAAAAATGTGAATATAATATTGATCCATAAAGAGGGAAGAGATGAAATGTGAACCAAGAATTATAGACCAATATCTCTCCTAAACACAGACTATAAAATATTTGCATTAATAATGGCAGAATGATTTAAAAAAATACTTTTACAAATAATTAAAAAAGAACAATCGGGATTTCTACCTCAAAGATATTTAAAGGATAATATGAGAACAATAATAGATGTAATTGAATATTATGAAAAAATAATGATAAAAAACTGGGACTTATATTTTTAGACGCAGAGAAAGCATTTGACAATGTGAATTGGACTTTTATGATAAAAATATGCAAAAAAAATGAGGATGGGAGCAAATTTTTGTAATTGGATTAAAGAAATATATAGTGAGCAAACAGCAAGTCTTGTGATAAATGGAAACAAATCACAAAAGATTAATATTTGCAAAGGTACACATCAAGGATGTCCGTTATCACCTCTTCTCTTCATAATGGTGTTGGAGATATTACTAAACCAGATAAGTGGAAACCCAAATGTCAGAGGAACGAAGATTAAAGGAAGAGAATACAAGCTACGTGCTTTCGCTGATTATGTTGTATTGATACTGGAGGATCCAACAGAAAATGCAAAGGAATTGCTCAGAGTTATAGAAGATTTTGGGGAAAAGGCCAGATTCAGAATAAATTATGACAAAACAGTAATAATTACCAAAAATATGACTAAAAAAGAAGAAACAGAATTAGCTGAAAAAACGCACTGTAAGGTTGTAAATAAAACTAAATACTTGGGGATATGGATATCCAAAAGGAATGTAGATCTATTCGAAAATAATTATAAACCAAAATGGAGAGAAATCAAAAAAGATATGACAAACGTGAGTAAAATCCAACTATCATTAACTGGAAGAATTGAGATGATAAAAATGATGATTCTACCCAAACTTAATTTTTTATTCCAGAACATCCCGATAATACATAATAGACAAATATTTCAAGAGTGGCAAAAAGATTTGAGAGAATTTATTTGGAAAAATAAGAAAGCGAGAGTCAGCTGGACAACAATGACAAGACATAGCAAAGATGGAGGGAGGAACGTACCAGATTTAGAACTCTATCATAAAGCTAATGTTCTAGACTGGTTATCTGAATGGGTAATATTAAAAGACCAGGATATACTGAACTTGGAGGGATTCAATAACAGATTCGGATGGCATGGATATCTATGTTATGATAAAGAAAGAGTTCACAAAGAGTTTCAGCATCACGTAATTAGAAGAAGTCTATTGAAAATTTGGATAGAAGTTAAAAAAAACAATATATACTAAAATACCTTTATGGACTTCATCACAAGAAGCTTTTTTCGGGAGATGGACAGCTCTTCGAATTTGGTTAAAATATAGAGAGATATTGGAGAAGACTGGAAACCGATGGGAATTAAAAGCCATGCCGGAGATTCAACATTTAGATGAGAAAATGCATTGGTTATTATATACCCAAATAAAGGAAAGATTTAAAATCAATACTAAGCTACAAGGGGTGGAAGAAGATTTGAAGAATATAGACAAAATTTGGTTGGGGACAAGAGTGAAGAGAGTAAGTAAATTATACAAAATGCTAATGCATCAAAAGCAAGAAAAAGAAATAATATCAGACAATATGATTAAGTGGGCATCAGATATTGGTAGGACAATTATGGTAGACCACTGGGAGAAAGCTAGGAAAATGACAAGAAAATTCACCCGTTCTCAAGATATCAGAGAGAACCAATGGAAAATGGAGCAAAGATGGCACCTTACTCCAGCTAGAATGGCAAAAATTTATAAATTACAAACAAATGAATGTTGGAAATGTAAGCGTAATGTTGGATCCTGGTATCATGTTTGGTGGAGATGTCCCAAAATGAAAATGTATTGGAAAAAAATAACATATGGTGATAGAAGATATATTGAAAAATAGATTTGAATTATATCCAGAACTATACTTACTAAACATGATGCATAAGTTAGAATTGGATATAATTAGAAAATACTGGAGAATAATACTTTATATGATCTCGGCAGCAAGAATATTAATAGCCTCCAAATGGAAAAATGAGACAATACCAACAGTGGATGAATGGCTTTTGAAACTGTCAGAAATGAAGGAAATGGATAAACTGACAAGGTTATTGAATAATGAGGATGCGGAACTGGTTGAGGAAGAGTGGGCTCCAGTGAAAGAATATCTAAATGGAAAATGGGAATAAAGCAGCGAAGTAATTATAGAGATTATGTAATAAATTGGATTTGAGATGTTAAATAATAGAAGCAAGAGATACAGAAACAATGTATGTGAAAAGTGGGAAAAATGCACTTATTTTCAAAGAACTATTGAGAAATTTGAATTATGGCTAAGCGTACTGTAAATATGACAAAGAATATATTTTAATTGTATTTTTATGTACTTTAAAATAAAATAAAAAAAATAAACATTGTGCCAGAAGGGCGTCCTGATGCCACGCACTGTGTGTATGGCTTGACGATGTCAGGACAGCATCAGCATGGGGTTGGGGCAGCCAGCGTGCGGCTGCCTCTCCCCAACTCCACCCCTAGGCTGGCCCTTTGGGCCAGTCTGCAATGGCCCTAAGAGCAATAAAAGAGAGGTAGTAAAATTTCAACTCCCATTAGCAACAGAAATGTAACTTCTCTTGAGTTCCAGATGTCTATGTGCTGTGTGAAGCTAAGTGATCCTTTCCAAGGCAGAGAACATTGAATTTCTCAGGAAGCCTGTGTACTGCTACGTCTGGAAAAACTTTTAGATGCTGTATAGGTAATACTTGACAAATTGTAGTCCCAAATTGCAGTCCAATGAAAAAGTTGGCCCAAGAAAGGTATTGCTGCTTAAGGACTCATTTACCCAGATATGCTGTTGTTAAGTGTTCCAAGTGGCATTGCTCAAATAGATCAATGAAGATCAACGGAGGCCTCAAAGTTTTTAATGCAGATGGAAATAGGTATCAGTATATCAGTATATCTACTACTCCAAAAAGCAACCCACAAAGCAATGAGAAAAAGCTTCTGTTCTTTCTAACTTACTTCTTATTCTCTGTGAAACATAGGTGGATGCATAGGATAACCCTGCTGCTCCCCATTTCAAAGCAATTAAACCAATTTCATGTCATTTTCTTTCAGACTGAAAGGGCTGAAAGTAGAGAGTGTGGTTTATGCCATTACTGCATATCCACACAGAATACCACTGGCCCTGCTGTTGTTGCTTCATAGCTGTGAGCTATACAACTGGTGTTTTTATCACCAACATTAAAACACATGCACATTCACATTACTTTTGAGCTTCCTTATATGGCTGTCTCAACTGGAAAAAATTTTAATGTTGTAAGCCACCCCGATTGCTCTGCAGAGGGGGCAGGATATAAATTATTATTATTATTATTATTATTATTATTATTATTATTATTATTATTATTATTATTATTAAAGTAACTTTACCAGTCCCATTGCATGCCTCTTTCCCATGTCTCTTTCTCATCCTACTTACTTTCACAGATTAGCGCACCTGCATAATTGAAATGATGCACACAAAGAAACATTACTTTTTTGATGTAAAAATGGGGAATGACAATGATCCATTTGCCAGCCTTTGGTATTGTTGCTAAGGCAATACTGCCTATCTGGCATCAAAGCTGGGGTGGGATGGAGTGGGGTGGGGTGAGCAGGAAGAAAGGACTCATTGCTCTTCAAGTCATTGTCCCCAGATGACCCTGCAGATTTTCACATAGAAATCTGATCAACGGTTAATACAGCTTGAAACAGCTTTAGCTTCTGCTGGCTGCTCCCTGCTGCTAACACTGCTCAATAGCAGGGGGCTCAATCAATGACAGCATGTTTCCCGAGGGACAATGCTCAGTGCCAGGAGCTATAGATTAACAATGAGCACTAGAGAGAACCTGTTTAGTTTACCAAAAAAAAAAAAAAAAGCAAGACAGAGAGGAAGGATCACCACCACATGTCATCCTATTTGTTCTTGCACTGTGTCTCTCTGATAACCTCTTTGCATCTGCAAAGTTTCCACCAAGTCAGATCAACACAAAAGCCTAGCTTCATAAAATTATGAAATTTTGAATAACAGTCTCCAATCTTCCAGCCAGCATGGCCACTTTATTTGCACACTGCTCATGCTGGCTGGGAATATGTCTCATTGACTGCTAGTTTGCATGTCTGCAGACTTCCTCTTTGGATAGCCAAACTGTTTTCCTGCATCATTCTAACCTACAACCATTTTTCTTCTTCCCTCTTTCTTCTCCATCACACCACAGATTATGAACCAGTATTGTAAATAAAGCTATTCTATATGTGCTACAAAAACTATGCTTATTTCTCTGCTAGACTCTATGAGTGTAGGCAGGTGTGCATGTGACTGGTGGTTGTTCACCTTCTGCTTTGCAAATTTGGTTACTCTGCTAGAGAGATCCAGTACTATCTCTCACATTTCCCAACAGTTTATTTTGGAGTAAATCTAATTAGTAGCTAGGGCATTATTGTCATATGGCCTAGACCAGTGGCTCCCAGCCTTTGGTCTTCCAGATTATTTGGGCTTCAGATCCCATAGTTTCTTACTGTTGGCCAAGTTATCTGGGGCTTCTGGGAGCTAAGGTCCAAAACAAATGGAGGTCCAAAGGTTGGGAACCACTGGCTAGGTTATCTGTAAATAGCTACTGACAGCCTATTCACTAATGACCCATACTTAGTGGTATGCTGTTGAAGTAAAAATCCCTACACATTTTGTGATCAGGGTATGTATCATATCATAGTGTTGCAGATGATTGCCCAGTCAATCCCTGAAATCTGCAGCTGAGACAGATGGCATGTCAAGCTGTAAATGTCTGATGAAAGCATGCTAATATATGTATACCTTCCTTGGCTCTGTTTTTGTGTCAGTTATTTGGGGGGAGGAATTATTATCTATTATGTTTATTTTTAATATATATATTAATTATATTACATAGTTATATTAGTGTAAATCACTTAGAGATTTTATTATATCGAGTTATATCAATGTTAAATACTACAATAAATGAATAAATAAATATGTTAGTAAATAGATCAATAGACTATAGATCCTCTTTCTTTCTTTTTTCATTCCTTCCCTAATCCTTTAAATTTAGCTGCTGACTACCAATAGTACTCTGTGTGCTATCCTGTGTGACCTCAGTTGCTCTGTGACAAGCATCTGGCATCTAATCATTGGTTTGTCCTAACCCTAACCTTTTGCTCAATGTCATAACTCATATTTACATTTTGACACTTTTGGCAATGCCGAACACTTTTTGTAATTATAATATTTGCACCAGAAAGTTAATTGCATGATCATATCTTTTGGGATCTTTTTTTTATCCTAGTAACTTTTCACTCCACATGGGACCTGATGCAAATGTCAGTAAAATCCACTGGCTTGCTTTTGCCATAGGAAATACTGGATGCCATAAATGCTGATTTATATATATTAATCCATGCATACACTAACAAGAGGGCAGCCTCTTTCATGTAGCCTTAAAATCTCTGTAACCCTAATTGGGGGAGTCAGCATGGTGTACTAGTTTGAGCATTGGACTATAATGCTAGAGACCAAGGTTCAAATGCTCGCTGGGCCATGGAAACCCACTGGATGAATTTAGGCATGTCACACTTCCTCAGAGGAAGGCAAAGGCAAAGCCCCTTTGAATAAATCTGGCTCAGAAAACCCAGTGATAGGTTTGCTTTAGGGTTGCCATAAAGTGGAAATGACTTGAAGGCACATAACACCTAGTTAATGGGGTGCAAGAAGACCTAGTTAATGGGGTGCAAGTGGTTGGATCCTTAGGCGGGAA
>CM034706.1:47345094-47361943 GCA_020142125.1 Phrynosoma platyrhinos | reverse complement strand
TGACCTGGTCATGGAGAGGTAAATCTGGGTGTCATCAGCGTACTAAAGACACCGGGCTTTGAGCTTCCCCACCATGGCTGCTTGTTAAGAAAGATCTGATGTTGTTATTTTATTCATTTGTATGCCACCTTTATCCTGATAGTGGGTCTCAAAGCTGCTAACAATATATTTAAAACAATACAAAAGCATTAAAACTATAAATAAAGTTTTTAAAGTCAATTAAACAATTCATGGAGTTAAAACATTAAAATATTAAAATACATTAAAAGACTGTATACCAACCTCAAAAACAGAATAGCATTAAAAGTTAAATCCTAGTTAGCTGGGAAAAGTCAGATGGCACAGAAATGTTTTGACCTGCTGTCAGAAGGAGAGTAAGGATGGAGCCATCCTGGCCTCTCTACGGAGGAAGTTCTAAAGTTTGGGAGCAGCCACCAAGAAAGCCCTCTCCCTTGTTCCCACCAAACAAACCTGAAAAGGTGGTGGAACACAAAGAGCCTCTCCAGACAATCTTAAATGCCTAATGGGCTCATAAAAGAAGGTAGTCCTTTAAATAACCTGGATGCAAGCTGTACAGGGCTTTATATGTCATCATCAGCACTTTGAATTGTGCCCATCAGGTGCAGCTGGTGTAACAAGGGAGTTCTGTTCCCTGTAGCCAGCCCTGGTTAACAACCTGGCTACAACTCTTTGGAACAACTGGGGTTTCAGAGCACTTTTCAAAGACAACCTCACATAGAGCACATTACAGTAATCCAAACAGGATGTTAGCAAGGTATGTTCCACCATGGCCAGAACTTCTCCAGGAATAGGTACAGTTGGAGCACTGGCTTTAACTGTGCAAAGACACTCTTGGTCACTGTTGAAATATGGGCCTCAGAGCTGAATCCAGGAGTACCCCCAAACAGCAAACCAGTGTTCTTAGGGGAGTTTAACTGCATCTAACACAGGTTGAATCCCTATTCACAGATCTACTTTTTGACTGACCAAGATGACTTCTTTCTTGTCTGGATTAAGCTTCAATTTGTTTGCCCTCATTCAGTCCATTACAACTGCCAGGCACTGGTTTAGCACAGGAACAGTTTCCTTTGAATTAGGTGGAAAGAAGTGATAGTGTTGGGTTCATCAGCATACTGGTTCATCAGCATACTGAGGTTTTCATGTAGATGTTAAATAGCATAAGGGACAAGACTGCACCCTGAGGGACTATATAGGCCAATGGCCAAGATTCTAGCAGGAATCCCTCAGCACCACCCTCTGACGGGTTAAGCAGACGGGTGGCCGTGGGCCACCCCAGGAAGCTGCGCCGCGGGGCCAAGGTATCCCCACACTTCGGCCCCACGGCACAGCTTCTCCGCCCCTGGAAGGAACTCTAAAATAGCACTCCTTCCACAAGTTGCCAAAGGCGCGCCACAAAAGGCTGGCGGCACACCTTCAGCGACTCTTCCGTCACAGCGTGTGTGAACGCTGTGGCGGGAAGTCATCGTTGGAGCGCCAGCCGTGCGCAGGGGCCGGCGGTCTGACGATGACTTCGGGAAGGGGTTGGGGCGCCCACCATGCAGCTGCCCCTCCCCTTCCTTGCCCCCTAGACAGCCCTTTTAGCCATCTGCTTCCCCCCTGAGAGTGTCTCTCCAAGAAAGAACTGAGCTATTGTAGGACAGTACCACTAAGCCCCACCCCAAAGAGATGACTCAGAAGGATACCATGACTGATGTTACTGAAAACTGTTGAGATGTCCAGCTGAACTGAAATGGTGAGCCAGTTCTTTTCAGTGGGGTGTTGAATGGCTTACCTTCTCTATTGGGCCAAATCATAACAGATCCCTGGCCACTTGAAATAGACCTGGTGAATAGATTGTATGTAATCCACTTCTAGCAAAATTATCTTTAAAGTTGTTGGATGATACCCTAATAATATTCCATACACCATATCCTATCATTCATTTTCAGCTTGACTCTCATTGAAACCTGCTTTATGACAGAGACAATACTTTGGTCTGTAGATAGCAAGATACTGAGAAAAATGTGAATCTCTTACCATCTTTTTACATATAAATAAACAGCGTAGATACCTGGGTGCTTTATTCGATGTGGATCAGCCATCTAAATGCCACTTGCTTTGACAAAGAGATGTAGGTCATATTATTTGAGCCTTTGTATTGAATACGCTAAACCTAGCCTTGTAAAGACATCTTCACAGTATGTTTAACATATTACACTTGTTATTTTACTCCTTTCTCTACATGGTGCTTTCCATCATCTGAAGAGAGTCATGTGCAAAGCGCATTGCTGTATGTTACCACAGCAACATGCTTCTGCACACCATGCTAAGCAGAAAGTAGCTCACATGCAAAGCTGCCCTAAGGGATAGAATATTTGTTCATCTTTTGACTCAGAATGCTTTCTTAAAGGAAAATAAAATTAAATTTAAAAACTGTCTTTTTTTACAGGGCTGGCAGAATAAAATAATTGCCTTGATCTAGCTGATATGCTTACTGTGATCTAATTAAAGGGGATGAGATATATCAACACTATTTTTAGTTGCTTTTGTGTTACTTTTGCATGGTTTTCAGGTGGGTTGGACAAATTTTCTAAATTTTAATTTACAAAATTCAATTACGCTCAGTTTCCCATTATTTTCAATCTTAAATTCAGTCTCTCCTGAAATGTAATTTTCTTTCTAAGGTCGTATGTTTGGCTCATCTTGAATGCTGAGACAATGTTAATGTTTGTGTGAAAATTATACACATTTTTGTGTGTATTTCTGCTACAGTGAGAATTTTCATGTAATTTTGCCACAGAAAGAGAGAGAGAGAGAGAGAGAGAGTACAACTGAGTTTTTAACTTGTGTGTTTGTTTGAAAGTGCAAAATTAGGCAAATTCACATGAAATGAAAGCCAAATGAATCTCTGTTCCATCCCCATTTTCCAGTTCCATGAATACATTTAAATGCCCTGAAGAAAGATTGTATTCTGCCATGCATTGTTCCTTTTGAATGGACAGCAGTGAAATATTCATTTTACAGATTTACATCCATAAAGAAATCATATAAATCACAAAGAAACTATTTCACTTTTTTTAAAAAAAGGAGTTGTATTAGTATTACTACTACTACTATTACTAATCATCATCATCATCAACAACAACAACAACAACAACAACAACAACAACAACAACAACATCCATCTTCTTGCATGTGATATTAGAGACATTTGGAGTGTCCCCAGGGATCCTAGGGCATTTCCATATAGCCGGACAAGTTAAGGTGAAAAATTTGCAAGGACAGTCTCACCATCTGTCATCGGCTGACACTGAGCTTGCTTTCAAATGGTCACTGGACTTCATGCATAACAAAGACCCTCCACTTCACCATTGTTTTCATTTTGATTTGGCTGATAATCCTTCAAAAAAGAAAAGGAAAAAATGCAGCAAAGAAGCATTTTGATATTGCCACTTCAGGATATCATCTAACAAATCAAGAAATTAGCTCTGGAATTGGATTGGAAGCTGAAACATAAATACTATAAACGGAAACATAAAGTATCATTGGTAGATCTTTGTAATGTTTTCATTAAGGTAAACCAAAGTTAAGTTTGCTAAGCTGCATAATTTCAGCCTAAATCTCTTGACTTTTAAAAAGTGTGCTATTGACCTCAGTGCAATTATAAAATTACTCCTTGAGGATGTACTCCTATACCCATTTTCCAAGGAATGAAGCCCATTGAGCTCAGTAGCACTTTTTTTCTGAGTAGGCATGTCTAAGATCCCATTGTAAAGCTAGGACCAACAAGAAGACTAAATATTCTTTGTTGCTGATACACTTCACTAAATATATTTGAATACATTCTAAAAATAAATCAATAAAGGACATATTTAGTGTCAAAATACAGAAGTAAGATACTTTGACTGGCTTTTCAGATATTCTATCTCTTGGATGTTAAGCACACAATGACCTAAATCCAATTGTTAGTCCCAAGTAGGGCAGCCTCACTGAATCAATGGGTACATCATTGGTACATCAACACTTATGAAAATTCCATTAATTAAACAGGTCTACTGTAGTGAGAACTAGGAACTGGATTTTCTTACAGAAAGATGACCAAAAAAAATGTCATTCTAGACATGCAGGGTTAAAATAATAATAATGAAAGAGTATGGGAACCACCAAGAAGGACATAGGACTTAAAATTTAGAAAACTAAATAACACAAAATGTAAGGAGACTACTGTTACCACAGTCAGCTTTGTTGACACTCCAAATGGAAGATTACATGGGTATTAAGACAACAAGAAGTCCTAACAATTAAGGAAAATATTATTTTAAAAATTAATAGCTTATGCAAAAATTATCTGTAATGTGGTTACATGTTACAGGACTAACAAACAGGTCACAAAATCAAGGCAAGAATTTTCTTTGCTGTGTTCTTTCAAGTCATTTCTGACTTATGGTGACTCTAAGATGAAGCTATGACAGGGTTTTCTTGGCAGGATTTGTTCAGAAATGGTTTGCCTTTGCCCTCCTCTGAGGCTGAGAGAGTGTGACTTGCCCAAGGTTACCCAATGGGTTTCCATGTCCGAGTAGGGATTTGAACCCTGGTCTCTCAGTCTCTTAGTCTAACACTCAAACCACTACAGCATGCTGTCTCTCTAGGCCAAGAACTTTCATTGCTTCAGCATAGTGTAAAAGACTAGTGACAGAGTTATATTACACAACCCCTGCACTGAAAACCAGCATATTACAACATGTGAATCAATGTTCACTGTGCATGACTGACAACTCATAATTCAGCTGCATTGTGCAAAAGAAATGCATAAAGGCAATGAATGTTCACTTGCTACTCTGTGTACTTTAAGACACTATCACATAACTAATGGACCCAGATAAGCAACTCTATTTATACTACTGTCAGCTGGATATGCCTCTGTTAAACAAAAAGTACTCTGCATGTGTAGTGAAACTTATGCCTACATATGTCACCAACAAGATGGTAGTCACAAACTGCACATAGTATGAAAAACTGAAATGGGCATATTAATGAAAGAGAGGAAGAATGTATTCTTCCACTAACAAAATATTGTGATTAGAATATTGACAAACTGGAGTGTGTCCAAAGGAGGGCGACTAAAATGGTGAAGGGTTTGGAAACCATGCCTTAAGAGGAATGACTTAGGGAACTGAATATGTTTAGCCTGGAGAAGAGATGGTTAACAGGTGATATGATAGTTTTGTTTAAATATTTTATAGGGTGTCATATTGAGGAGGGAGCAGGCTTGTTTTCTGCTGCTCCAGAGAACAGGACCCGGAACAATGGATGCAAATTACAGGAAAAGAAACTCCATCCAACATTAGGAGGAACTTCCTGACAGTAAGGGCTGTTCAACAGTGAACACACTCCCTCGGAGTGTTGTAGAGTCTCCTCCTTTGGAGGTCTTTAAACAGAGGCTAGATGGCTATCTGTCGGGTATCTTTTGATTGGGAGTTCCTGCATGGCAGGGGGGTTGGACTGGATGGCCTTGTGGTCTCTTCCAACTCTATAATTCTATGATTCTATGCTTCTTAAAAATAATTTTCTAGAGCAAATAAAGTGATTTGGGACCTTCATAACTACGAACCACTGTATGTTGTTGCCCCATAAAATATTCTGTTCATTTGTATTTGTTAATTCAGTATTTATAGAAGGAATTGGGGAGCCAATGACAAAAAGTTCAAGCACAGGGGATCTTCTGCTCTTTGATATTTGAAAAATGAAGGACTAATTTAAACAATCTCTTATTTCTAAAACACTCAGTTATCAGCAGATGGTCATCCATTGTAAGAAACTCATTCACATCTAAGGTTTTTTTAGCCTAATCTGTCATTTTTCCTGCTAATAAACAAAGGTTTGAAAGGCCTAAGGGTCAATTCTTCCTTCGGTACACAAAAATATTCTTGATGAGAGGTGGAATTACATATATATGGAATGGTGAATAAATCCCTTAGGATCTAGCTTTGCTTTCAGCTGTGTTCCTCATCTCAAGGATAAGTCAATCATCTACATGGTTCACTCTGGCTTCTCCTCTCATATGTTTAATTCCACAGAGATATTTGGCTTAGCATAAATCCCAAGCTCTGCGGCTCTTGGTTTATACACACAGCTTCACAATATCTGGTACTTGTATACCAAGGAGAATCCAAAACATTGCACATTTATAGGGATATTTTTTCTAATTAATTTTTATTGAGTTTTTACAATAAAATACATAATGGCTGTATTATAATAATAACAACAACAATTAACTACAAGGGCCAAGGTATGTATCTGATGAGTAGCTATTCTGCAGCAGAATCAAAAAATTAGTTCTCAGCAAGACAGAGAATCTGGCTTATCAAGGTGTAGAATGTCTGTCCAAAGATCTATCTGTGAAGTTGGAGGTTGGATTTGGTGGGAGAGATGATTAACATAATCAATAAAGATCATCCAGTCTTCTTGAAATGTGTCAGTCCTTTTGTGGCCAATACAAAACCTTGTCATAGCAGTTTCTCCATCAACCACATATCCCAAATTGTAGACCACCAGTTCTCAATGGAGAGGTCACCTGACTTCAAACATTTGGTACTACTAATCTGGCAGCAGTAATAAGAAAAAATATTAGTTTTCTATGTTTTGAATTAGAATTACTTTTAACAAATATAGAAAGCAAAAGCAAAATTGGATAGAAATTTGCAGTTTGATCAGTCCTACATGAAATTTGATAGAGAACTGCATCCCAGAATTTTCTCACTTCAGGATATTGAATCCACATACGCATATAAGAGCCTCTAGATTTACAACCCCTCCAGCAATCTGGAGAGAGCATTTTAACTATTTTAGGCAATGTTACAGGTGGGAGATACCACTTATGGATAGTTTTCAAAGTATTCTCCTTCACAAATGCTGAATGGGATTTGTATGGGGGTGAAGACCAATTTGTAGGGCTATTTTAAAAGGTAAAACAATATGGGCCTATTAATTTTGTGAAAGAGATATTTTAAAAGATAAAACAAGATTAATTTTGGCAAACAAACATAGAACCCAAAACATGAATGGCAAAATTGGTTCCATTTTGAACATTCAGACAAATGAAATCCAGTTCCAAGTTAGACCCAACAAATTTATCTATATATTTAATGCATGTGCAAATATCTCCCCCAACTCTCCTGTTTCTGAAAAGAACATCAGAGTTTGGGGAAAGTTATTTTTCTGGACCACTGCCCTAGAAAATAATCCTGGCTAGGGGATTCTGGCAGGGGGATTCTGGACATTGTAATCTTAAAAAGTAACATTCCCAAGGTCTGAAGAGCACTATAAGACATGATGACTTTAGATCACAAGTCAAGATGCAGCTATGAATTTATTTTGGACCTACTGAAAGTATTACACTGATGAGCTCTAGTTGTCTCACAATTTGCAGCTCTTACTTGCTGGCTGATACATGCCACCCACTGTTTTTTCACAAGTCTATACAAGAGAAATTGTTCAACACCAGTTTGATACAGTGGTGGTTGGTGGCTCTGATGTAAGTGGAGTGGTGAACCCCTCTTCAGGATTTAGTTTAAATTATAAATTATACAATATATTGAGCTTTGAGCCATCATGGATCCGATTTTGAGAGAATGATGGGATATAAGCACAATAAATAAGTAAATATATCCTATTTGGAAGATAAGGTTAAGTGCACTACAATGGTCCATTAAAGTCTGGCCTAAAACCTGGAACAGATTTCACTACCATATTACTCTTAGAGCCATAAGCTACCACTTGTTGGAAGTCCCTGTACATGCTTTTGGGAGTGCTTTGCTATGCTGTTTGAGAAAACATGTGACTTCCTCCTAATGTTGACCTTGTTGTCATGTGACTTCAAATCATTTCTGACTTATGACAACCCTAAGGTGAATGTATCATGGGTTTTTTTTTTTGGCAAGATTTACTTAGAGTGAGTTTGCCTTTGCTTTCCTCTAAGGCTCAGCGATTGTCCAAGATCACCCAGTGGTTTTCCATGGCTATGCAAAGTTTCAAAACCTGGTCTCCAGAGCCAGAGTTGTAGTCCAACACTGGCTCTACTATTGATGTGCTACCTTATTTTATGCATTAGCCCAATGTATAGGAACTTATTTTGAAGGAGGAGTATATGCATACTGTCATTCCTGCCCACAATGTTGTGCATCTGTTCTCTGGCATCCGCACATTAAAAATGGATATTTTGCAGTGCTTGGAAAAGCTGGTTTTGTACCACTGGGAAGTTGTGGAACTTGTAGACAAAATATATGTATATATTTATCCAAGCTCTATTTATCTCCAAAGAGACCTTGACTTATGAGCAGCTGTTCATGTGTAGGATCTCTGAAATACTGGGGTAGCTGGTTCTGCCAGTGTCTCAATCACATGGACTTCTGACACGCAAACAGCAGCTCAGGAACCCACTTTCCTTTCCCAGCAACCATGTTCAGCATGTAAACATTGGTGGTGAGGCTAAAATCATGGCAAAGGTAAACAATACAGCAACTTCATTAATTCATGAGAAAGGAGTCACATGGGGGATGATGGACAGCAAGAGGCTGGGATAATATACATCATACAGGCATTATCCAACCAACATAAGGTTAACACCCAGAAGGTGGAGTATGGGAAGGGCCTAGAAAATCCTTTGTTTAAGAATGTTTTTAATTCAAGATGTGAGTGCACACATATGTGTTCTGGCAGTGGTTTTAACCATGGAGTTAGGAGATGGTTTTTAGTATGTTTATGCTTTTACAATGTAACTCCTAGATCTGGA
This sequence comes from Phrynosoma platyrhinos, assembly GCA_020142125.1. Taxonomy (NCBI): domain Eukaryota; kingdom Metazoa; phylum Chordata; class Lepidosauria; order Squamata; family Phrynosomatidae; genus Phrynosoma; species Phrynosoma platyrhinos. The sequence continues at coordinate 47,353,152 of CM034706.1, read as the reverse complement.
AACATGGATCTGTAACTTCTTTTTAACTTTCAACAACAACAAGTTGGGATCCTATGCTTTTGGGATTGTTAAAGATGTAATCTTTCATGGCTGAACTGGATAAGTTCATCACAATGAATTTTACTTAATTATCTTATTTTTCTTTTATATGCATTAATAAAACTATGCTTTTGGACTTTACAATGTGTCTTCTTGACTGAGGAAGACAGGATCCTGAAGAAGGGAAGCTGAGACAGTTGCTGGTAAGAGATACAAAGTGGCTATGGATCACAGCAGCCAGCTTGTCCTGGAGATTCTGCTGGGTGTCAAAGAGCATCACTGCAACACCCATCATCCACACACTGACAACTACTTCTACACACTAATAATGCAGGATTAGGAATACTGTGAACATTCCTAATCATGTTCATTTTGTGCATCACATTCTTCCTTTTGAACATTTAATTGCATTAGCAGTGCTCATTCCCTGTTGTGCAAGAAATAGTTATAAACATGGACAATCTGACTAATGATGGGATCAGCCATATGAGCTGGGTGTCAATCCTAATTCAGCACTAACATGGAGTCTATCTACCACTTTAACCAACATAGCTCTATCCTACAGATCCCTGGGTTTTGTACTTTGGTGGAGTACATAGGATTTTCTGCTAGAGAAGTCATAATCCACTCCCTTGCACTACAACACTAGAGCTCTTTATCAGAGAATTTTAAGTACTTCACCAAACTACAAATCCCAGGATTCCAGTGGATGCACCAATGGCAATTAAGTTGGTGCAAACACTGTCATAACTGTGTAATGTAGGTACACTGCCCCAAGAATTGAAACCCAGCTATTAGTTAAATTATTGATTATTAGTTAAATTATTAATTAGTTTAATGAGAGACTATGGTGAAAAGCCAACAAATTGCACATTTCCAGCTGGTTCTTAACCCAAAGCCTAGATCTAGATATTTGCAAATCCTAGCTTTTTGTTAATTCCTCAGTGCTGGTGAATTACAATGTTTAGTTTAGGCTAGAATGTTTAGATTCATTTTTATTTTTTTAATTTTTTTGCAAATGCAAATGGCTATAGGAATCTTTATTTTTTACATTTTTTTGTACATGGTTAGCATTTGATAGATAGTTAATTCCTAGGTTAATAGATTTTTAAACCAACAAAACCATTTTAAATCAATAGATTTTAAACCAACAAGAAAACTGGTCCAAAACTAACAAAATGAATTTCAACAAGGAGAAATGTAAGACTACACTTGGGTAGTAAAAATGAATACACAGATATAGGATGGCAGGCACCTGGCTTGACTTGGGGACTCCCGGCAGCATCGGTGGCATTCTCCTTTGCAGTAACATGTGTTTTTGTCCTGCTCCATTTCATTCCTTTCCATTCCCATTCCTGTAAGTGCCATGCAATAAGGTCTTAGGACACAGAGCAAGACACAAGCTGCAGGAAAAGAGATTCCACCTCAGCATTAGGAAGAACTTCCTGACAGTAAGAGCTGTTCAACAGTGGAATGTGCTGCCTCAGAGTGTGGTGGAGTCTCCTTCTTTGGAGTTTTCTAGATGGCCATCTGTCAGGGGTGCTTTGTTTGTGTATTTCTCATGGCAGGGGGTTGGACTGGATGGTTCTTGTGGACTCTTCCAAATCTGTGATTCTGTGAAACCTAATAGGTATGGCCCTACCATTAGGAAAAGTGAAATGGCCACCCCACAGCCTAAGCTTGTCATCCAGAGCACTGAAGATCACATCTCATGGCCTGTGAACTGCACTCCTGTGTGGCCCATCCCCTTAATCCAAAGGACGGTATAGCAGTGCAACAGTCAGGAAGAAAGAGACAAGGGAAAATAAAATGGCAGAGTAGAAAGTACTAAAATATTTAATAAGATATTCAGTCTTTCTCCTTATACCTGGGTCATCTTTTTTTGTATACCAAAATTATAATTAAAATGGTGTCTATAGCTAGTTACAATATATGATCAAATTTTAATATAACTTCTTTAAAAGAAAAACCCTGATTAACATATTAATATCAAACCAATATTTTAAAATGTAATACGAGGAGCAGATAGAATTTCAGTGATCTTCTGATGACCACATGTTATTTGCAAATGTGAGGTTTCTGCTTCAGATTTCCATCAGATCTCCAAAGGCTACTAGAAATAAACATTCACCTTGGCATTGCATCTTCTGTGTATTTGAAGAGAGTTCTGATAGATACATTTGGAACCTATGAAGCCTTGTTTTCAAGTAAGCATAGCTAGGTTAAGCAATTCTGTTAACTCTCTAATGTGTGAAAAATCAGGCTTTTGATGTCATTAGAGAAGACACAATATTCCACTCTAGCACTAGGAAGATTCAGTGTGCAATTTGAACCTTGATATATAGGAAATACAAGCTGCAAAATAAGAATTTTTACACAACGGTACAGAGAAGCTAAATTGGGAAAATCCTGAGCTTTTTATTTCACTTAAAAATCTCAGCTAGTTCATTTTAAAAGCTCAGAATGGGAATCCAAATGCACAAGCAATCCCTGTGACCCAGAATTAGAGAGAAAGAGAGAGAGAGAAAGAGCTGTTCATTCTAGGAGGAAGGGAAAGAAAATTATATTTACCGTATATCTCACTTTTTTCTAAAAATTGGAACTCAGAGTGCCTTACAGTTTAAAAGAACAATGTAATTAAAAACATACAGAAGTGAACATTAAAATAGAAATAAACTATTAAAACACATAATTCATTAAAAGAATAAAATGCAGTTTTAAAATAGATAAAAGGGCTTAAAACAATACAGTTAGGACAATACAATACCTCCAGCCCATTCTTTAAAGACCTTTTGTATTAAAAGCTTGTTGGGGGGGCAATCAGCTCACAGTTGTAAACCGCTTAGACATCCCATAGCGTGATATGAAGCGGTATATAAATAAGCTGCTTTGCTTTGCTTTTGGAATAAAGAGATCTAAACAAATTGTCTTAGCCTGCTGACTGAAGGACAACAAGGAAGGGGAATTCCAGAGTCTAGGTGCTGTCACAAAGAAGGTCTTCTCTTGTTCATAGAATCATAAAATCATAGAGTTGCAAGAGACCACAAGGTCCACCCAGTCCAACCCCCTGCCATGCAGGAATTCAAAATAAACCATCCCCGACAGATTGCAATCCAGCCTCTGTTTAAAGACCTCCAAAGAAGAAGACTCCACCACACTCCGAGGGAGTGTGTTCCACTGTCAGACAGCTCTCACTGTCAGGAAGTTCCTCCTAATGTTGAGGTGGAATCTCTTTTCCTGTAGCTTGCATCTGTTATCTGGGTCCTGTTCTCTGGAGTAGCAGAAAACAAGCTTGCTCCCTCCTCAACATGACATCCCTTCAAATATTTAAACAGGGCTATCATATCACCTCTTAACCGTCTCTTCTCCAGGCTAAATACATCCAGTTCCCTAAGTTGTTTCTCATAGTGCATGGTTTCCAGACTCTTCACCATTTTAGTCACCCTCCTCTGGACACGTTCCAGTTTTTCAACATCCTTTTTCAACTGTGGTGCCCAGAACTGGACACAGTATTCCAGGTGGGGACTGACCAAAGCAGAATAGAGTGGCACTATTACTTCCCTTGATCTAGATACTATACCTCTATTGATGCAACCTAAAATCGCATTGGCCTTTTTAGCTGCCACATCACACTGTTGACTCATGTTCAACTTGTGGTCTATTAGGACTCCGAGATCCCTTTCACACATAGTCTCATTACGCCAGGTGTCCCCCTTCTTATATCTATGCATTTCAGTGTCCCCACCAACTGTGCTTGTGATGATGATGGGACTGAGAAAAGGACCAATCCTGATGATCTCAGAGCCCAAGCTGGTTCATATAGGGAGATATATGGTCTGCCAAATAGCCTGGTCCTGAGCCAATTATGTAAATACAAAGTATGTAAATCCCATGTAATTGCCCTGTGTGATGACTGTATGCTAGAGTTATTCTGAATTTGGTTGTTTTCGAAGGGTTCTTTCTTGCCTCCTGTTGTGCTGTCAGAAAGTTCTCATAAATATTTGTTAGGCTAACTTTCAGGGGAAAACCTTCAGATAAAATGCTGCTATTTATAAGAATGAAGTGATTAAGATGACAATCCCAACAGATCAGAGAGCGCTGTTGGGGCAATGGGAATGTTTCTAAATTATGCTATTGGAATTTTCCGCAGATTTCTCTTGTTTGTAGCTGCGACCTAGACAGAGAGGCTTTGCACTCTTCCTTTGAAAATAAGTGACCAGTGTTCAGAACATAACAAGTCCTATAGCTGAAAGTAGGTTAATTTTTTTCATCATTCATGTTATTGCTGTTTGCTTTTGAAGCACAAAAATGGGTTCCCTGCTAGCCTTTTCCACATAGGTATATAACCATAACTCTTCCTGGGAACACTATTATCTGAAACACACTGATGTTTGTGCTATGCACCAAAACCTGCTGTCTGCATATTGTTATTCATTGCAGGCCAAGTAGTATTGTTGGAAGAGGCTATGCCATATCAGATACATGCACCAAATTGTTGGAGTGGAAAAGGACACAACTTTATTGATTACAAGATATAGAAGCTTGCCCATGTATGAGTCTGGATCCAGACAGTGGACTACCTATCTGTTGATCGATGATCCAGATCCCAGCTCATCCTATAGAAACCACCTTGAGCAGAAGGGAGATTCCATATGGGTGAAAGGCACTGTGTGGATCTCCTGCTACAGTGTGGATCTTCCTGCTTAACTTGAGTTTGACCTCTGTAGCTTATGCCCCAAGGTCCCATGAGGGTACTCCCCTTCCAAGAGATATGACTGGATCACAGGCCCCATCTCCTCCCAAACTGGATTCATTCCAATGCCAAACCAAACCAACATAACTAAACAATAATTCCTGTACACAAGAGCTAGCCCTAAAACACCTGATTGTATGGAGATGGGCCCTCCCCAATGAGTCCAAGTTTACTCAGTTTGCAAGAGGGGAAAAATAAAAGAATTCCCTTAGCACTAAGCCCAAGTGCTGGCTTAGCCCTAAGGGAATGATTTTATTTCCCCATCTTGGAAATTGAGTGAAAATCTCAGGCTGGTTGGGGAAGGGCCATCTCCAGACAATCAGGCGTGTTCTACCTGCCAGACTTATTATGAGGATGAAGTGGGAAGAAAAGGTGTCCATACTGCCTCCAGAAGACAAAAGGTGTGGCAAAAATGGAATAAATAAATAAATGCTATCTAGAATGCCAGTGAAAAATGCTTGCTCTCCCTTCACAAGCATTACTGTTCACACCAGGAGACTTAAGATCCTTCAACAGTACACAGGTATGACACTGTAATTCCATTTTGACTGCCATGGCAACACCCTGTGTATATTGGGGTCTTTAATTCAGAGAGAGTAAAGGCACCAAATTCTGTTTGACCTTGGAAGCTAAGCAGAGTCAGCCCTGGTTAGTATTTGGATGGGATCATCATGGAGTACCAAGTGCTGCAGGTTATATTTCAGAGGAAGCAACTAGAAAATACCACCCTTGAGTATTCCTTGCCTATGAAAACCCTAGGAAATCTGTGGGGTTGACATAAATATACAGGCAACATGAAGGCATATATATATATATATATATATATATATATATATACACACACACATTTAGAATTTTCAGCCAGATAACACTAGTGCCTCACCAAACTAGAGACCCCAGGATTCCACAGGATACAACCATAGCAGAGTAGAATCTTTGGGCTATCTTTCTGTAAAGTGTTGTGCTGACTATAACCGTCCCAGCTGTCAGGCACATGAAGTTTAAGTTTTATGGCTCTTGTTTGCAGGATGAGATTGATATGTGCAAAGCTGTTAAGAAAACTGAAATGTGGCAATGGAGGGAGAATTGTGTACACTATCTTGATCTCAGCTCATTGGCAGAAAAGTGGGATATAAACAAACAAACAGAATAAAGCTACAACCCTATGTATTATAATAAAGTGTGTGTGCATGTGCATGTGCATGCGTGTGTGTGTGTGTATGTGTGCAAATGTACGCACACACACAAAGTAAGGAAGAAAGTGCTAAAACAGCAGTGAAAACAAAAGATAATACAGGCATACTGACATAGAAAAATTGCCACCATGATATTACACTTCCATTCACCCACATTCACCTCCCTGAGAAACATATGCTAATGATATCAAATACCAAAAAGACAACAACATACAAATTCTAAAGCCTTCTCCCACACAAAAGGAACAGGGGAGGAAAAAACACTGGACTAGGGGGGAGCCCACTGTGCCTCCTCTGTTGAAGATTTCCAGATTCAAGTGAACAGCACAACATCAACTGTTGCCTATAGTTAACCACTCATCATACCCCATATCCAGCCAGGAGAAAAAATAGGAAGCAGCAATCACAACTGTAGCTATAGCAGCAGCATCCTCTAAGCAAACTTTTGCTGAAGAGAAAGAGGGGCTGGCTGGGGGATTCTGAGAACTGTCATCCAAAAGAAATGCTTCCAAGCTCTCAAAATAAGCCATGGGGAAAACATAGGATTCTTCCGATGATGATGATGATGATGATGTTCCTGTCTGCACTTGGCAGTGGTCATCTGGGTTATCCTGGCCCCAGAGCTGCCTCAATCCTCCCCTGTTACAAAGGCCCTCCATTCTGACACCTGGCATCTGACAGTGAACATGTCCTGTTGAACTGCCTTGTGTGTCCACTGCCACAGCTGGTTGCTTTGGTCTGAGGTCAGAATGAGATTCCCAGCCTTGAACACAGTGAGTGGCAGCAGTGGCAGACACATTGGATGGTTCAGCCAGACATGTTTTAAACAGCCACTCAGTGTCTGAATAGAGGGCTCTGGATCTTCTGGAAAGATCTACAGCAAACAGTAACTTTTTAAAACCCATTTTAAAAGGAGTATACCACAATTCTGGTGCTGAATGAGCTAGATGTCATTCAGTCTGTTTGCACCAGAACTGGGACTTGGGCCATATGTTACCTGGTCTCCCTGCCAAGAGAACAGGGAACTATTTTATTTGGCCCATCCAGAAAGAGCTGGTGATGATGATGTTTTTATTAATTTATCCCACATTTTCCCCATTAATGCGACTTGAGGCAGCTTACAATTGATAAAAACTGATACTGATTTAAAACATACCAGGAAACCCAGTGTGTTGAAAACAATGCAATCATCCCTCCCTGTCTGTGGAGGATCTGTTCCAGACCCCCCTACAAATGAGAAAAAATATGGATAGTCAAGCCCCATTGATAATAATGGCAGCGCGTTCCTGTGGTTGCACACATGCACCATGGACACATGTGCTATTTTGTCCCTCCTGGTAGAAACTCAAAACCATGGATGGGAAGACTGTGAATGGGGAGGGACAAGTGTTATCTACTAAGTTACAATTACTTACAATTATTTAAAAGAAATGAAAATCAACAAAACAACTGTTACAAGTCCATTGCAGTCAGCTTACAGAAGCCTGTTGGAATAGAAACTTTTTCACTTGAAGGAAAAAAGGAGAGCAAGTAGGGCTCCATTGTAGCCTCCCTAAGGAAAGAGTTCCAAAGTCTGGAAGCAAGCACTAAGAAGGCCCTCTCTTTTGTTCCCACCAAACATGCCTGGGAAGTTAGCAAGGAAAAAAGAAGAGCCTCTCCCAAAGATCTCTGAGCACCCTCTCTCTCTCTCTTTGGCTTTTCTTCACCAACGAAGATTCAGGAAGGACTCATCCCATGCTTTTTGCAAGTGCGCTGATGACTAAAAAGGCCAATCCGAGATAAACAAGCCCGGTTGCAGAAAGCACAGCAGAAGATCTCCTTGGGTGATGTTTCTGGGTTGTGATTCTTTTTGTGCTGTCATTTCTCTTTGAGATTTTTTCGGCGTGACTTCTCAAATAAGGCTGCAGCATTGTGGATAGTACGTCTCCATGCCTCCCAATGTGAGGCCAGGGTGGACCATTGTTGGTGATCAATTTGGCCGAGCCTAAGATGTTGTTTCAGGGAGTCCTTTTATCGCTTTTCTGGAGCACCCCTCTTATGCTGACCTGTGGCGAGTTCACCGTAGAGTAC
>CM034706.1:47324967-47338134 GCA_020142125.1 Phrynosoma platyrhinos | reverse complement strand
AGCCAGGGCAGTGCCTCAATTTAATGTGCACAATTTCTGGCAGTCTACTTAGGACATAAGTAGTGACTTATCAAGTTACTATTGATTCAGTGGATCTGCTCCAGTTGGAACAAACAATACAATTTAAACCTGTTAGAAGAATGGGAATCATGCAGCTTTCCAGACATTGTTGGACAGTTCCCAGTATTCTTTGCCAGTGATGACACTGGTTAGGACTGCTAAATATTGAAATTCAGCAACAACTGGAGAGCTCCATGACCTCCAACTCTGATCTATTAGTTTACTGCAGTAATAACAAAGAGTGAATCTGCACTACATAGATATATCAAATATATAGATATATTTGATACCACATTAACCGCCATGGCTCCATACTATGAAATTCTGACATTTATAGTTGGGTTTAATTTCTAGTTCCCTAACAGAAAAGTTAGAAATCTTGCTCTTAATCATTCCCTTGAACTACAACACTGGAGCATTCTAGCAAAGAACTTGAAGAAATTTCATGAATCTCACCAAACTACGAATTGCAGTATAAAGTACAGTGTAGCCTTACCAGAACTTATATAACTTTGCACTTCCTCGGACTTAGTTTAAAAGTCTGTTACAAAATGTCAGTAAAGAGCTTCTGTCAAACAACACAATGAAGGTCTACCTGACTCTCCATTAAATCTTGACTCAGATTCTATAGCCTGTCCCTATAGTTGTGTGTAAAAATGTATGGAATTGCCAATGCATTCTGCACCTGAAAGTGATCATGTAGAGTATGGTGGGGAAGCATTGTAATTTTAGGGGTGACATTGCCATCACCCAGGGTCAGTCCAGAAGGCCAGATAATATTATAGGGTTGAAGCCTTGCTCTAAGCCCCACTCCCCTCCTGATGTCATCATGTCTCTCACTTTTCCTGGCACCTATTTCATTTTTTTCCATGCAGAGACAGACACAACATTCCTAATAAAAAGGGGGAAAACAGGATCTTTAAGTGCTTTATTTTAGCATGAGTTTTTAAGGATTTCAATACATTTCCTCAGCATTCTTCCTAGGTAGAATCAAATTAAGCCACAACTATTTAAACACTATGACATGGTTGTGAGGGTGGGACTAGAGTGCAATGGGATATAGAATGATACAAATTATGACACTGGACATGCATTTTCACAGACTCTGTATGATGATATAGGTCTACCAATAAGGTTGGCTATTAGTCTTGAGAAGTCAAATAATACAGCCTGCTCATCTGAAAGTTAGTTCCCCAGATTTTGTGAAGAAGAATTATTTCGTTGGTGTATGCACATATAGGGGGGAAGCAGACGGTGGTGCCGAGGACGCCACGGGACGGTGCGCCGCTGGAGCGACGCAGCCGCACCGCGGCGCACCGCCAGCACCTCTGAAAGGAGCGCTAAATCAGCGCTCCTTTCATAAGTCAGGGAAAGTGTGCCCTAAACGCGTAGGGTGCACTTTCCCTGACTTATCCGCCGCAGCGCATGCGATCGCTGCGGCGTGAGGTCATCCCCGGAGCGCCGGCCGTGCAGAGGGCCAGCGACTCCGAGGGCGACCTCAGGAAGAGGAAGGAGCGCCGCGCGTGCGGCTGCTCCTCCTCTTCCTTGCCTTGGAGACGGCTCTATTAGCCGTCTGCCGAGGCCCTTAGTTATAACTTTTACGTACATGTGTAGTATTCCAAGAAATCATTATCCCAGTTGACACCTTGTTTTTGAGGCACTGCAGGTAGCTCCCATTTTTTAAAAAAATCAATCAATGAATTTAAAATGCTTGCCACATTTCCCAGGGAGTGGAGGGTCACATCTCTACCTTCCCTCCACTCCATTAACTGTGTTAGGCCCCGTAGAGGCCACTATTTAACCAGGAAGCAAAAATATAGTTAACTGGAAGTTGTCCTACAGAAATTCAATGTGGTTCCCTGATCCCTGGCCTAACATAATAAAATGGACTAGAAATGTATTCAAAATAAGTAAATAGAGCATTTGTCACTACCACAGCTCCACCTCATTTATGGTTCCAAATACTAATACTATATATTAACTGCAGTTGATGTTTTTACTTCCACTCATTACTAATTACTGACTTAAAACCAATTGTATCAACATGAGTAAATATACTGAATCAATAGAAGTGTTGACTTACCATTGCTTACCATTAATTCCAATTACTTCAATGGTTCTACTGTAGTTGGGACTAAATATTGTATTTGGAGAAGGAGGAGGAGGAGTTCTTTCTCTGCTGCTATTGTTATGCTTTTGTTTAATGTTATTTAGTGCCTTCAGTCAAGCAAGGCACCACATGGAATACAGAACTGGTATTGGTGCTTGTGCAGAGAGAGTGTTTACCTTCTTAACAGAACAAGATGGGCAGATGGAAATGACACACATTGATCAAAGGGTGAAAAATAGCAGGGCAGGTGGCAATGAAGGTAAATGAATTCCAACCTCCTCTGTAAGTGCTTCTGTGCCATGAAATATTGTCTAAACAGGGAGAAACAAGCATACAACAATTTTCTCATCTAGAGCTTCTTCTCATGAAATAAGCTATCTTTAATAATTAACACCTCATCACTACTGGTGTGGTGTGTTTTTTTCTTTTTCTTTAAAAACATGAATTAATCATTGAGGCTTACAAAGAGTGCTTTGGTAGCTATCAAAGGGTATAGAAGATGTTACCACATGACAGTCTGTAAAAACATGGTTTGCACCCCACTGTTTTAATCTTAAACTTGCTTACAGCTGTGTGAGACTCTCCTGGAACAGCTGCTTATTGTGCAATATGGATAACTGACATCTGAAGATTGGTTCCAGGCAAAGAACACATTCACCACATGAAGCTAAATTCTGCATTGTGTGGGCTGCATATTCCACCTTACCCTTTCCTTCCTTTTGTAACCACATAAAATATCAAATGTATGAGTGGCTCAGCTGTAACCAGGCATCTTAAGTGACAGCCCAGCAGGCAGACCTGCCTTTATTTGTCAATGAAAGTTAATGGTATAAATACAGGCTCTTCTCGCTCACCACCTTCTTCTGTAAAGAAAACTCCAAGCCGCTGCTTAATATGCCTTTCTATTAATTCTAGTGGCTCTGAGGTAGTGGAGACAGAATGAGAGAAATTAATGACCTCCTGTCAAAGGGTTGCCCCTCACCTAAAAGGTGAGCTCAAAATGATATTCTGAAAGACAACAGAATTATTAAATATTTTTATAGCCACCTCATACACCAAACAGTTGTCAAGATTACGGTAACAGCTTTGATCACATTTAATTTTCAGTGATCTCATTTAATTTGACTTCATTGCTGCCTGGCACTAGCCCAACTGTCTGTTGCATCTTTCTTTGCATTCCCATTCTAGTATAACTAATTGGGATGAGGCTGGGATCCTGTCGGAAATATATATACAGTGGACCCTTGATATCCACTGCTGTTTGGTTCCAGGACCCCCTGTGGATAAGAAAATCTGTGGATGCTCAAGTCCCTTTAAATACAATGGCATAGTAAAATGGTTTCCTTTATATAACATGGCAAAATCAAGGTTTGCTATTTGGAATGTATACTTTTTTTTAATATTTTGAAGCTGTGGATGCTTGAACCCCCAACACTTTCTAAAAAAGCAGAGGGTGTAAAGTGCTATTTAGAATTTAGAAAACAAAACAAAAACCCAGCAACAATCCTTCACTCATTTGCACACCCCAGAACAATTGTGATTATGATTATAATCATGCTTCCAGTAACTAAAGGCTATGAAAGGGTTTTGTGGGGGTGAGAGTGAGGCCAATCCATGGTTAGAAAGAGGTTTTCAATCCCTGTTGATGGCATATACTTGTGTAAAGCCAAGTGTCTATAGTGTACCAAGGTTATTTCCAGTCTTGCCTTATTAACGGCTCCCCACAGAAAATTCACTAAGTAATGTTTAAGCTCCTTTGCGTTTTTGTATTTAAAAAAAAACAGTAGGCAAGGTTGATGCAGCAGCTAAGCACAGACTCTCATTCTCTGTGTGTGTTTAGGCTATGTTGTTGGTAGCAAGATTCCCTATCTGGGGTTCTTTCATGGACTTAATTCAATAGATTTCCTTCTGTCTTTTCTGTCTGAACAGTTTTCGTTTTAATATCAATGTTATTTGTTGGCCATGAGCTGAGCCACAGCAGGAAACAATGAATCTGACTTATTTTTCCCCTCATCTCAGAGCTTTATTTCTATTACAAAATAGCAACAACAACCACAACAATGATGCTGATGCTGATTATGATGTTTCATTTCACTATTACATAACTGATAGCTGCACCCCAAATGTTACTGATAGCAGATTGTTGGTAGATCATAGGATCTGGGGTCAGTTTAAAGATGTACTGCATGTTTACTGAAGTGATTTTATTCATTTTTACCTCTATGCTATATAGTCTCTTGTAATTATTGTTTTTCTTCATCAAAAATCCAGTATTTTTATATTTCTTTTAAAACAAATATCTCCATGTTATTCTACTTAGCCCATTCAGTCATAAAAGCCCATTTGGTACTAGAAAATTCATACATATTTGCCTAATAATGCCTTTTAAGTAATTGGCCCCTTTGTTCATGTTTTTTAAGCCACCATGCCATACACCAGGAATCAAAATTAGCATCTAAATGAGGATGTTTTAAATGCATGCCTAGGGGTTGCAGTTTTCACCTTTTTTATAGTTTGCCATGTTAAATTATGTAAAATAGAAATGGTATTTTAGTATTTAATGTGGTAATGTAACCCTATCAAGCTTTCACTTTTTTAAAAAAAAATGTTTAATTTTAATAATTTTTCAAAAGCAGAGCCTGTAAACTTTTTCAGGTCCAGAAAATGGGTATGAAATAAAAATGAAATAATGAAAAGACAAATGATACTGAATCCTTTAGCAGGCAATCTAAGTTTGTGAAATATTACAAAAATAGTTGACTGAAGTTTCAAGTGAAACAGAAAATTACATTACTATGAATCAGGTACCTATAATACATTAAAATGGCTATTTAAAAATATTTAATTTCAGAAAATTGTAAATTTTAAATCATTAAAACAAACATATGATCTCAAATACATTCCTTGGAAGTTAAATCTACTGAAAGATGCTGAATTCACTTCTGAGTTCAGTTTTCAAAGAATACATTTAAACATTTGGTGGTGCTGAGGGTTTTTAAAATGCTTGTTCTATTTTTATTGAAATATCTTTATTAAATACATTCCCTCTATATGTTCTAGGAGGTGGTTGGTCTTGACTACACTGAAGACAAATGCTGAACATTGCTGGCAATCCTCACAATGTATGGCTATTTCTGAGAGATATTGTATTTGGCCCTTAACTCAATTTTGCTCTGAACTAAGCAAAGCTGTGGTAAAACCTGGTGTTTCCCAGAAATGCCAGGGTGATCTCAAGTTTTTCTGGTGAATGGACAGCTGGATTGAGGCTGATTCAGCAGGATCTGTTGTCCACATGCCAAGAGCCACAGCATCCCTCTTTCCAGGGCTGAGCAGCACAGGGAAAGGAGATGGGCTGTTTTTGGAGCTGCTGCCACTGTTTCTTTAAAATCCCATTCTTGAAAACCCGGAGGATAAGTCTGACTGTCACCCGATCTGTATATGGGTTGCATTCACCTGGCCATGGCTGAACACCCATTTTGAAAATTAAACATGCCTTTATTCTGTCAGGGATAAGGTGCTTTAAAGCCAATGTGCTAATCTCCTTGAAGACAAAGGTATAAAATCACACTCAGCCATTGGGTGACCTCTCTCAGCCTAAGAGGAAGGCAATGGCAACCCTCCTCTGAACAAACCTTGACAAAAATACCATATGATAATGATGGCATAAATCAGAATCAAACTCTCTCCCCACTCTACATGTTGTCAGTAGAGCTTTCACACACACATAGATATTACCCACTACTAAAACCTTACTCAGACTGCTCACCTGTTCTATAGAATGGGTTGGAGCCATAGCTTCCTTTCTGTGGTGATCTCGATAATTCTCCATGGGTTCCCTGTATCTATCATGTAGTGACTAATATAATCTTCATTCGTGCCAATATGGTGAGACTACCAAATTGCCATGAGCACAATTCTATGTGACTGCTCCAATCAGCCACTCAAAATCATTACTTTTTTTTTACCTTGCATGATTAAAAAAATGGAAAGGGGAATATAATTGCATGCATAGTTTCCAAATTATTGTCCTTTCTAATAATTTGACATTAAAAAGTCAAATTCTCTTGTTAGCTGATGTGTGTGACAATATAAAATGGAGGGGTACAGGCTCTAAACTGTTTTTCCACTCAGATTAACAGATTGGACTGTGTGAGGTTGTTTTCATACCACAAAGGCCCGGATAAAGTACGTTATATACTTGAGACAGTCTTTCCCAAGCTGTAGCCCTCTAGAAGTCTTGGACAACAAGTCCCATCATCCCCAGACAATATGGCAAATGGCAATTTTAGTCCAATGTACTGGACACCAGGCCAGCCAAGACTGACTTGGAAAAGAATTTGATTCCCAAGGCAAGCTACAATCAAGACCAGCAATCTAGTTTAGAAGACATACAATCTATATCATGTTAAATCCTGGAACTAGTGGGTGCAATCCTATAAACTCTACTGAGGTGAGTCCCACTGAGGTTTATGGGACTTCTTGTTGTCCCCCTGTCCCTACTGCTCTGCCCAGCTCCTGCAAACTCATATTCGTGGATTTAATAAAGTCCATCCATCTAGCATGTGCCTCTCTTTCTACTTTCCCTCTACCTTTCCTAGCATTATTGTTTTTCTCAATGATTCGTACCTTCTTATGATGTGTCTAAAGTAAGACAGCCTAAGTCTTGTCATCTTGGCTTCTAGGGATATCTCTGGCTTGATCTGTTCTAGGACCCATTTGTTTGTCCTTTTGGTTGTCCATGGAATCCTCAGCACTCTTCTCCAGCACCACATTCTCTCAAATGCATGGATTTTCCTCCTATCTTCTTTCTTGACTGTCCAGCTCTCACATTCATACATCATTATAGGGAATACGATGGCTTGTACGATTCTGACTTTTGCGCTGATTTGTATGTCTTTGCATTTTAGGATCTTTTTTAGTTCTTTCATAGCTGCCCTCTCCATTCTTAATCTTCTCCTGATTTCCTGGCTGCAATCCCCGTTCTGATCAATGTTTAATCCCAGGTATGAGAATTCTTTTGCTATTTCTATTTCTTCATTGTCTAGTATGAATGTGTGTAAGTTCTTTTTTTTTTATTTTCTTTATGTTCAACGGTAAGCCTGCCTTTGCACTTTTTTCTTTGATCTTCCTTAGTAGGTGTTCCAGGTCTGTGAGGTTTTCTGCTAGTATTATGGTGTCATCAGCATATCTCAGATTGTTGATATTTCTTCCTCCTATTTTCACTCCTCCCTCTTCCATGTCCAAGCCTGCTTTCCTTACAATATGTTCTGCATATATGTTGAATAGGTAGGGTGATAGGATGCAGCTTTGCCTGACTCCTTTGTCAATTGGAAACCACTTTGTTTCTCCTTGTTCTGTTCTGACAGTAGCCTCTTGTTCTGAGTACAGATTCCTCATCAGGTCAGATGTGTTGGCACTCCCATGTCTTTAAGGGCGTTCCATAGCCTTTCATGATCTATGAAGTCAAATGCTTTGTTATAGTCTATAAAGCACATGCTGATTTTCTTTTGGAATTCCCTGCTATGCTCCATTATCCATCGTATATTTGCAATGTGTTCTCTTGTGCCTCTTCATTTCCTGAATCCTACTTGAACCTTTAAGATTTCTCTCTCCATGTGTAGTTGGAATCTATGTTGCAGTATTTTGAGCATGATTTTGCTTGCATGGGAAATTAGTGCTATAGTCCTATAGTTGCTGCAATCTCTTGTGTCTCGTTTTTTGGGATGGGGATGTATATTGATTGCTTCCAATCTGTTGGCCATCATTTTATTTTCCATATCTGTTGACATAAGTTGGTTAGACTAGAGTTGACTCTGTCAGTGTGGAGTACAACAGTTCGATTGGTATATTATCTGTTCCTGGAGTTTTATTTTTTGCCATTTCTTTTATTGCAGCTTCCACCTCATTTTTTGGAATTTGGGGTTCATCTTCATATGGCTCTTCTCTCCACATGTCCTTCATTTTGTCATCTCTTTTGTATAGTTCTTCTGTATATTGCATCCAACATCTTTTTATTCATTCCTGGTCTTGAATTATGTTATTTTTATTGTCATAGAGTGTCCTGGTCCTTTTTTGGACTTTCCTTTGATTTCTTGAATATTGTGGAATAGGTCTCTCATTCTTCCCTTTTTGTTGTTGTCTTCTATTTCTCTACATTTGTCGTTGTAATAATATTTCTAATCTTTGCTCACTAGCTCTTGTGCTGTTGCATTCATATTTCTTAGTTTATTTCTATCTCCTTTTTGTTTTGTTTCCCTTCTTTCCTTTATTGCTCGTAGCATTTTATCTGTCATCCATGGTCTCTTCACTTTCCTTTTGTCTGTTGGAAGTGCCTTTATGCATTCTTCTTTTATTATGTCCCTGGTTTCAGACCAAAGCTCTTCCGGTTCACAATCTATTATACTTAGTACTGCAAATCTGTTCCTTATATTGTCAATGAATTTTGCGGAAATGTTGTTTAAATTGTATTTCTTTATGATGACTGGCTCCCTCATAAACAGATACAGAAAAAAAAAACTATCCTTTCCAGTTTGTGTAACATATTTTCCCCTCACCATCTAGTAGAAATAGTCTAGCCATACTCAGCTAGGTAAAAATATCCAACCTCCTGATTTGGAGGGTATGCTGTCTCAGAGACCTAAGCCACAATGGCTCTCATGCTTTTTGTAAACTTTCAGTTGATATGCTAAGTCAATATGAGTTGATATACCAGTATTTCAATTCCCTGCTTCAGAGGAGGTGATTAAAAATGTTGTATTGACTGTACCACAGCCAGTACATAGGAATAGATCTATGGCTGACTTCATAGAGTAACTGATTCATTTTGGGGTTGTAAAATAGATTGTCCCAGAAGTTAGCACCCATTTCAGCTCTCAAGTGATCCCTCCAGTGAATTTCTCCCTAAGTTGGTTCTAATGTGCATAAAGATAAACATGCACTCAGATAATTTGCTAGCTGAACACAACTTTGTAAGCAGTTCAGTTTTGTGAGACTTTGGAAGCCACTCAACCACCCAGATGAACTTCAAAGGAATGGCAGAGCTGCTACACAATGTAACATTTACTCGAATAACTGAGACAATATCCTGAAGATCCAAAATTATATCTAACTAATATAGGAGTATAAATTATATTGGCTTGATAGAAGAGTGGTCACTTCTATTTCAGCAAAAAGAGGAAATGTAGCACCTCCCAAAACAGAGTGAAAAACAATGTGTGTATGTGCGCATGCGTGTAAGAGAGAAAAAAACAGAAAAATAGATAGCTTAGCATAAATATTTGCATATGCTAATTTATATGCACGGATACTAATTTCAACATTTAATTAGTCAATTTTAAATAAAAATACAGTACATCTCACTATAGTTGAAAAACCATACCACACAATTATAGTATTTTGTAATGCATTTGTGGCCTACCAGAGCATCAAGCAGAGTTTGGAAAAGTTAGTTTGCTGAACTACAGATCTCAGAATCTTCCAACCAGCATAGACAGTGGCTAGGTCAACTGTGGGATTCAAGGAGTCATAGTCCAGCAAAGCAGATATTCCAGGCATCTGACAATATGAATGCTGGACCACAAAAAGAAGAGAAAGAGAAAGAGAAAGAGAAAAAAGTGCCACTGTAAATGTTCATCTTCAATTTTTATTTTACCCAAGAATCTTGAAGAGCTAAAACAAACAATTCTTTAAAATAAAAATACATCTACCAGGCAGTGTCACATCCATTCTATTAACAAATGAGAAAATATAACCAAACAATAAAATAAAATAAAATAATAGTGGCTGTGCTACACCCCCTAAATGTCATCTCAGTAACAGAACCCATTTATTCTCTTGGGTCTAAATTCCTGATCCTGCCCTCCACAACCAAATCCTTTCATCCTCTTTAATTAAAATGACAAATAGGAAAATGTAAATACACACAGTGATTATGTAGTTAAGAAAAGTGCCATGAGAACTAGACTGTACTCATCAAGATCACCAGAGTATCTCAATCAGTCCTGGGTTCACCTAATAATGTAAGTTACTGCAACACAGTCAGGCCGATTAATGGTTAGGTGATATGCAGTTCAAGGTGTATATGCCTAAGGCTATTGCTTGTTAGGAAAGGGAATGGGAGCCAGCTAATGACAATTTCAGCAGGAGACAATCTCAGAAAAGTTATATCTAACTTCACTGTTCTAAGTCCACTTTCTTACAAAATTCACTAGTTTCCATAAGTTCCTATTTGAGAAAGTAACTTGGACAGGATTATGTTTCTAAGCATCTAATAGAAAGTGGAATAGATTGCCTTAGAGAAGATCTTTAGAGATCTTTAAACAGAGGTTGGATAGACATATTTCAGGGGGGGGGGGTTAGTTGTGTAATTCTTGCATGGCAAAGGAATGGGCCAGATATCTTTGTAATTCCTCTCAATTCTGTAATTCATTGTTGTTGCTGCTGCTGCTGTTGTTGTTGTTGTTATTGTTAAGTGCACTCAAGTGGATCTCAACCCATGGTGACCCAGTGGATGAGACATCTCCAAGACTCCCTGTCCTCCACCTCTCTACTTAGGTCCTGTAAACTCATATCCATGGTCTCCTTAATAGAGTCCATCCATCTAGTATGTGGCCTTCCTCTCTTTCTAGTTCCCTCCCCCTTTCCTAGCATTATTGTTTTTTCCAGTGAGTTCTCCCTTCTCATGATGTGCCCAAAGTACTACAGTCTCAGTTTTATCATCTTGGCTTCCAGGGATATCTCTGGCTTGATCTCCTCCAGGACCCATACATTTGTCTTTTTGGCTGTCCTCAGCACTCTTCTCCAGCACCACATCTCAAAGGAGTTGATTGTCTTCCTATCATCTTTCTTAACTTTCCAGCTTTCACATCCATACATGGTAACAGCGAATACAATGGCTTGTACGGTTCTCATTTTTGTGTTTACTTGTATATCTTTGCATTTTAGAATCTTTTCTAGTTCTTTCATAGCCACTCTTCCCATTCTTAATCTTCTGATTTCCTGGCTACATTCCCTATTTCTATCAATGTTTCATCCCAGGTATTAGAACTCTTTTACCATTTCTATTTCTTCATTGTCTAGGCTGAATTTGTCAAGATTCTCCATGTCATTATTTTTGTTTTCTTTATGTTCAGCAATAGGTCCACCTTTGCACTTTCTTCTTGACCTTTCTTAGTAGTTGTTCTAGGTCTGGAAGGTTTTCTGCTAGTATTGTGCTGTGATCTGCATATCTTAGATTGTTGATATTCCTTCCTCCTATCTTCACTTCTCCTTCTTCTGTGTCCAAGCCTGTTTTTCTTTTGGAATTCACTGGTGCACTCCTTTAGCCATCGTATGTTTGAAATGTGATCCCTAGTGCCACTTCCTTTCCTGAACCCCACTTGGACTTCTGAGATTTCTCTCTCCATGTATTCTATATTGCAGAATTTAGGGCATAATTTTGCTTGCAAGGGAGATCAGTGCTATGGTCCTATAGTTGCTGCAGCCCTTTGTATCTCCTTTTTTGTGTGGATGTGAATGTATATTGATCATTTCCAATCTGTTGGCCATCGTTTTGTTTTCCATATCTGTTGACATATGTTTGATTAGCACTAGAGCTGACTCTGTCAATGTGGATTGCAGCAGTTCAACTGGAATATCATATGTTCTTGGTGATACGTTTTTCGCCATTTCTCTTATTGCAGCTTCCACCTCACCTTTTAGAATTTGGGGTTCATCTTCATATGACAGTTCATCCCGTATGTCTGTCATTTTGTTATCTCTTTTATATAGTTCTTTTGTGTATTGCATCCAACATCTTTTTATTCCTGTCTTGAATTATTTTATTTTTATTGTCATAAAACCTCCCAGTCCTTGATTTGATTTCCTTTGATTTCCCGGATCTTGTGGAATAGGTCTCTTGTTCCCTCTGCACTGGCCATTGTAGTAGTTTTCTTTATCTTTTCATACTATCCGTTGTACTGTTGCATTCATGGTTCTTAGTTTGTTCCTATTCCCTTTTTGTATTTCTTCCCTTCTTTCTTTTATTACTTGTAGAGTTTTACCTGTCATCCATGGTTTCTTCTCTTTCTTTTTGGCTCTTGAAAATGTCTGTCTGCATTTGTCTTTTATTATGTCCTGGCTTCACACCATAGCTCTTCTGGTTCTTGGTCTATTATACTAAGTACTGCAAATCTGTTCCTTATATTGTCACTAAATTCTGTTTAGATATTATATAGATCTCATTTTGGTATTATGACTGGTTTGTTTTCTTATTAAGTTTTACTTTTATTTTTGATATGAGTAATTCATGATCTGTGCCACAGTCAGGGCCTGGTCTATTCTTGGCTTACCAGTATGGAGCTTCGCCATCTCTTACTTCCAATTATATATTCTATTTGGTTTTTGTGTGGACCATTTGGTCTTGTCCATGTGTATAGCCTTCTTTCTGGTTGTATGAAAAATGTATTAGCAATGAATAGGTTTTTGCCTTCACAAAAATCTATCAGACACTCCCTTGATTCATTTCTTTTACCTAATCTGAATCTGCCTACTATTTTTTATTCTTCTTTGCTTTTAACTTTTGTGTTCCAATCTCCAATAATCAGCTTGGCATTCTGTGTTGGTGTGCTGTCATAGAATGTTTTAATTTCTTCCTGTTCTGCCTCTGTGATGGGTGCATATACTTGAATTATGGTGATGTTCATAGGTCTTCTGTGGAGCCTCATTGAATTAATTGGATCTGATTTTGCATTGTATCCTCTGACTGCTTTTGCCACATCTTTTCTTAGTATGAAAGCCACCCCATTTCTTTGCATCTTTTCATTCCCTGAGTAGAACACTGTGTAGTTGTCTAAAACAAAGTGGCCCATTCCTGTCCATTTTAATTCATTCACCCCCAGTACTGCTAAGTTCATGTGTTGCATTTCTATTTTTACTATGTCTAGCTTCCCTTGACTCATGCTTCTCAAATTCCACATCCCTATTTTATGTATGATGCTGCTTCAGATAGCGTCTTATTT
>CM034706.1:47301850-47317878 GCA_020142125.1 Phrynosoma platyrhinos | reverse complement strand
AGGAATAAAAAGATGTTGGATGCAATACACAGAAGAATTATACAAAGAATATGACAAAATGAAGGTCACTTGGAATGAAGAGTCATATGAAGATGAACCCCAAATTCTAAAAAGTGAGGTGAAAACTGCAATAAGAGAAATAGTGAAACAGAAATCTCCAGGAACAGAAGATATTCCAATTAAACTGCTGCAATCCATACTGACAGAGTCAATTCTAGTGCTAACCAACATATGTCAACAGATATGGAAAACAAAATGATGGCCAAAAGATTGGAAGCAACCAATAAAATAAACCATCCACAAAAAGGGTGACACAAGAGACTGCAGCATCTGTAGAACCATGGCACTGATCTCCCACACAAGCAAAATCATGTTCACAATTCTGCAACATAGACTCCAACCATACATGGAGAGAAAAATCCCAGAGGTTCAAGTAGGATTCAGGAAAGGAAGAGGCACTAGGGACCACATTGCAAACATACGATGGCTGATGGAGTGCACCAGGTAATTCCAAGAGAAAATCAGCAGGTACTTTATAGACTATAGCAAAGTCTTTGATTACATAGACCATGAAAGACATAGGAGTGCGAACACATCTGATAGTCCTGGTGAGGAATCTGTACTCAGGACAAGAGGTTACTGTCAGAACAGAACAGAACACCAAGAAACAGAATGGTTCCCAATTGGCAAAGCGGTCAGACAAGGCTGTATCCTTTCACCTTATCAGTTCAATTTGTATGCAGAACATATTATGAGAAAACAGGTTTGGGGACAGAAAAAGGAGGAGTGAAAATAGGAGGAAGGAATATCAACAATCTAAGATATGCAGATGACACAATAATAATAATAATAATAATAATAATAATAATAATAATAATAATAATAATAATAATAATAATTTATATACTGCCCAATGGTTGCTCAATCAGGGCGGTTTACAACATAAAACACAATTACAATAAAAAACACAATCCCCCCCCCAAAACATTATTAAACAAATAATAATGGCAGAAAACCTCAAAGACCTGGAACACCTACTAAGAAAGGTAAAAAGAAAAAAGTGTGAAGTCAGGCTTAATGTTGAACATAAAGAAAACAAAAATAATGACTACTGAGGATCTTCACAAGTTCAACCTAGACAATGAAGAAATAGAAATAGTAACAGAATTCCCATACCTGGGATCAAATCATCCAGGAAATCAGAAGATTAAGAATGGGGTGGATGGCTATGAAAGAACTAGTAAAGATTCTAAAATGCAAAGATACACAAGTCAGCACAAAAAGTAAGAATCATACAAGCCATAGTAATCCCTATTACCTTGTATGGATGTGAGAGCTGGACAGTTAAGAAAGATGATTGGAAGAAAATCAATGCATTTGAGATGTGGTGCTGGAGAAGACTGCTGAGGATCCTATGGACAGCCAAAAGGACAAATAAATGGGTCCTAAAGCAGATCAAGCTGGAAGCTTCGCTGGAAGCCAAGATGACCAAACTGAGGTTGTCATACTTTGGATACATCATGAGAAGGGAGGACATATTGGAAAAGACAATAATGCTGGGAAAGGTGGACGGAAGTAGGAAGAGAGGAAGGCCACATGCCAGATGGATAGACTCTATTAAGGAAGTTACGGTCATGGGGTTTCAGGAAGTATGCAGAGCAGTTGAGGACAGAGGATCTTGGAGATGTCTCATCCATAGGGTCACCATGAGTTGAGATTGACAGGAGGGCAGTTAACAAAATTGGTTGGGGAACTTGAACAGGAAAAGATTTTCTCCCTCTCTCATCATTCTAAAACAGAGGGTCATCCAATGAAACTGAATGATAGCACACTGAGGACAGTTAAAAGAAAATACTTCTTCACATAATCCATAGGATATGAAAATAACTACCTTGGGTTACAATGATGGATGTCAATCTCAGTAGCTTTAAAAGAAGATTAGACAACTTAATGAAGGATAAGGCTATCAATGGACACAAAGTCATGGTGGTTATATATTCCCTCCAACTTTAGAGGCAATAAGTAGCTCTATACCTGTTCTCCATGGAAACACAGTGGCTGCCCTTGGGCAAGTTACATTCTCTCACTCTCAGGAGAAGGCAATGGCATAATTAGAGATTTAAAATGGCAATCAGTGGTTATTCCTTTATTCAGTTTCAGAGACTACTATACAAATCACCTTGTTGGTATTAGTCTAATTGGCTCACCTTTTTAAATGCTGGACAGGGAACTTCTACAAAACTCAATTCTACATTTCTCCGTCATTCCAGGTGTAGCTCATGAGTGTTTTCTGTTTTCCATTCCCTTAGATCAAACTCTTGAACTTTATTACTAGGGCTACAAAACATGTGACTGACTTTGCAGCTAGACATCAAATGCTGGTGTGTACCGATATTACAGTCTCTTGTTTACTGTCTTATAACTGACCCTAGGCCCAGAATATACTTTGTTTACTCTTCTACCTTTCTTGGATTTGACTGATCTAAAAGGCATCTTGTAACTTCTGACCTGTTTGTGATTGTGCAACTTTATTAATCCCTACTGGCCCTGAAAATAGCAGCTCTGAAAATATGTCTTCCATCCTAGGATTAGTAAATTAGCATTCACAAAAGTTTCCAGGGACTCTGGAGTCTCCTAATCTTGATCAGATAGCCAAGATTGCCTCATTTGAAGATTATGGTATTTAATGGTAAAGCCATCATTTCCCTTATCACGATGCTACACCTTTATTTATCTCAAAACTATCTTATTATTCACTGTGGATTTTTAAACCCATTGTGCTGATATTAGAATGGTTAATCAGTAATTAAAAAGGGCAGACTTTCTGGAGCTCTTATACATGCTGAGTTTATATTTCAGCAAAGAATTATGTTGCATGACCAAAACAATCAATGTTTATAACAAGATTTATAATGTTTGGGTGCTCCATCATATTGATGAACTGCCCCTTCATTGTACTTCATCATTGCCTAGGCTGACCTGGGCTGATGGGAATTGAGGTTCAATATCTAGAGGACTACAGGTGCCCAATCCTACATTATAAAAGCATCATGTGAACCATAGTTATGCAGTCATATAATTTTACTCTGACTTAATGGTATATTGGAAGATGGACCATTAACAATGTACATTACTTCATCTGTGGTAAACTGCATTTGCTCTTACTTGGACACCCCTGCTTGTCCAGTGTTGATGGATACTTTTCAATTAATGCAGCCCCAGGGTGTGAACAGAAACTTTGGAGAGGCAAGAGCCACCACATGTGTATGACTGGCTGAGTGGGTAAGAGAAGTGGTTACTAGTAATGCTTTCCAACAAGACTGGGTCCACACACACCTGAAGGAGGCAGTAGAAAGCCTCTTTTGAAAAAAGCTTCTATAGATCCTACTATACTGGATGATAATAGGCAAGTTTCCAACATTCCATTTTTGAGCAAGGTACTAGAGTGTGTGAGTGCCAGCATGGTGTGGTGGTTTGAGCACTGGACTATAACATGGAGACCAGGGTTCAAATCCCAGTTAGCCATGGAAACCCACTGGGCAAGTCATGGGAACCTTGAGCACATCACACTCTCTCAGCCTCAGAGGAAGACAAAGGCAAACCTCCCAAATAAATCTTGCCAAGAATCATGTGATAGGCTCAAATGCAAGCTGGAAACAACTTGAAGGTACACAACAACAGTTAGAGTATGCAGTGATTCTTGGATTAGGAAAATTATCTTCATCCATTTCAGTCTGGTTTCAGGTCTGGTTATGGAATAGAGACAGCTTTGATAATCTTGGTTGATCAGGCAAGTAGACAGGGGGAGTGTGTCCCAGTTGGTTCTGCTGGAGCTCTCAGATAATTCTTTTGAGCTGCTCCTCTGGGATGGGGCTTAAAGATACAGTTTTGCAGAGAGTGATGATATTCCTGTTTGACTCCTTGGCGACTGGCCTGTGGACTCCTTTGGGGTTGTCTGAATTCCTAATGCCCCAATGCCTCACTGTTTTGCTTGTCACATGGAAATGTATGTTGATCTCAGTAAGCAAATATCTAAAAATTCAGATAATTAATCAAAGATAGGACTCTGCCATGCCAAGTCAGGTCATCATTGTTGAGCATGACTGGTAGAAGTTCTCCAGGCTTTCCAACCAGAATGTTCCATATATTGAGGGGTTTGGGATTAAATTTTGAGTATTTGGGGCATGTTTTCTACCACAGTTCATGTGATCTGCAACTGAGATGATATTCATGATAAAAGTGGCAGTGTGTGAGAGCATGCAGTATACATGTTACAAAAAATGCATTTGCAAAACTGACTACCGTATATCATTGTTGCTGAGTTAAATATGCCTGTTGAAAAAGCCCTGCCTTTTTTTTCAAGCTCTTTTCTGATGCACTGTAATATAAAATGACGTACAAGCTGTTACAGAGTAGATTGTGTGTGCATGCATGCAGTGGATTCAACAACAGATGTGGCAATGTTCAGATGAGGCTCAGATTAAATTTACTGTGTTTCAGAAAGATCCAGTTACAACAGATTCTAATCACAACAGGGATTTCAATAAGCAATTAGTTCTGCAAAGAAAGTAAGGGACACAGTGTCAATCCTCAGGACAGTCAGAGGTCGCACTGGCAAGATACTAAACATTAAGGGACGGCAGAAATCCCCATGTTTCTCCAGAGGGTGTTCAGAGCATCCAAATTTAATGAAATCAGAACTAGGTAAGCAATTTTTCAGTATACTTTACACTCTCCAATCACCTCCTCTTTTCCCACTACTGCCTTAAAGTGAAATAGAAATTCACAGCAGATTTGTCTGGCTTAGCAGACGTATAAAACTGTACACTCCCCTAAAGGTAAAACAGGCCCATCAGTTTCTCCCTGAGTTACTGCTGTGACCATCTACTGGAAATCTGTTTGCTGGTTAATTTGTCGACATTGTACTCTAACAAAACCCATCTTTTTATTGGCAGGCACAGACAAAGCTTGCAAAAGCTAGAAACACACACAAAAAAGACTCCATAAAAAAGAAAGATAGCCTTGCTGAGATGGCTGTTCTCTGTGATTTTCTGTAATAGACTTCAGTTTGCCATGAAATTAAATTTATAGTATACCTGCTAGACATGAAGGGCCTGATTTATCCTCTGTATAATTCCATTGAAACTCACTGGACTTACACCAGAATTTGGAAAAGAGGCTCCAGCTAAGCTTTGCTACTCTTTGATTTGACATTAAAGGCAGTGTTTTCATGGGAGGCTGTTTTGAGGCAATGAAATGGGTATGTGAATGATGTACAGAATGCCTTTTCATTTAAAAAAAGACAGAGAGAGAGAGAGAGAGAGAGAGAAGAAAGCATATTTGTCCCAGTTAAGTGAAACGCTAATGAAAACAGATAAGAAACAATAATTTACTTTTCATTCAGAAACATGGAGGGGGGTTCAGACATGTCACTTCTCTGCATGCTACATGTGTCTCTGTCCTGAAATCAGCTTGCATTTTCAAAGTTTTGGTAGAACTTCTATAGCATTTCTTAGAAATGCAATGTCACTTTCTTATTATTGCACCAAGACATTTTGTTTTAAATCTTCTTACCAACAATGACATTCAAAATGGATGTATTAAAGTCTAATCATGTGAACCACTATGTCCAATCAGGCTTTTGAAAAACACATGAGGTGTTGTGGGGACAAGGGATTTAGGGCATGGTGGGGACATATCCATCCTCCATTGCCCACACCTTCACACTTATGGAATTGATTCTCAATGGAACATGCTTAAAATACTCCCACAATTGGAAATCCTGAGAGCACAGGGTTACCAGTAATGGTAAGGAGTCTGTGCATGTTCAGCTAATGGGTCCTCTTCCTACATGTTCATTACAGAAATGTCTGGATAGAAGCCAGCATGTAAGGAAAGGTTTGGCACAAGGAGAGGACATATTCTCAAAACCTGCTACATTCTTTATATACTCCTTCTGTGTTCTTCAAATTCATGATTAAAGCTTAAGGCTCAATGTGTACTGGCTCAAGGGCAGAATCCTGTGGGCATAAGATTCTTGAACAAATTTAACAATCATTCCTTTTTTCTGGAGAATTCTGACCATTGCTATTTTGTGAAGATGATAAAAGACTCCTAACATATAGTTTCTCACATTAAACCACAGTTGCTAGTTTTTGTAAACCAGTATGAATTTGATTATTACTTGCTGCCTGTTTTAAAAAACAAAGTTGGATCAGACCATATGACAGGAAACAATAAAACATTCTATTTTGTTTACATTCCTGAGATCGCCTATTGTATAACTGTTTTGTTTTACTGTAGTATTGTAATGACTCTGTGTTTCTTTGAGAGACTGTGAAAGTGAATATGTGTATGTACTCAACAATAGGTTTCCCCTGAAATTTAGAAATTATAACCGTGGACCTAGCTAATTATTTATCTAAGGAAAAGTGTAATGGTATAACGTTCACAAATATACCATGAAATTGTAATACTGTGTGATTATCAATTTTGTACATGTCATGGTCTATGATACCCACTCTTTCCATCTCATAAGGCATTCCAAACAAAGAAGTCTCAGACTAATGTTTCATTTGCTGTTAGCATATTCTTCCATGATTCATTAGGTTATACTCAGTTTTCCTGATCTATCTCTAGCCAAACCTTTACAATTTGCATAACTAGTTGCATTGACTAGAAAGTTGATGAAGATCTGCATTTGAACACGCTGAACTGAAAGCTATTACATGAATTCAGTGCATTGGAAATCAATGCAGTGAGGACAGATGACACTAACCACACCAGGACATACATTCCAATGTGTATTTGGATGTGTATTACATAAGATTATGCCCACAATTCCTGATCTATCAAGTTACAGACTGAGAAGCCTATTTATGTTCCCTGATTTCCTAAGCTGGATCAGCAGTTCCATTAATGGAGAGAACAACTTCACTTGCAATTGTGACTAAATATATTTTACCAAACTGTAAAAATTCTATAATAAATGCAATGTAGAATATTTTCCTAAACCTAGAACGGCAAATTCTTTATGTTTTTCTGATGGAGGCTAATAGCCTGCACACATACAAGCCAATACAGAAAATGATTTATATAATCTTTCCCTGGTAATAGATTCCCCCCCCCACACACACACACACTTGTGCTCAGTTCTCTGTATGAATAACAAGAATGGCAGCCATTTTCTCCCAGCTCAACATCAAAACCCCTTTCATCTGCTGTCTAAATGCAAACAAAGCAAACCTTCCACCAGGCCTTTCTTTCCAGATAAATTAAAACTCTCATGTCCTGGGGCCTAAATCAAGCCTACAGGCCTTCCCTAGATAAATCCTTTCTCAACCTGAAATCTTCTCGCTACACGTGCTCCTTGTAAGATAATTTTACAGGAGCTAATCAATAATGCAACAGTAAATTGCATTTAAATAAACATTAGCAGTCCTCTTAATGAATAAAATCTCATCTGCAATTTGTCAAAGTCAGAAGTGCTGGACTCTTTTGATATTCATTAGAATATTGAAAATTAGAGCTTTGACAGGCTTTATGTACATTGCAGTTATGATTTTTTTTTCTACCCTGCGACACACGGTGTGCTTATTTTCACAAGAAATGTTGAATAAAAACAGTGGTATACACAGAGAAGCTGTCAGACATATTTTTGATACCAGGGTTTTTAAAGTTATAGTCACTGGATATACATGCCTACATCTTATACATTATTGAACATGCATTTATTATCAGGAATATTTTATGATTTTTTTTTTTGAAAAGGGAAAACTTTTAATTGATTTGATATAATGTTTGAAGACCCAGTGGCTCAAGTGGTTAAGACACGACTCTGTTGATTGCAAGATCATCAGGTTGGCAGTTCGAGGCCTGGGTGCCACATGATGGGGTGAGCTCCTGTCACTAGTCCCAGCTTCTGCCAACCTAGAAGTTCGAAAGTATGAAAATGCAAGTAGATAAATAGGTACCACTTTGGTGGGAAGGTAAACAGCATTCTGTGTAGTCATGCTGGCCACATGATCACAGAGTAGTCTCTGACAATGCTGGCTCTTTGGCTTAGTAATGGAAATGAGAACCACCCTCTATGGTCTGACACAACAACCTTGTCAATGGGGAATACCTTTACCTTTTACCTTGAAGACCCATCCCATTTTTAAAATCCTGCCTAAATTGGTTTGGAATCATGTGATCCTCTTACACTGAAATGGTTAAAATATATAATTTTATGTCTACCTTTAGTAAATTTGAGGTTTTTTAAAAAAATTCAAAACATATTAAGTAAAATGGTAGTCCAAATGTGCTTCTAGGTAGACTGCATAAACATAGTACTTCCTTTATGGTACAAATACATCTTATAACATAGTATTTTGTGTTTGCAAATGTACGGTAATCTGTCAATGCAATTTTCTCAGAGCAAGATTGGGGTGAGGGGGTGGGGGTGTTTTAATCATTCTGTTTTGATATTACAGTGGCTAGAATAAGGATATACAGTCATTCTCCTGGCCTTCTGCTTATCAGAACAGAGTGGTATAAATATCACTCTCTGCCCAGTATCAGAAATGGCATGCAGCATGTGATGATGATGATGATGATGATGATAATAATAATAATAATAATAATAATAATAAAAAATTTATTTATACCCCACCCCTCTGCATAGCAATTGGGGCAGCTTCCAACATAAAAATACAATACAGTAAAATCAACCCACAACCCCAACCCTTAAAAATTATTAAACAACATCAAATTTAAAAACAGTTTAAAATAGATTACCTAAAAAGATTTACCAATTGCAATAAATTACAGCAGGAGAGAGGATAATAACAGCTGGAATGGGGCAGGGGGGAAGAGAGGTACAGGCGACAGGTTCTCTGACTGGGCGGACTAATCAGGAAAGGCCTGCCAGAAGAGATCTGTCTTGACAGCCCTTTTTATAGTCAATTCTTAAGACAGGGGTGTAGAAAGCAGTGTCCTTGAGCCACATGCAATCCTTGGAACTCCTAGGTGCTGGCCTTAGATCCTTTTAGAACCCTCTGCCAATCCCCAGACCCTTAAAAATTAAAAAGGCTGATTTGGGGTGATTTTTTTTGCCCCCAAATCAGGCAAAATCATCGATAAAATCCTATAATTGCAATGGTTCAGTTCTCCTCCTCAAGGCACTATAGAATTCTCAAAAAAAAAAACCCACAGAAAAGAAAAGTTGTCCACATATCACTCAAAATAGTGGACGGAAGTGATATTGTGTCACTTTGGGCACATCAGAATGTACTAGTGTAGCCTGTTGGGCAAGCACAGGAAGGAAAAATGGCCACCACATCCTGTGCGGTTGTACCTGTCCTAGGGTGAGAAAGCTCTGCAGCTCTTAATATTATTTAAATACAAAGGACTTATGAAAAAATATGCATAATGACAAATAATGTTACATTGCAGTACTTTTGGGACACAATGCAAACGAGAAGTTGCTCCAAAGCCCATTATCATTTAACCAAACTAGTATGTCAAGGAATGGGATACATTGTTTTGATATAGGGCCTTTGCAGACTGCTATAAATAGTGCAAATTGAGTCCACTTTAACTGCCCTGTCTCAGTGCTAGGGAATCATGGGGATTGTATTTTTTTCTGAGACATTGAGCCTTCTCTGCCAGAGAGCTCTAGTGCCACAATAAACTACAGTTCCCATGATTCCCTAGCACTGAGTTAAAGTGGACTCAATTTGCACTATTTATAGCAGTCTGCAAAGGCCCATAGTTGCCATTAAATCCCTAACTTGCTCTGCCACTCAACTCTGTTTTGTTGTAGTGTCAAGGCTTTACCTACACTGATTCGTAAATAATCAGTGGGATAATCAAGCAGAGATTTAACCTTCAAGAAAGTACATACTTTGCATGCAAAAACTACCAGGTTCAGTTTCTTGATTCTTCAGGTAGGGTTGGGAAAGGCTGCTCCCATGCAATGCAAAAAAATACTGGCTAGAAGGACTAATGCCATGATTTGTATGAAACCACATCCTATCTTATTCTGTCGCTATAGCATTCTGGCCATATTAGCCCTCAGGAGAACATGGAGGGGCACACCCCTTGCTGTTCACTTCCATTTTTTAGAAAAAGGCCTCAATGGGATTTTGAGGTATTTTGTAAATGTCCCTGAGGAGGCACAGAAGAGGCCCTAAAATTGTCACTTTCTGTACACCTCTACTTTATATGATCATTTATTTTAGATAAAAGATAAGTAAGGTGAATGCCCCTGTTTGCTTGAATTTCCTTTGGTTATCCAAAGAAAGAAAGAGATGAAAGGGCTTGTGACCTAGGATTAACTCATAACATATAACAAGTTCTTAGATATATGCAGCATAAGCAAGTGACAACTGGGAGCTACTGTAAAAATTTCCAGTTGTAAGCCATATTGCATCAAATCTGGCCCTGAGTCCCACCAACAGAAAAGGCTGCCAAAACTTAGCACAGCCTTTTCCTATCACCTTTCCAAGTCTAGTCATACTTAAGGTTCGTGCACAAGTGCATTGCAGTTATTTTTCACAAAAGAAGTCTCCTGCCTTCACACTCCCATTTCACATAAGGGAAAAAGTTTAATTACATATTTGCCTAAATGTGCATCAGATATCAATGATACCAGCCCAAACAGATGTCTAAAAAAAAATCAAGAAAAAGGCTATTATTGAAACCATTTATTAATCTTACTGCAGAGGTATGTACAATGAAAGACTACTGATTAAAAAGTGGTATTTCCTGGAAAAAAGGGCACCATGCTCAAGTAATGCATATGGACAGATCAGTCAATACCACTAATGCATCCTAAAGATTGTTGCTTTTCCTGCACTCGTTGCAGGAGAATTAATGGACTACAATGGAGATTTCTGTTCCTGTGAATACAACAGTGATCGATTAGAGAGTCTATTTTATGTTAAATGTAATTTAGACACAGAGTTGCATCCACCAAGAATATTAGTACTAGAACTTTCTAAGACCTGCTTTAGTTCTCCACCTACTCTGCTTTGTATAACTTCTTTTTTTCCACCAATTGCATTAATACATCATCAGTTGAGTATATACTAATAGTATGTATGATTTGCCAGCTACTCTCTCCTTTCTTTGTTGTTTTTACCTCTTGCATACCTCTAACTTCAATGTCTAATTTGAGATTAAGGATCTTGGAAAAGGCAGAACTTGGAAACATTATGTTTTGGACTGCAACTCCAACTTTCACACGAGAATCTCCATTAGTCATTGGCCATGCTGGCTGAGGGAGTCTGGAAGTTGTAGACCAGAAGCACTGAAAAAGGAATACCTTTGGGATTAGGAGACATATTTGCAACCTGGGCCAAAACAAAACAAAACCATCTTATATCCAATGGCAGCCCTGTGTGAATAACAAAGCATTATTATTATTCATGTATGTAATCCTTCAACAACTTAATTAAAAGCTGCTGTATGGATGGTGATGATAGTGATGATCATCATCATCCCCAGGAAGGGCTTTAAGAGGGTGCTGCAGTGCTGCATTGTTTTAAATTGTACTGCTTTAAATTGTGTTTATTATTTTTAAATGTATGTTTTAAATGGTTTAAATATTGTGAATAGTGTGATTCTATTTTAATGTTGATTTTTGGTATGTTTTTAACTCTATTGCAATAAATTTAATTTGCAAGCCACACTAACTTCCAATTATGGTGAAAAGGTAGGGGATAAATCAAGTTGTTTTTGCTGCTGGTGGTGGTGGTATACACCCCACTTATTTTTAGGTGAAAAACAAGGGCCTCGTCCAAAGATTTCAGGACCCAGGAAGGCTCGGGTGACAAAAATATGGTCCATTAGACAACCTGGTTCCTTATGAGGAATCTGTACTTAGGACAAGAGGCCATTTCCAGTTAAATGTGTGGTAAAATCAGCTCCTTCAGTGCATGCCTGTATTGGCAAAATCATAGAAGCAACCTCTGTCCCAGTTTACATATGTTTATACACAAATCCACTCAAAGCTTTGGAATAACTAGCATCTTTTTAGTGACTTTTACATAGGAGTAAATCCAACTCATTCCTAAGGGACTTAGCAAATGGCCATGTGCTCACCTGGGTTGGTCCCTGAGTTGGCATGGGGATTGGCGGGTGTTTGCACATCTGTTCCCACACCAACCCAAGACCAGGACAGGTGCATGTTCATTACCTTGCTGTGCCATCACTCTGACTGATAATACCCTCTCACTATCTCTGATATGGAAACGAGGTGCCTATCTACACCCATTTGGCTAGGTGCCCCATTTCTGATTAGGATGCAGTGAGTCAGGGGGCTTCTCAGTAGAAGCAACACATGGCAAAGTAAGGAGCAGGCAGGGGGTCATGTAAACAGCTGGGGTTATAATACCCCAGGGTAATGGGTGTTTACCCTGGGATCAGGCTGGGTCTACCAAATCTATGTGTGGTCTATCAGGATCAGTTCCAATCCTGGCCCTGGGGTTTTGGTCTGTGTCATCTGAATTAGAAGGTGCATGGTTGGGGGGGGGAACGTGGGCTTTTGGGGCCATGCGGACAACCCCAAGTCATTTTTTTGGGCCCTTGCAAAGGTTAGAGTTCTCTAACAACCTCTCACAACTATCAAATTCTCTTCCCAGAACTACTTACCATCTACTATGCACTCTCTTTCTCTCTCTCTCACACACACACAAAATTTACTGACCAGCAGAGAGCAGGAAGGCAATAAAGAAACATCCAGCTATGTTCCTATGGCTATATGCTCAGCACTGATGTCATTCTTTGGAATTTTCAAAGGACCCCCAGGGAGTTGTGAAAGACACCTTCACTATGGATCCAGCTACAGGAACATAGTTGTGCACTTTTCTGCCACTCTCTAGCACTCCTTCAGCCAGTAAATGGATTTGGGGAGGGGTTGTAGTAGGTAAAAGTGGGTTGGGGATGATGAAGGAGATGTGGTGTACTTCTGCCTAATGGGACTGTGCTCCCTGATTCAGGATCTTGGCTGTAAATTGATGTGGAATAACTTCACACTTTTTGCAATGAAACGAATGTTTTATTCACTTATATTTTTATGGGACACAATAATAAAGTGAACCAAAGGGCAAAGTGCCTCCTAGTTTTTAGGAGGTTTTTTAATGCAAGTAATTTTTTGTTACTTTGAGAGTGAGGAAGTAAAGTACTACTCCTTAAAACTGTAGCTATAATTGTAACTAACTGCTTTTATAGGCATTGGTACTGTAACTGTAACTAATTAATTTTGAAAAATACTTTTCCAAGCTCTGGATCAACCAATGCTTCTTAAATAGTTCAAGCATAAAACTACTGATCTTCCAACAAGCTCATGAAATTTGATTCTAAAATCAGCCTCTGAACCCAAGCACTGGAAAGTGGTCAATGTAATGGGAAGACTTTCTTCTAAAAAGAGACTGTGTGTATGTGTGCAAGAAATTACAGGGTAGGTAGCTTAAAGTCTGTTTGAAATAAACTGATGGAAAACAATAAAGATAAAATTATGAAGTATATAGTGAAGAGTCAGCATGCCTTCTGCAAAGGTTTGTTGCTGCTGTTGTTATTATTGTGTGCCTTCAAGTTATTTCCGACTAATGGGAACCCTAAGGCAAACCTATCATGGGGTTTTCTTGGCAAGATTTGTTCAGAGGAGGTTTGCCATTGTCTTCCCTTGAAGCTGAGAGAGTGTGACCCACCCACCCATGGTCATCCAGTGGGTTTCATGGCTGAGCTGTAAGTCCTGGTAATTTTTTTAAATTTTTTAGTTTGACAAATCTTAGAATTATCTTCTTCACTGCTGTCTTCCCCATTTCTTTAGACACTTTTCCTAAAATTATGGTTGTCTGCCCTACATCTTCTGCAATGAAGGAAGGCACAGGGAATTCTACCAGCTTATCTGCAACCTCACTATCATCTTTTATTACTCTTTTAACTCCCTTCCCACCAATTGGCCCAAACACTACTTGGCTTATCATTATCAGATCATGGTGATTTATGGCAAAATATTTTTTTAGGAAAAAAATCATTGTTTTTATAGATATTCAAATGCATGTAAGCATGCTTAGTAGTGTGATCTTATGTTTAGTCAGCAAGTCTCACATAGTTCAATGAGATTTATTCCTGAATAAGCATGAATAAGATTTCCAGTCTTAGGATACTTGCTGCTCTGAAAATATTTGCTCCTGCATTTCAAGACTGCAGTGAAGTGCTCTGTTCATCATTATTGTTAGTACATTACTTATTTACTATGGAGGAGAGAAGGAATTCCATTTGTCTATATGGCATTTTTGTGTGCACTGTATTTTAAAAATGTATGAAGCTATAATATTGGCATTTGGGAAACAGTCTCAAGGTAGCAGCACAGTTTGGGGCAATGGGATGAAAAACATTGAAAGAACTTACTCTGGTGCTCCTGCATCAGAAAAAAATAATTGTAGCATGTGGCTCCCATATTGCTTAATGCTGAACATGTATTTTATCCAAAACATACTCATGCTAACCTACGATGACTGGAGTTTTTAATATATGACAAATGCCTACAGAATATATGAATTGCCTGCATGACCAGAAATTTTGAAACAATTTTTTTTTAAAATTTCATGAGTAGGACCATGTGGCAGCAGTGAGGTGAAAAGGTGGTGCTCTCCCTCAGTGCTGCCCTGTCATCTTACTCATGAGTAGGACAACACGGCAGCAGTAAGGTGGGGGGATGGCCCGCTCCTTCAGTGCCACCCTGTCATCCTACTCATGAGTAAGATGATTCAGTGGTACTGAGGTGGGGGTAGCCCTCTCCCTCATTGCCAACCCATCATCCTACTCATGAGTAGTTTGATCTGGAGGCAGCAAGGTGGAGGGGGCAGCCCTCCTACTCAGTATCAGTGTGTCTTGCTATGCTAGGCACCTGTGAGGGGTGCAGGAAGAAGCCTGACCAGGTGTCATCCCTCTTCTGCGGTGTCACCTAATGTGCACTGCACACCCTACAGCCTCCTAATGATACCACAGGGTGTATCTAGCTAAAGGAAAATAGATGGACATGTTGCTGCTGATCCCCTCACTGTATGAAAACTAAAAAATGACCAAGTTGGAAGGGGACTGCACAACTTACAATCTAGATCAGGGGTAGGCAACCTTTCCCCTTTAAGGGCCGAGGGACTTCAGCTCCCAGAATCCCAGGAGCTATTGGCCAACATGGGACTATTGGCCAACATAGCTGAGGCTTCTGGGAGCTGAAGTCCCTCGGCCCTTAAAGGGGAAAGGTTGCCTACCCCTGATCTAGATGGCTTTTAGTTATTACATGGTTGGAACAGAATTCTAACCTATGCAGTAATGCAAAAGTGAGTTGCAATTTGTAAGACAGTCTTACGACATCATCACTTACTACCAGAAGGCCAGTCCTCATTTTTATATAAAGATAAAATATTGTGCAAGCTTCAGTTTTCTGTACAAAATGCTACAATTTGCCCATTTTTTTCCAAAGAAATTCCCAAATTGTCCTAAAACACTTTAAAATTTGCAGAAACTTTTTT
The DNA here is from genome assembly GCA_020142125.1 of Phrynosoma platyrhinos. NCBI lineage: Eukaryota > Metazoa > Chordata > Lepidosauria > Squamata > Phrynosomatidae > Phrynosoma > Phrynosoma platyrhinos. Next base: position 47,302,354 of record CM034706.1, on the reverse strand, counting down.
GTTTCAAAAGTTTTGAAATTGTTACAGTAGTTTTTGCATGGCAGAATGAAATAAGCAAATGATTACATCCCTATTGTCTGCTCTTTTTCAGATGAGAGATTAAAGCTGGGATAGGAGCTGGATGCTTTTGCATATAAAAAGATGTATTCTGCCATGTTTTACTGCAAATTTTAAAGTGATTTAGGACAGTTTGGGAATTTCTTTACTCTACCACTACACGTCAGATCTTTCACTGTTTGCATATTATTTATTGCATATTTCCTGTGTTTTACTGCAAATTTTATTCTACTACTACACGTCAGATCTTCTACTGTTTGCATATTATTTATTGCATATTTCCTGTGTTTTCCAAATTAAACAAGAGTTTATGTTCTTCTAACTAAACCAGAGGTTTTAATGCTCAAAAAACAGTTTTCCCAAGCTTTTAACTAAATAATGTGCATGATGCACCATTTTTTTGGAAAGGTATGGTACCTGAAAACAAGCTTTTTTTTTTTTTTTTTT
>CM034706.1:47284115-47296285 GCA_020142125.1 Phrynosoma platyrhinos | reverse complement strand
AGTAGGTGTTCCAGGTCTGTGAGGCTTTCTGCTAGTATTATGGTGTCAACAGCATATCTCAGATCGTTGATATTTCTTCCTCCCATTTTCACTCCTCCTTCTTCCATGTCCCAAGCCTGCTTTTCTCATAATATGTTCTGCATGCAAGTTGAACTGATAGGGTAAAAGGATACAGCCTTGTCTGACCCCTTTGCCAATTGGGAACCATTCTGTTTCTTGGTGTTCTGTTCTGTTCTGACAGTAGCCTCTTGTTCCAAGTACAGATTCCTCATCGGGACAATCAGATGTGTTGGCACTCCCATGTCTTTAAGGGCATTTCACAGCCTTACTTCCTTTAAAATGTAAAATAAAAAGAATGTTCCTCATGCCATTGGTATCACATCTGGCCCTAAGAGCTGCAGAACTTCAGACAAAGGGCTAAGTGACACAAAGGAGAAAGGATGTAATAATGTGGAAAGGAGCAGAGCACCATAAGTCAATGAAAGAGCAAATACTGTGCATTCAGTGTTATAGTTGGTATTGTCAGTTTTAGGAAGAATCAGGTAGCAGTTGATGGAAAAGACCTATCCCTGAGATGCTTCTGCAGACAAAACAGGATATGTCAGACAGATAAAACAAGTCTGACCTAGTATAATACAAATTCCATCTTTAGACATACAGTATATGGGTGGTATTCTGTTAGTGGCCCACATGCATAAATTTCCCTTACATGTGTATATGTCCTTTTTGGGTGCTGTATGTCCTGCATGTCCTTTTTGGGTCCATCCTGCCATCCCATGCCTTGTGTGCAGCAGGCAGGATCATAGAAGCATCTGGCTATGTATCCATTGACTAATGTGAAATGACTACAGCAGCACTGTGATCTCTAGAGGACCCTGGGAAATCTCAGTGCTGTCATTTTATGTCTGTCTATGGAGGCATAGCCAAATATTTCTCAGATCCTGCTTGCTATCTACAAGGCACAGAATGACCATGCAGCAAGACTTCATAGGCTATATGGTAATTCCAGGGATGGTAGTGGTATATGACTCAGGCAAACATAGGCTTGCATGGAGAATTACTGTGCTACACTGACCCATTTAGGATTGCAGCCAGTATGTTTTTCCCCAAAAAAAGTAGAGAAGCATACAGAGTTAATACCAAAAATGTGTACCATTGTCTCATAGCCTTGAATTTACTCACTTGCAAGCCACCATTCACCTCAATGAAGGGAACATTTGTTTGCATACAAGATAGCCTCCCTCCATTGAACAAGGAAGCTCCAAATATTGTGCTATATTTGTACTGCTGCTTAAACAAGGCTCTAAACTGGGTTAGATTTATATTACAAAGAAATGCCTTCACTGAACATGGGTGCATGCACACAAACTATATATATTCTCTGTTGTAGACAGCAAAAAGACAATGTTGTTTGTATTAATTTGACCTTTCGACATAATCTAATAAGTCAAATTCTTTCGCTGCCTGAATCAACTGAAGTCAATACAATTGTGCCTACAGTAAATGTTTTAAATTATAAAAGTAAGTGGAGATTTGTTTCAATTTTCCTCCTTGGTTATCAGATCAACAGACTAATATGTTTCAAATGGAGATATAACAGGCACTTGTTCTGGAAGCAGAGTTCTTTAACAGTTTCCTCAGGGCAAGCACTGTATATACACTGGAACATATAGGGAAATCAGTTTATGTAACTGTAAAAGACTACCTACTACATCAGTACAAATCTCCTATAGAGAGAGTAAACAATATGTGGGAGTAATGGGCCACTGCCACTCCTTGGACAGATATATATACAAAGAGGTAGAGAAATGTTTTCATTTCTCTTGGGAGAGCTCCTTTTTTCTGCACTCATTTGCATTTTTACTGTGTATTATTCCTTCTCCCCCCCCCCCCCCCCCCGAGGCCTTAATGCTTTATTTCCTGCTCCACTTTCCTGAATAGCAGATTCACCACAAAGATAGGTGTTAAAATTTCTTCACTGCTTCAGTTGTTTTTCTCTGATAAATATCACACTGTTGGAACTTTAGAATCTACAACAGTTAGATTAGTAAATGGGAATTTCTTGTTGGCCTATCCACCTGGCTTTTCCCCAAAACTAGCAGGAACAGTATATCACAGCAGCATGGTTACTAGTACTATTAGCAAGCAGAATAGTATAGTTTTACTTCAGTGTTCCTCCAAGGAGATCAAGCATTCTCTTCCAATGCTTACTGTCGATGACAGTCTGAGTGGAGAAAACCAAAATCAGTGGGAATACATTCCTTCTGGAAAGGATGGTGGCTTCCATGTCAGTGGGGTTATGAATCCACCCTTGGTCTTGGTGTAGTATAGAAGCCATCCAAGGGACAGAACCTATTTGGAGTATCTTCTCTCAAACTAAAACCAGAAGCAGATTCACCTTTCCATTGACATGAAGGGTGTCATCTTGCTACAGTTAACTGTAGCAGGCAGAAAGATTCACAGCCCATCATCAGTTTCCAAAGACAAAATCCCACAGGTGCAGCACTTTTCACACTGCAGGATTGCACCAAGTATTCTTGCTGTCAGATTTTTTTTTCCAGTGAGAAAATATGGTTGTTTCAGTGCTTGAATTATGCAGCTTTCATGGCAACAAATGAAATAGCTGGGGGAAAGATGGCCAAAGCCCTTGCAATAATGACGTAACAACTGCACACTTATTGTGTGCTAAACCTATCATCTGGAAAGGCCCTAATCCCCAAGGGAAAAGAGACTTTAGTTGAACAATCAGGAAACTGGCTTGCTTTGTGGTGTTTACACTGCTGCTTGCTAATGGATCACCATAAAGGAAGCAAAAGGGCTCTTACACAATTGAGTATGCTATCATGGGAGTCTTCTGAGTGTGCCTTTTTTATTTGCTGCAGTCAGGTTAATGAGCTCACCAGCCCACTTGATGTTGAGGACTTTGTAACAAAGCAATCTCTCATTAAATGCTGCTTGGCACCACTCTCTTGAAGCAGAGGGACATTCGGATTATTGAATGCCTTTGTATTCTTCCTTCCTACCAGGCTATGGAGTCCAGCAGTGGCATCAGGCCCACACACTTCCTGGCAGGCATCCAGTCCTCCGCCTTCAAGCTGCATGGGCATTTGCCAATCTAAGCAGCACTGGTAGGCAAACAAGCATGGCACACGACTGCTTTGGACAAGAGCCAAGTGTGTGCCGCTGAACAATCACTCTTGTTTCTACTGTACAGGGAGACACATTTCTGTGCCTATTCTCTTCCATTCAGGCAATTTACATGTCAAAGTTTTGTTGTGATACAAAGAAATGTGCATTTATCTACATTTTCTTTTTTTCCTTTTACACCTTTATTAGTCTCAGCAGTGCAGGTCATGAATTCATCAGTTGCTTTATTCAAATATCTACTGGCTGACAGTTTCTTCAATGAAATGACCCCAGAGTGTTATCAGTTAGCTAGCAGGTGGGTCTGCTTATTCAGAATCTCACTGACAACAGCACATCATGGGTGATGACCAATCTATGCATGATCCAGCTCTCCCTGACATTACTCATGAGATTTCCAGTTATTCACTGTGATGGCAGAACTTACAAACCAAAACATTCTGCTCAGCAGTGCACTCTGAGGGATATTGACCACACACACACAAATATTCATACAGGTGCATACACACGTTAAACAGTTCCTTTCATTGCAGCAGGAAGGGACCCTTGCCCTTTAAAATAAATTATCTATTTTTATTTTTGGACATTGAAAAAATATTTTAAAAATAAATATATATATATTCAAAGTATATTCCAAATATTATATGATTTTAAAGCATCAGTGTATTAAACACCTTGGAAAGGGATGTCTTAAAAAAAAATTCCTGTTTGCTTGAATAGACATGAACTCTGTTCTTTGTTAATAAGACCACTGTCCTCTTAGAATATTGAAAATGTGTTACTGTCTGTGACCTGAATTTTCTTTAGATAGTCATTCTTTCATGCTGCTTCAATGGCCTCAACAGGGTTGAGGGAAGCCTACTGATTTTCAAGAAAGTACATTCTGTAATTTGGGAAGAGAAGGAATATAGATCAATGGCAGAACGAGAACCAGAAGTTGAAAAAACTGTTGTTGTTGTTTGAACTCTCAGAAATCCCCAACCAGCATAGTCATGATTCGTTGGGAACTATAGTCAAAAGATGATAATTTTTTTCAACCTCTATGGCAAGGACATGCTTCACATGCATCAAGTCATACCTTTAGTCTATCACATTGCCATTGGAGCAACAAGAAAAATCTGTCTGACCTTTGCTGCCTTTCCAAGAAAATGGCATTTAGATGGACAATAATTCTGGCTCAATATAAGGTAGCTTGGTACACTCATATGGCTGAGATATACCCTTAAAGGCATGCAGGTCCTATGTTGAACCATTTTTTTGAAGTAATATGCCTGATCTGCTCATTATATCCCTGATATCCCAGGCCAGGTGTGGTTAAATTGGATTCAGTTCAATGGTTTTTTTGGGGGAAGCAGACGACTGCTTCCGGGTCGCCGCGGGGCAGAGCGCCGGCGGAGCTCAGCCTCCGCACTGCGGCGCTCCTCCAGCAACTCTAAAAGAAGCACCAAATTGGTGCTCCTTTTAGATGTCAGGGAAAGTGTGCCCTAAAAGCGGCGGGCGCACTTTCCCTGACTCTTCCACCACGGCGCGTCCGGTCGCCGCGGCGTGAGGTCATCCCTGGAACGCCGGCCGTGCGGAGGGCCAGCGACTCCGAGGGCGACCTCAGGAAGAGGAAGGGGTGCCGCTCGTGCGGCTGCCCCTCCTCTTCCGGGCCTCCAAGACGGCTCAATTAGCCGTCTGCCGCAGTCTTTACTTAACAGAATAAGGCTCAAGGGGTTGGTGGTAGACATCATCACATAATCTAGTGATCTTTGTATATTGAAGAGTTTTTGTGATTTTTAACTTTCTAAATCCTTGTAATATGATTGATGAAGTGAAAGAACACATGTTTCCTTCATATCTTCATTGAGAGGCTGTTACACTTTAAGCACAGAGTATCTTGTATACTTGATTCATTTTAATTTTTAACCAGTCCCAGAACTAGACTATCATAGCTACAACTGATGATAACAGAAATTACAAAATAGATAGATAGATAGACCGACAGGCAGACAGACAGACAGATAGACAGACAGGATAAAGCAGCTACAATCTAAAATCTACTCTTTTTCATTTGTGCCCAGTGAGAAACACTGCAGTGAGTTAAATGAACCATTGGTCTCTGCAAATATGACCAATTTTAATTCATATATATATATATATATATATATATCCACACACATACATACAAGGGAACCTTTCACACTACACAATTATAGTGTTATCATTCCACTTTCACTGTCATAGTTCCATCCAATGTAATCCTGGGATTTCCCATGTAGGTAGATATATCCAGGATTCTCAACAAAAAAAGATCCTCTCATGCCAGACTATAGTTCCAGGATTCCATAGGGAGAAGCCATGGCAGTTAAAGAGCAATCATAATGCATAATCCCTGTGGCGTCCCTAAGGCTGGTGTCACTTGGTGTGGGAAATCATGGTCTAACCCCCTCATTGACTGGCTTCCATTTCACCCCATACAAAATCCTTAGTAATGCTTTTTTGCACTGATTTTATAAATCGTAATTCCCATATACCACAGAATGTCATGCTAATAGTTGTGACAACTAGCAAAATTAAAATTATACTTTCAAATTACAATATCATATGTGTAACCTAAATGTATTTACATATAAATAGTGAAGATTTAGTTAAAATGTAATGTTTTAAATAAAATTTAAAAAGAATATTTTTAAAAAATGAAATTTGAAATTTTAATTTTAAAATATTCTGGGGTCCTTCATTTCTTCTCCCACTGAACTTCACCTCAATCTACCATCTCTTAAAGCATTTTAAAGAGATGCAGCAAATGCCACAATGTTTCTGCCCAAATACAGATGTTTGAGAATCAGTGGTGTCACACACACACCCTTAGGATGTCACCTGGTGTGGTCCACACTTGCTGCACTCTCCTAGTGATGCCACTGCAAAATACTTTGTGCTTTCAAATGGGACAAAGGCAGTCTCCCAATATATTTTTGGTCTATGTCAGCCATCCCCAGTCTGATGCCTTCCAAATGGGTTGGACCTGAGGATTATGGAAATTTTGAATATGGCACATCCAAAATGAGAAAGACTCATACTAGGGTCTCCATAAGTCAGAAACAACTTAAAGGCACACAATAGCAGCACAGAAGCAACAAAAGAAAAACAGTTTAAACTGTTGGAAAGTATAAGCTATTGAAAGTCGCATATGTGGGAACTTGCCTTGTTACATATCTTCAGTACATGTTTATCTATAATGAGGCCTAAAACACTGTGGCCTAAATTAAATTGCCAGTTTAATAGCTGTATAGTCATTGAATCATTAGAAACTGTAAGTCAACATTTATGTCAATTCCTTTAATTAAATGTTGCACACTTTAGATTAGCAATTAGATTTTAGCTTTTATATATTCTGCATCACATCTAATTTTATAGGTTATCAGGCATCTTTATTTTGACTATAATCGAATCCACGTACAGTGGTTCCTTGTTATCCTCTGGGGTTTGGTTCCAGGACCCCCCGTGGATAACAAAATCCTTGGATGCTCAAGTCCCATTAAATACAATGGTATAGCAAAGACATGGATGCTTGAATCCATGGATAAAAAAATTGTGCATAAGGAGGGTTGACTGTATTAATTAGATTATAGCAATGCTAGCATTGGTATGTATAGTTGTTTCTAAATTAGTGCAAGTTTTTATAAACAGTTGTGAAACAATATTGTATATCTCTGCTCATAAGTCCAATTTAACGCAATTTACTCCCATATAATGATGAAAAAGAATGCATTGTTACATTTATTAAGAGAATAAGATGATCATATCCACAATAGATCAGTTTCCCTTGTGGAGTTTAATGAAAGAAGCACAAGCGTTCGAGACCAAGTGAGATACAAGTCTACAAGTCTAGTCTCCTCCTTTCTTTGCCTTTACATAACAAAGAACCTGATCCAAAATAAAAATCAAAGAAAAAGAGGCTGGATAAACAGAACTGGAATGGAAACTAATGACATTTGAAATTTGTTTCCTGCTGAGCCTGACCCAAAATAAACCCCAAATGGCAGTTTTGTATTCCAAGAATGAACATTACAAAGATGTCTGGCTTCTCCCATCCTTCACATTTTTCTCTCATCAACCTTTTGCATGTATCATGAGTATAGCGAGCAGTAAGTTATGTGTATGTGTCACAAAGCCTAGCAGTTATGGATTCTCAACATATTATATACAGACAATATTTCCACTAATGAGAAGCTTGTTCGGTTTTCACTTCTTCTGTCTTGTGCACATAGTTGGGTAATAAGTAGGACATTTAAAAAAACCTGCCATGGTATTAAAATCCTTCAAGCAAACGTAGTTTTCAGAGATAAGGAAAAAGCAGCCTATAGTCCTGTGGAATGCATTTTATTTGGCATAATTATCTGGTTTGGTTCTCTTGCTTAGCTACACAAAAAGAGGTATGCATGGAAATAATGCTTACGCCCAATCCAGTTTTATACCAGCACTTGGCATGATTATTAAAGAGATAACTGTGTTAGTCTGTTTCAATACAGAATGGAGGAGGAGAGGAAAGGAGGGGGGGGGGGGGAAACAATCTTGTAGCACCTTTAGCAGTAACAGATATTTTTTTTTCAGTACCAGCTTTTGTGATTACATTCTGCTTCATTGACGTGATTTGTTCAGGTAAAAAAATACCCCACACCAAACAATTGTCTTAAAGGTTTAAAGAATTAACATCATCATCAACAATTGTCCCCAAGTCTAAATTTTAAAGACACAAATGAAAATTAGAACTAGATGGTGATGGTTGTGGTTCTGAGGAGGAGGAGGAAGAGGATGATGATGTTGATGACAATGATGATGATGATGATGATGAACAAGAAGAATGGAGCTACCTTCCTCAGCAATGCAACCAAACAACTACAGCAAATTCCCTCTTGTCTCTTTCTTTTTGACATCAAAATCTTAATGCACATTTCCTTTTGGACCAGGAGTAAGAGAAAACATGATAATGTAACTATAAAATAAATTATATTCCATATAATCCCTCCATGCTTCAATTTAAAGCATAATGTTAGTAAGATTGACACACACGCATCCACAGAAGTGCAGCCTGTCTTATTTGTCTTTGATCAGAAGGTAAGGTTTTATCAGGCTATTTATAGAAAACAGCAAAAACCGCTGAGCTGACCAAAGGTATCTCATATTTGCCAGCAGAACGGCAGGCATACTGGAAAGCTCTGCTCCAGCCATGGGTGGGAATGCAGCTTTGAGCAATGAAAAGGTGTGAGCCTGGGCATTTTTCAACACCACTAATCGATATTGCATTGATGACTCTCACCTGACCTATAACCCAAGAGGAATACCAATAGTACAGTGCTGCGTCGTGCGGTATGCAAGAGATGCCTAGCGTAAGCTACCAATTTTAGAATCGATCAGAAGTCATCCTTGTGAATAAAACCTGAGCTCTCCAAAAAGAAAGAGCAGGCAATTTTGGAAAGAGCAAGACTGGGGTGTTATTTGCTTGACCTCCGCTTTCAAAATGGCACCGTAGTTCTTTATAATCATTAAAAATAGTAAGATTTTTTTTAAGGTGCCTTCTCTCCCCCTCCCCAACATATTTTTAGTAAGCCTTTGGGCATTTTCACTGTCCCTAAAAGAAGATGGTTGCATGGCAACCTCCACAGTTGCTATGGAGACTCCATGTGTAAGCAGCTGCTGCAATCAGAATTAACTCCAGGCTTGCAGGTTTGTCATTCCAATACATGGGAAGGGGAAAACAAATAGGACAGCCCATGTTGCCGTGAAGAGGAACTCACCTAGATAATGTCACTCACAAACATATGTTCCGCCATTATTCTTTCCACTATTTTATTGCCACAATTAGAGCTAAACAAAGATTACAAAATTGTATGGTTTGAATTTGGTTCTCTTGACTACAGTTCACTTTCATTCTGATGAAAGCTTAGCCCCAAATAAATCATAATATTTATTTATTTATTTATTTATTTATTTATTTATTTTGCAAGCCAAAGATTTCCCACTCTTATCATGCACAGGATAAAAAAGAATAATAACGAAGCTGCCAGGAAATTGTTATGTGGCAGGAAGCTGTCTTTGCCCAAATCAGAAATTAACTTACTTGGCAAAACTACCGCCTAAGCCTCTGCTTCGGTTCTTTGCGACAATATCTCCTAATGCTGAATAGAGCCCTGGAAAAGCAAACGGCTTCTGTCCAAAAGTGTTGAAATGCCATTTCTAGCTCACCCCATCAAGTCCTAGGTTAGAGAGCCATGTTGTGGTATCTGTTATGACTGCTGGGCACTTAAAGGGACCTCAAGGAACCAGCACAGACAGACGTGACTTCAAAATAAGGTAACTGAATTGCCTGGGTTCCACATTCACTTCTATCCACAATTCAGAATCAATGCTTTAACATTTGTTGGTATACATTAACACTGGGAACGCAACTTGTTATGCACTGTGGGAGTTTTATCATAAGCCAAGGGGGCCATAAAATAATTAGCATTTTGTGCCTGTATATTATCAACATAATTTACATATAATTTTCCTAAACAGTTGCTAGATATGCTGCATTTCCCCTGATTTTTGGTGTGTTTTAAGAATGCACTGCTCAAATGTGAAAAACCTTTTTGTCTTGAAGAAAACCTCTTGATGGGTAGAAATTAAAATACTGAAGTTCAAAGACAAAGAATTTGCCTCCTTCCTTCCTTTTCCTTTTTTCCTGCAATATCTGTTCTCAATTTTAAAGCATAGCACTATATGTTATATTGCTGGCTATATGTATATTCTATTAAGAATGAAACTAGAAAATTTTCAAGTGCATTAAAGGAACTTAAAATGGAAACACATAAAAAGTAATCATTCTCATAAACTCTTCTATTATATTTTTAGGTACACAACATTTGTGCCAATTTTCTGTTTTCTTGACATATAAGACAGTATTTCATAGATTTACATGCAGGCTAGCCCTTTTCGAAAATGGTTTCATTATAGAAACATGTAAACTAACATCCCATGTATTATATTGCAAAAGCCTCACTGACCCAGTAGCAGGATGTTTCCCAGGTTTTCCAGCCCTCTCTTTTGTCTTAATGCTACTGTGTGGCTCTGAACAAGTCACTATTTCTCAGTCTTTGTTTCAAACCTATAAAACAGCAGCTCTAATGTCTTGTTTGTCAAGATTGTTTGAAAAGACATGAAAATTGTGAAGCAATTTGCGAATCAAAGGTTCTACCTAAATTAGGAGTAGCAGTAGCATATTGACCAATGTTATGCATGTTTACTCAAAAGTAAACCTCATATGTTCAGCGGTGTTTATTCTTGGGAAAGTGTACAAAGGATTGGAACCTGAGACTACAGCCTTAACATCCTTAACTAGAGGTGTGTATCCTATTGAACACAATGTACTTACTTCTGAGTAAACATGCATATGATTGTGTTGTGTATATAATTTATTTTGGTATTCTGCTGATTTGGTATTCTGCAGAGGGGAAAAAAGAAAATGAAAAACAGATTGAGTAAATATAAATTTGTTTGGTTGATCTGATGTAGTGCCTTTGCCCATATTTGCATACCTTATAAACCAGTCTATTATTTTTTAAATATACACAGCTCACTGACTCATGTGCAGAGATTACTGAGTCATATCAGCTTCTAATATAAAGGCAGTGTATTAATGCAGATTAGTATAATTAGAATGCACACACACAATAACCAATTTTCATAAATTCTTTCTATCCAGGTTCATATTAAAACTTACATTAAAATCAGCCTGTTTGGATGTCTTTTTAATTAAAAGATACATATGCAGTATAATGGTCTTTAACACAATGAAAACTTTATTATCTGTATACAAATATAACTGGAAATTGTGTTGACATGTTTCTTTCCTTGTCAAAATGACTGAGATTCTTATAGAAGGAAAAGGGGTGGAGAAAAAATCTACTGTGTGCCACCATTTAGAGATGATCTTATTTCTGTGGACATGTTACACTCTATAAACCTCTGAAGATAAGGGTTAATAATGAGACCACAGACAGAACCTTTATCTATAGTAATGCTGGCAGGTGCTGCTATAATAAACAAATCCACACAGCATACAGTGACCTATTTTCTAACCAGGCCAAGGAAAATGACATCAAGGAATTGAATTCTTCACCCCTCTCCCTTTAATAGTATCTTGCAATGCAATCTCCAAATCAGCAAAGATGATCATAGTAAAACAAACGTGCCTTGCCTATGTCCATGGCAAACAAATGACATAAGCAGTTCCTTCTGTCCAACATCGGTATGTTAAAATATGGTAACTATTTTCTGCTTTGGTTGAAGGGATTTGTGACAACAACATCTACTAAACAAATGCAAAAAAAAAAAAAAAACAATTTTCAAGTGTATTATGCAGCTATAGCCCAAAGTACCTGGCTATTTAAAAATATGTTTGCTGAGCTCAGTCTGCTGCTGAGCAGGGCAGGCCTTCCTATATCCCATTGTGGCATTAACCTATGTAGTGATAACACCAACACTGGGAAACTAAGCGGAAAAAAGGGTGTCTGATAAAAGAAGCTGGACTGCTGCTTCTTTTTGTTGTTGACAATCAAGAAAATCTTATGATAATTTAGCCTGCTCTTGGTTTTTCTAGCACATTTTTGTTATTGCTGGTTTGAAGCATAGACTTGGGATCTCCAGAGAAGCACTACTTATTTCAATGGAATTTGATTGTTCGTACCTGCAAAGGGTCTGAAAGAAATAGAGCTTTGTGTGTAGGAGGAAACATCTGATAGCGCAATCTAGCTAACTTAAAGTTCTAAGATTCTTTTAAAGCAAACAAATATATTATCCAATAGGAAAAAAATTAAGCAAACAAATATATTATTCAATAGAAAAAATCTTCACAGACTGTAGTTGTAGCATACCTTAGTATAAGCATAAGCTAAAATGGCAGAAGTGGTTAAAACCTTACATCATCCCCATATCCATAAAAATGCATATGAGTTAAGAGCAAATATAAGCCATCATTTTTTCTATTCATTTTGTTTTTAATA
>CM034706.1:47265715-47284015 GCA_020142125.1 Phrynosoma platyrhinos | reverse complement strand
TTAGATAGAATTAAACTCTTTATTCTTCATAAATAGGATAAATATTTTAATGTAGCTATTTTAATAGTTTATCAGTTTGACCAGAACAGAAGAAGCATCACTAATTGTTTTAAACAATAATAAAGTAGTTTATACATTTGAGCTGCTCACATTCTGTACATTCTGTAGAACTGCACATTTTATTCTTGTTGCTGTTCAGTCAAATAATAACTAACATTCCTGACAGTTGTTAATAAGTGGCAATAAATAAATCAGTATTTCATATATATATATATTAATCTTACAGAAAGATTTTTTTGTCATTCCATAATCCTTATTCTATAAAAGAATAAATTAGGGTGTGGCATAGGCTGAGAAAGGGATCACTTTTACTTTTACCAATAATGTCTCTGAACTCTTGCACCCCATTTAGCATGAGACAGTAATTTCAGCTTTGCAAACAGATTCTGACCTGTTTTGCATTCGCATTTGAAGTTCTAACCAGCAAAAAGTGGAATGGGTGGAACACTTTGAAGTTTGCTATAGGACTGAAAAGTCTTGTTTGCCATAATTCAAGGGAAGAAATGAAAAAATTAAAATATTTTCCAAAACATTCCCTCTTTCCCAGTTCTTATCAGCAGAAGAAGCCAAAACTTGGGAAAATTCATTTGTATTGGGCTGTACAAATGTGTACCTAGGCACACACTCTCCTTTCTTCAGCCTTTAATGAGCTTGAAATATGCACTTAAGAAGATAACTTGACCTTATGAGCTCATTGGCAACAATTCCACTGGATTTTCAAGACAATATATCCCTAATGTAATTTTTAGCTTCTTCACTTTCCCTGGACAAAAAAGAACATGCCCAGAAATACAGTCTCACATGGATAGCAAACATCAGTACAGAGTATGGATCCAGTGAACGATTTTGTCAGTCTAGGGTATGCTGGTTTAGCACCAGAGATCACAAACCCCTCTCCCTCTGCAACCTGATAGTGATATAATTTAGGTTAACCGCTTGGCCAATGTTACTAAGGTAGATAATAGATGTTGCCTGTATGAGTTGTGATGCTGTGTAATTGGTACACAGACGATGCAACAGTGTTCGCCACAGAATCTTGCAGTAAACAGTGTTATTACATCATCCTCAATCTTATACATTTATGTGTAGAAGAATGTAGACAAAAATACTGAATTTAAAGGCTGTCATCATTGGCACAAACTGGTTTTCTCCACCTATCACCAATGACAATTTGGTTATAATACTGATGTTTAGCTCACAGTCATATAATGCAGTGGCTCCCATAATGTATTATTTATCTGATAATCAGGAAGATTATCATATAATGTATTATTTATCTGATAATCAGGAAGACAACTTTGTTTAGAAAATTATTACAAAAAAGTATTCCAGGATAAAGTGAAAAATTAGTTGATTAACTAAAATATGCCTGAAAGTTGCTCATGTACCAAGATGAAGCACTATAGATTAAGGGGAGTTGCAGACTGCCAGAAATTGAGTCCACTTTTAGGGTTAGGGTTAGTGCTAGGGAATCATGGGAATTGTTGTTTTTTTTCCTGAGACATTGAGCCTTCTCTGTCAGAGAGCTCTGGTGCCACAATAAACTACAGTTCCCATGATTCCCTAAGCCTAAAAGTGGACTCAATTTGCACTATTTCTGGCAGTCTGCAACCCCCCTAAATTCTTGAATCCTCATCAGATTGATCATAACCAAGTCAGGTACTCTAATGAAAACAACAACAGTTTAGTAGAGGTTACTACTAATGGATTATTTCAGTCTGATAAAATTATGCTATTAAAATTTTATACATTGATATGAAAAAGGCATATTTATTTTTTTAAAAAAAATTACTATCTAAAGTTGGATACACTTAACATGCATTGTGTTAAAAAAAAAGGGGGGGGGAGTTGCAATTCAATGAACATTTACATCCAAATAATATCCATTATGTTCCATTTGACTTACTCCTTGCAAAACTATGACTAGGGCTAAGCTACACATCAAAGGTGAAAAAAAAATGTGAAGAGTTAAATCTACTGTAGAATACATTTTGTTCTTCAATATAGATGATCCAGAAACCTTAAATTAGATTCATTCTTATAGCCAAATCATTGCAGATGTGGAGAATGAGATTGCTTGCCACTCTTCTATATTGACTTTGTAAACATCTGTAGAAAAACCTCATCCCTTGTCACAGAACAGCATACTTACATTTAACAATATAGAAGAGAAACAAAGACAAGAAATAGTGGAGCAACTCAGCAACCCTTAGTCAGTCTGAAATTCTGTCAGCATTCATGAGAAGTTTTGTTTTCAAAAACACAGCATAGACTGGAACAGTATAAGTATATGCCTTCTAAAGACTTGAACATGCCCCAAAAACTTCATTGTGTGAACTGTCAACCTCTTTGTAGGAAAGTATAAGTGTAGTATTGGCTGTTCCTTTGCCAGAATATTAACCACAGATTAACAGAAAATTGACATATTAAAAGAAATACTTTTCTCATGTTTCTTTCTTCAGAAATGTATGTTCAGTTATCTAGTTACTCATTTTCATGTACAAACAGCAAATCATTTCATAGCAATAAAAGTATTGCTATCCTATTAAAGTGACAGAGATAGGTTTTACTGATATAATATTACTCCTTTAACACACACAAACACACACACGTTTTTCTAGCCTGGGGTTTCAGAGCTGAAAAGAATTAAGAACACAGGACAAGTCCTTTAAGGAAGTTCTAAATGTACAATATATGAATCTAGCTACAAATAGAAGATATTATAATTCAGAATTTTTGAATACATAAAAACCCCTCCTGCTTTGAAAGATGTTTTAAATGGTTTTTGTATTTAGAAAAAAAATCACAGATACAAACTACAAGATGTATTTCACCAGTTATAGCTTTAAGAATATCATTATATACAGTATGATTTTGTTTGGGAAGGAGGAATAATGCTTTTTCTTGACACCAATATTAATATTCTTCTTGAATAACATATAAAATGATTTGTAAAAGCAAATAAAATATCAGCCCTTGGTAACAGGAAATATACAAATCAGATACAACAACTAAACAAATGATGTCTAATATAATTTCTAGGGCGTAAATGTTCCTTAATATTAGAAGAAATATTTCTATACTAGAAAAGGATTAAAAGAATTAATGATTTGCTTTTATCAACTAATGCAGAAGAAAATGTAATGCCTTTTTCTCCAAATGTGCACAATATTTTGCTAGAGAGATTTGGACTAGCTTTGCAATCATGATTACTTTAATGCACTGAAAGAGCTCATGTGAAAGAAATGGAACACTGTGATATCTGAACATTTCTCCTCACCCTACCTTTCATTTGGTTTGTTTTCTTGAAAGCTGTGTGTTTGGTTGTTTAAAAGGATGTGTACTTCTGTTTTCCATTCAATTTTTGCAGGATTGTTCAATAGGGATGGATTCACAGGCAGAAAAAGGCTTCAATACAGACATTCCCTTTCCTGCATTTACAAAAAGTTAATGCTGGTGACCACCTAGGAGCAGTGCTGGCTGGTGGCTTCCATGTTAATGGAACGGTGAATCCATTCTGGGCTTAAGACCAAAGGGTCTATCTAGGATACTGTGCCTATTTGACAATAGACTTCAACACCCTGGATAGCTCCATTAAGGAGCTGAAGTAGATTCTCTACACTGCTGGCTTGGAAGCCCCTAGCACCACTGCCTTGCAGGGTTTATGGTCTGTGCCTATAGTTTCTGTCCACATATATTCTGGGCAAAGAAAAGTATTAAATTTAGCTCTTCATTCAAAGGTAGTATACCAGAGAATACCATCATCTGGAAGCCACAATGGGAAAGATTGCTGTGGGCTTTCCAGAGGCATTGGGTTGCTCTGTATAGAAAGCAAGATCCTGGAGTAAATGGAGCTTTGGTCTGATGAACACAGCCTTCTTATGTGTTTATATCCCTGAGATGTTTGTGGGTGTCCTTTTTTAAAAAAAGAAAGAAAGAAAGAAAGAAAAGTCTGTTTTATGTGTTTTTAATTGTTCTAAATTAATATTTTCAAAATAAGGTTTATGTTGGATGACTGTTTAATACTTTTTCACTATTGTACCACATAGTATTTTAGCTATTTTGTTTTCATTTCCACATAAGCCACTTTGCTTCTCATTTTGGGAGAAAGGTGGAACATAAATCAAATGAATGAATGAATGAGTTTATTGTACTTTCTCCAGGGGTCAGAATAGTTTATGTTGGAAAATGTCATTTCACACAAATATATGTAGGCATACATTGCATAATATTGCCATCACAGTAGGAAAACCAACTTTGTGAGATGGGGGGGGGGGGACCATTTGAAAACTCAAGAAGGAAATTGTTTATGCTTTCATTGTACAGTGGGCCCCATGGGGCTTGGTTCTAGGACCTCCCATGAATACCAAAATCCATGGATGCTTAAGTCCCATAAATACTATGGCATAGTAAAATGGTGTCCCTTATATAAAATGACAACATCAATGTTTGGTTTTGGGACTTTATATATTTAAAAAATATATTTTCAAGCCATGGATTGTTGAATCCATGGATAAAGAATCCATGGGCCAACTGTATCAGGCACTTTTGGTTTACATAATAAAACGTATTATTATTATTATTATTACATATTTTCAAAATATAGATATATTGTTTGATTTATCCTGTTAATGTACCTTCCAAGAACAAAATAACAACTACTCCTTCTAATGGACAGCATCTATGGATATCTTACAGTGAAATAATGATAAACTATGGTATACTCTGATTTCTGTTCTACTGACTCAATACAACCAACAAACCAGAGACAGGTGTGGAACAGCTGTAATGAGCAGATCTAGGACACTCAATTTAAGTTCCATTTCTCTATCCATTCATTATGTGACTTTGACTAAAGTCACTTAGGGGCTGAACAGACCATCATAAAGAGCTAGCCTGGGGGCAGACTCTGCCCTCACACCGGTTTCATGCCATGTGCCTCACCACATGGCGGGAGGTGTCAGGGTGCTCCCTTGGCACAGCGTCCACACACACTATGCCAAAGGAGCACCAAAAAGCCATCACCCCAGCAAGGGCAGCTTTTTGCTAGTCTAAAAAGGAGCAGCATTTGCCAGCTCTTTTTAGAGTGGCAAAGCACCGAATTGGGACTGCGGCATGTGGCTGCTGTGGCCCCGATCTGGCAAGCAAGGGGGGGGGCTTGCCACTGCCCCTTTTGGGCACTCTGTACAGCCCCTTAGTTTATAAAAGTGACTTTGAGGCCACCATATACAACAAATAGAGTCAAGTAGTGGTGCTTTTTCATGTAAACTAACACTTTAGCCTACATATCTAAAAGTCTTGCACTGTTAGTTTGATCTCAACACATTGACCAGGAAAATATCAGCAAGTAGTGTTGCCTGGTGAAATAAGGGACAGGGTTCCTGACCCTTTTATTGGTTGTCCTGAAGGAGTCATTTCAGTAGATATTGCTTGAGAGGTAGCACCTCCTGAAATTCCTCCTTCTCCACAAGCATTAAAGGGAGAAGAGTCTTTCCCCTTATTTCACCATGCAACCCTATCATTGAGGCAAGCTTACCATATGCAGAAAAAGGAATTTGCAAAAGAGAGCAGTCAAACCTTCAACCAGAGGTGGTGCAAACTGAACAATAGTTTTACTATGTTGATAGATTGCAAGAATTGGATTTCTTCCTTCATTTTCCATCTTTAATAGAGCTAATATAATGATCTGAGAGCCAGTGTCGTGTAGTGGTTTCAACACTGGACTATGGCTCTGGAGACCACAGTTCAAATCGCCACTCATCCATGGAAACCCACTGGGTGATCTTGGGCAAAACCTCTCTCTCAGAGGAAGGCAAAGTCAAATCCCCTCTGAATAAATCTTTCCAAGAAAACCAAGTAATAGGTTAACCTTAGGGTCACTATGAGTTGGAAATGATTTGAAGGTATACAACATTCCTCAAGAACTCTTGCAGTGCCTCAAGAACTCTTGCAAGCACAAATACAGTAAAGAACAAACTACTCTTGGGCATTTTAAAGATCTAATGCAAGCAAGGCAAGATAGGAACAATGAAAAGATTTCATAACTGCAAAGAGGAGAAGGCTAGTTTGAGAGCTTGTATTGCATTGTGGCTAATTTCTACCCACTGCCTGCAGCCTTTTAAAGGGCAAAAGGCAATTTTTTGTCACAACTGAAAAGATCCAGTGACTAGAACTAAAGTCAGGAGTGTGTGCTTCTGAGAGCTTCAAATTGCCCTAGAACCATTAGTTCTACCTTCACTCACAGAGTTTGTATACAGAACATTATCTAGTTGCAGTTCCAAGGGTCTTGTTTATTTGTTATGCTTCTATTTTGTTGTTCTTCTATGGAACACAGGGCAGTGCTCATTTGACAAATTAATAGACTAATTTGCTTATTTCAAGAATTTTTAATGGCTTTTCATCCAAAGATTCTAGGGCAATGTCCACAAGTGAACTGAGTGTCCACAGGTGGCCTCGTACTAACTAGAGGCCAGATTCAGAGCTCCATAGTTTCAGCAAGCAGTAGCAACTAGTGCCCATCAGGACTGGCTAAGAGAAGGTTGGCCAATAGAAGTTGATGTCAAGGTCAATGGTAGGAGTATCCAACTTACTCTGGTTTTGCCTCTTCCCCTGCAGCACAAACCCTGAATATTTAAATTCTAACAGAACTGGAAACTAGTCTATTATGTTGGTTTGATATACTTCCAAACAATCATATTTTTCCCTTCTAGGAGGAAAGGTGTGTTGCCCCATAGAATAAGAAGGGTAGCCTGTACTTGAGGGTGAGGTTGTACCTCACATACCCTAATGCAGCACCTTCCATTCTCAACCAGTTGCATCAGCTGTCTTCTGGCCATGCACTGGAATCCTATAGGACACATGTATAAATTTATTGTATGGCACTTGCAGGAATGAGAATGGGATGGGAAGGAACAGCATGGAACGGGGTGAGAATGGGTGTTACCACACAGGAGAATACCACCGATGCCGCCGCGAGTCCCCAAGCTATTCCACAGCCATTCCTGGCAACTGATTTTGAAGAATGGTTCAAAATCATTCTTTGAAATCTGCTGCCATAGCATGGATGGGTAATGGCTTTGGGACTCCCAGTAGCATTGGCAATGTTATCATGTGTGGTAACATCCATTCTCATCCATTCTGTGCCAATCCCAGACCGTACCCATATTGGTCTGGAAATGCTGTGCAAAAAACTAACTTGTCTGCTCAAAATGGGAAAGACATGCCACTGCCACCTCTTGGGCTAAAGCCAAATCACATCCCAACTCCCAGTGATCAGCTATTGCTGAAATTGTGCTGCCACCCAAAATGATTGCAGGAATAGATCTCAGATCTCAAAGCCTGACTCCTCCAATCCTCAGGACAAGGAAAGGGATCTCAGGGTAAGAGCATTGCCTTGAAAAGTGTATGCATATAGATTTTCCTCATTTGTTAGATTTTTATTATTTGTTTGAATTGTGCTCTCTGTGAAGCTGTAGTACTGTGAATGCTTAATGACATCACCAGGGGTTTCCTCTTGTTACATCAGCAGGGCCTGTCTCCTCTGACAACACAAGGAGTGCCACTAGATGTTAGGTTCTGGTGCTGAAACCTCAGGGACTGGGATAGTATTGATCTGGCAACTTTATCAGGGCCCAAGAAAGATAGGTCCAACACATCCCACGTCCTTAGCCTAATCCCACACTGTTAATTTGTCCAACAAAGCAAGTAGGAAAAAAATCTGCTGACAAGATGCATTCCTGTAATCCTTTACTTGTGAAAACAGAGCTCCACTCACAGGTTGTATCAACCTTCCTCAACCTGATACCCTTTAGATGTTTTCCATTTTAACACCTATCAACTTCAGCCAGCACAACCAATGTTCAGGAATTTTTGAAGCTGTAGTTCAAAACAGCCATGTGATTCTAGGTTAGGAAAGACTTGTGTAGAGGAGCACATCTACAGATTCAGGCTAAGCTTGGAGGATGGTGTACATCCTCCAGGTTCTAGTTTCCATCTGTTTTGTGTCCAAGCTAAAAGGCATTTTGTTTCACTTTGGCTTAATGTACAGTCTCAGCAGGGAAGAGTTCTGAATAGCTGGCACTTTTTGCTATGAAACATTTGGGAGTAACCTGAGATGAGTGTTGCATATCTTTACATTTTCATTTTTATGTCTCTGTTAAGAGATATATAACCTTCCTTTCAAGGATGAATGTCATAAGGCAAGGGACAACAATCTGAAAGAAGGTATTGATTAAAACAAAAGAAATTTAGAAACAGGAAAATGTGGAAGCAGCAATTATATGCAGCCAAATAAAATCAAAAATGTATTCGCAAAATACATGAGAAGACTTGTCTGTTCTTTATAGCACAATTGAAAGGGCCAATTCATGAATTTGTAAAAACATCTGCAAAAATGGATTCCACAGCTTGGGAGCCACCACTGAGAAGGCCTAAAGAGAAAGTGGATTTATCAAGGGATTTTTATGTACTGGGTTTTACAAAGAAAGAAGATTTTTATAAGAGAAGATAACTCTTCACTAATGCACAGCCTTTGACCAAAGTGGGAGGGGGGTACTGCTTATTGCACAGTTCTTGTGCATTCTCTGGGTGCTTCCTACACCTGTGGGGATTCATTCCAGTTCTCTTCTTCTCCAAGTGTGGTTTTTGGAGGGCAACCAAAATATCTGCATGCAACATGCCCCTTACAGGGAGAGCTAAAGATGATTAATCAGAGCAAATGAGGGGATATTGCTGTCTAGTCATCAGGCATTGCCACAACTTGAAAGACTTGGCAACCAAAGCCAGCCAGACGCTTAGCCAATGGTTCATTAAACAATGGGGGGGGGGGGGGAAGCAGGCACTTTGCTGTATCCAATTATAAGGCTAAGGATATGCCAACCTCTCTGTAGCCCTTTTGAGTAAAACAGTTTCACACTCTTGTCATTGTTGCCCTTTCAGATTCCACAAATGAAATCTTTTGTAGCCTTAATGACCACAATGCTCACTCGCTTATTCATGTAAATGTTCCTTCCTATAAAGTCAAGTCAAATTAAATCAGTAGGGGAGACACTGTTGGGACACTGACCTAAGCCCATCAAAACAGTAGAAACCTTAATCAGAGGCATACTAGAAACCTTAATCAGACAGGACTTTTAAAAGAGCACTCTTTGAGTTGGGGTGGGCACAGAAACAGCAGTTGGGATAAGAAAAAGGAATGAAAGGTCCACTAGGATAGAAACCCAAACCAGATGGTATGGCATGTCTATTCTTTCCTGTCCCTGTATTGAAATCTCATAAAGAAAATGCTGCAAATCCATTATCAAATCTGATTCTTTTAAATAGTATCTCTCTATGCATTTTGCTTTCAAAAGATGCCATATGTAATACAATACACAACTGCAATGGGGAAATCTTACGAGTCATAGATTCAATATGGACCTCAAACTGAGACTAAAAATAAAAAGGGTCTAATTTCTTTCCTATAAAAACAATGGAAGCATTATAACAAGTTGATAATACTCACTCCATTCTATTTCCCAGTGAAACCACTAGTTTGTCATTAGGGTAAGAAAGGGCTACTGATTACAGTGCTGCAGAGAGCACAGTGTTCCATAATATAAATATAAATCCCTGAGTGTGAGAATGTATTACAAAATCAATAGTGAAAAACTAGGTACTGCTAACTAAAGGCATGCCTTCTAAAAGGAGGTGTATTTTTTAAAACAATTGAATGGCAATAAGAAAGAGCTAAATTGTATTAATAATCTAGAATATGTTCTACCTATTAGTACAGTAGCCATTTTGTTAACAGAGCTTCTGAAAGCAGTACTTATAGCTTTTAGCCTTCAAATTGGAGAAAAAAGTGACTACTAGAAGCAGTAGTGGGCAGTATAGGCATAAAATCTCATCAAAATGAATTAACAGAGCTAGTTGCAACTGCAGCAAAAGCATACTAAAAAAACTCAGAATACTAAATTTTTAAAAAGCAAAAAGCAGCTGTGTGACCCAAGAGTAAAAACAAAATTCAGGGTTGTGTAAGACATGTATTAAGATCACTGATATGTTACAAATATGATGAGCCTTTGTACTCTCTGGAGCTCTTCATCACACTAGATGGTATAAAATTTGAAGGATTGGTGAAATAAACAAAAAAAATCTGAGCAGATTTAGCCATTGTTTCTGCAGATAATCTAATTTGCAAGGGAGAGATTGTAGATTCAGTGATATCTGCTTACAGTTGTTCTTCTCTCTATAGATTAAAAAAAATCATAATAAAGTTTGTTTCATACAAGCTTTAAACAAACCCTATAGCACAATGTCACATTTGTAAGGAAGAATGAGAAATTTGTTTCAACTTGTTTTTGATAATATGTCAAATTAGCAATTTCACAAAATGAAAAATTCAGGCTGGAAAGTACTTGAGTTTTTTAAAAAATGAAATGTGAAGTGGGGGTGGGGTGGGGGGACAAAGTGACAGATTTTTCCATCCAGGACCATAGCTTGCATAAACCTTAAAAATCTGAATTTGAACTATAGCGTATTCAGACATGTCATTGTTAAACTGGGGAGTTCATTGTCCCCATGTTTTTCTGAGGGTTTCATGTCTTTTTAACACCTACATGGTAGGCAAGCAGATACGATGCAGTCCTCTCTGTGCTGGAAACAGCTATCCCTGTTGTGAATGTGATGGCTATATAACGTAGAATTTCATTTTAGTCAATATTTGAGAAAATTTCCAAAATTATCTAATTTCAAATTCAGAACAAAGAGACCCAGAGGTTTAAAAAATCTGAATGTTAGCAAAAGCAAAATTGATCTAGTTTTGCATAACAACATTTTACTAATATTTACTATATGATCCTAATAATACACACACTGACCTGGGAACAAATTGCATTCAAAGGAATAGGTTTATTTTGGAGACACTCATAAGATTAAATAGAAAGTAAGATAGAAATGCATGTTTTTGCAAAGAATTTCAGTCTGAAGTTCAGTCTGAAGTTCAGACTGAAATTCTTTGCAATTTTATATTTAATCCTATTAGTAACTCATTAGGAATCTATGGAGAGAAAATGAAAAATTCTTGAAGAAAGGAAAGTTATGGTAGACATTCTTAATATTCTTTAAGAATTAATTGCAGAATAGAAAACAAAAATATCCCCTTACTATCTAATAAGACCTATTAAATACAGAAGGTCCTTTAGTTTAAAAAAAATTACTGTAACTCCTCTAAAATACACATAATAATAATTATTAATTCCCCCACCCATTTTACTCTTCTGAAGGACTTTGTCAGTGTCTGGCAGTAGTACTATAGAAATCAAAGAAAATTCAGTTATTAATCATAGTAGCATATAGTTTTCATTTTGATTCATTCTGATCAAGTTTTAATTATGTGGCATAATTGTGAAAATCATATGAAAAAATAGAATCATAGAATCATAGAATCATAGAGTTGAAAGAGACCACAAGGGCCATCAAGTCCAACCCCCCTGCCATGCAGGAACTCCCAATCAAAGCATCCCTGACAGATGGCCATCCAGCCTCTGCTTAAAGACCTCCAGGGAAGGAGACTCCACTACTCTCCGGGGGAGTGTGTTCCACTGTCGAACCGCCCTTACTGTCAGGGATAATAACATATCAAACAGAGAACATCACTGTATCTATAAAATTTCTAACTAAGGAAGCAGAATTCTACATGAAGACTACCGGTACATTTGAAAAAGAAATTTAATTTAATTTAAAAATTGAATGAGAACAATGTTTGTAAGATATATATTGATCATCATATGGCTTTTCTTTTTCAGAAAAGAAGCCAAAATGTGAAACTGGAATCTGTTTGGAAATTCTTTTTTCTGGCATGTATACCTTTACATATGAAGCATACTAGAACTACATTAGGTAGCTTTCTCTCCTGGTGAGCTAGAAAAGCCACAGAGGCATTCTTCCTTGCAACAAATCTGTATTTCTGAAAAGAAGGAGGCCACAGGAATAGAAAAGCTCCTTATAGAATAAAAAAGCATGGGGTGTTATTAAAGAGGACTGTAAGCTCTATTCTTTTCAGAGTAATTATGGGATCAAATCAAGTTAACGTGAGAACCTAGGTCAATAAACTACTGTAGGTTCCCTCTTTTTCTAATCCTTCTCAATCCTGTTGTCTGGGGGTTTTGACTCTTCAGTTTAACCTACTGGTGTAGGTTATGCTGCAGGAAAGATGCCCAGGTGATTCTTACAAAAGGGCGATGTTTATACATATGGAACAAACATTTCTGGACAAGAAAGCTCTTCCCCTCTCCCTACTGAAAACAAAATAAAACCCAGCTTTTCTATATAACTTTGCCATCTGCTGTTTTACATTGTTTGTTAAAACTGTTCTTTTCCATGAACATATTTGCTGACAGTCAGCTTAAGAGAAGTCAGTCTAGCAATGCTTTCTTCAATAGCATTAGAAATATCACTTAGGTAGGTAGGTAGGTAGGTAGGTAGATGGAATCTCTTTAGGAGGCTAAAGACCCATCCAGAAGTCCCTCTAGTTGTTCTGCACTAGTGTTACACTTGTACTGGACCCGCTGCTATTATCAAAGCAAGTCCACCTTACCCAGATGGCATAGGTTGTTGCAATCACACACCCATTTGTGTGGGATGACTGCCTTTCCTATTGACAAACTTTTTATTCATTTTATTTCAATGTGCAGCACATAAGTGGGTGCATTGTTCTGATCTGGAGCATCACAGTTTTTGTATACATGCATGAAGCTTCTGGGGAGTGTGAACAGTGGAGCTGGATCTGATGCAACAGTTGCAACAACGGGAAATCAGTTACAAATTTGGAAGCTCCTGTATTCACAGAACACTGGATAATAGTGCAATTATATCTAATGATGGCATAATGCCATTTCTTTCTCTGTTCATCCATCCTTCTCTTTCTTTCCTTTTATTTTGAGCAAAGGTGGGCAAATACAGCCCATGGGCCTCATTGACTGCCTGTTCTGTTTTTGCAGCTTGAATCCCACCACTTAGAAGAACAATAGGGTGAAAATGGGCCCTAGATTGTTTGAAGTTGTCCATCCCTGCTGTAAAGCAAGTGTAAGAGACCTTTTTCATGTCAAGGACCAAACTGACTTTCACAGAAGTTCTTGGGGCTACATACCAGTGAGGTCAAAGGCAAAAATGGGGTATAAAATACCAACATATATTAGCTTAAAGCTCTTCTTGCCAACAACTAAAGCTTTGGAGAGACTTTCCACCTTTCAGGCTAAGAGAAAATACAGGTAAAAAGGTAAGGAAATGACCAAATTATGATGCCAGGGACAAGTGAATGTGGTCACCTGGAGAAGACCAGAGAGAGAGAGATTGGGATCCTAAAAGGGCAAAATGTAGTGCCAAGCCATGAGGATTCCCATCCTGATTTAAAGGATCTATAAACCACTTGTAAACTTTCTAATATCCTATGTTGGGAGAAAGGAGGGGTATTAATTAAATAAATAAAATAAGCAGAGTTCTTTTTTTAAAAAAACAGCTATATAAGATGCCTGAAAGTCTGAGGAAATTAAACAACATCATTGTCTGCCACTTAAGAGACATCTGTGTTAGCAGCAAACAAGGATCTCTAAGGGGAATATTTCAGGGTGAGTCACCATGGCTGAGGTAGCCTTACCACAAGCCTAGCTTCATTTAGTGGATATAAAGTGGGGTGGTGATCTGGAGGAATGGCTTTGCTAGGGGTCTATAATGCATGTGGGACAACTGTCAGTGGTTGGGGATCTGACAGTGGCTCTTTGCAGAGCCTCAAAGGACCACAAACATTGCAAAATTGGAGCATTATTACTCAATTTGAAAAAATCCCACAAAAGTTTTGAGTGCATTGGTGGCCTCAAAAATGGCCCTACAGGACCACATGGACCTTCAGCTTGTACTTTTTCCATCCTTGCTATAAGGTTTGAGCAGACCCATGTGACTAAAGGCAGTCCTTCACATAGCCAGGTTCCAGATCATTTATGGCTTTGGAAGCAATGGCCAGCATTAAGCAAACAATTTGTCTAAGCACAGATTAAGAAACAATTCCCCATTGCTAATAACAGTTAGTAGTCACTTGTACTACTATAGTTATCAAGGGATTCTTTTTCCTATCCAACTACAACTACCTACACAAAGAGAGAGAGAGAGAGACTGAATTACAAACCACATTATAAACACCACCAGTTCATGCCAGTGTAGCTATGAAAGCATTCTGGCTGGAAAAGCAAAACCAACCAGTCAACCATTGGCTGATTGCAATTTGAAACTGAAATGAAAATTAGTGAGAATTTTATGTGGTTCACTTTTGAATAATAATTTATAAAAATTTACAGAATATTTTGACTGTTTTGCTTTTAAAAGACTAGCTTTAAATTGATAGAGAGTGCATGCATACAATGGCTAGCTGCTGTTATTAAGGAACTATGGGCCTTTGCAGACTGCCAGAAATAGTGCAAATTGAGTCCACTTTAAGGGTTAGGGTTAGGGAATCATGGGAACTGTATTTTATTGTGGCACCAGAGCTCTCTGACAAAGAAGGCTCAATGTCTCAGAAAAAAAAACAATTCCCATGATTCCCTAACCCTTAACCCTAACCCTTAAAGTGGACTCAATTTGCACTATTTCTGGCAGTCTGCAAAGGCCCATTGATACCAATGCCTATAGGAAATAAACTAAACTTTTATTATAGGAACTTCATTAGAAATAGGAAAACTCTGTAAGGATGCTAAGCTTAGCTAAATCAGAAAGAGAACTACAGTAGTTAAACTTTTGGAGTAGTGAAAAAGCAAAAAGGAGGTGAAGAGAAGAGGTGGAGTGATCAGTCTAGGGCTGTATCCACACTGCAGAAATAATCTGGATTGATACCACTTTACTTGCCATGACTCCATGCTATGGAATTCTGGGAATTGTAGTTTTGCAAATAATTTAGCTTTCTCTGTCAAAAAGTTCTGATGCAACAGCAAACTACAAATCCTAGGCTTCCATAACATTGAGCCATGGCATTTAAAGTGGTGTAAATCTAGATTATTTCTGCAGTGTGGATGCAGCCTAAGAGAGGTTAGGATAGGTGGATGAGAAGGAGATTTCAGGTCCATACCCTGTCTCTCCTGCTTTCTTTAAGACACATTAAAAGAGCATTGTTGCATTTCCAGCAGATATCATATAGCCCCATGCTGGGATACTGAATTTAGTTAGCATATATAAGTGAGAATTTCATCTGGTTCTTTTTTTAAAAAAAAAGAGAATTTACCAAATTTCACATTTTCCATAAATGGGATGGAAAGATCTTGAGATTTTAAAATTTGAAATATGGAAAATTTGAAGCTGACAAACAAATCCATCAGTACAATGAAAGAATACTAGCAAATGATAGAATTACAAAGTCATAAATCACAAATAAATCAGAAGTTCATAAATGTTAAAAGTGTAAGGTCATAAATTTACAATTATTTTTTCTCTTATTGCAAGTAAAATACCCTTGTTACAAAGTCATTATGGCCATAATTTTATTTGTTTATTTAATTTAATTTATATTTCACTTTATTCCCAAAATGATTTTAATAATTTCTCCTTCTGCAGAACTACTAAAGGTACTAGAAATATAAAATATAAGTCCTTTTTTAAAAAGGAAAATGTCTTGAGTACATTTAATTATGTTGCACTGGTAATAAAATACATCATAGATAACAGAATTAAATATTCACATTTGTAAAGTTACAAACTTATTTATGAGACAAACAGTCACATTCTCTATCAAGTCTAAAAATGTTAAATAGTCTTAGGTATCTGTTTGCCTATTATAAATATTTTCTATTTACTACACAGTATTCTTTCTTTTTCAGAAAGCTGAAGGACCCTTGTTAACCTGGCCACCTACTGGCAGCAGCTCTCCTGAGTATCAAACTAGAGAGAAGCATTTTCCACCACTTGCTTAACAGGACATGCCAGGAACTGAACATGGGGGAGATCATCATATTATTCCCCCATTGAGGAACTGGTAAAATTTGGTCTATAAAACCTGAAGACATAGGCCTGGATAATAATTTCCTTTCCAAAAGTGTAATGGAACAGAACTCTACTCACAGAATGGGATAATACTATTGCCCCTACCTCATTAGTTGCCATGTATTGTCCCCCAATCCATTCCTGAGAGTTAGAAACTCAAACATTTGCTACACAAGGATGTTGACAATGATGCTAATAAACTTTCATGAGGAATGTATCATAAGAAAGGTTCAGTCCTTTCCTTGAGTACTTTGATCCTAATCCTGATGCAGCTGCTAATTTAAATGCAACCATACATTTAATATAGGATATGGTTTGACCATGCTCAGGGACTGGGCTGTCTAAACAGTAAATGATGAAATATTAAGCATGCACACATATGCACAGAGACCATTGATTTATGCACACCTCATATGGCAGATCGGTGTATGTACCCCTTCTTTCCTTTATTTCCCCTCCAACAGCTATCTTCTTCATCCTTCTCCTGTCTCTTTTAAAACTGTTTGTGTTTGGCACAATAGCTGCTTAGAAGAGGGGCAATCCAACTTATTTATTCATTATGTTTCTTAAAACATTCACTATTCAGTTATGTGGTTCATGGCCATCATGGTTTAATTAATCCTAGATTTGGATATATTTTTTATTTACAGATGAATAGAGACTATGTACTATGGAAGGATAAAGATTCCATAGAGTCATAGAGTTGGAAGAGACCACAAAAGCCACTCAGTCCAATCCCCTGTCATGCAGGAATACCCAATCTAAGCACCCGACAGATAGCCATCCAGTCTCTGTTTTAAAACTTCCAAAGATGGAGACTCCGCCACACTCCAAGGCAGTGTATTGTTCCACTGTCAAACAGCTCTTCCCATCAGGAAGTTCTTCCTATTGTTTAGTGGAATTGCTTTTCCTGTAGTTTGAATCCGTTGCTCTATGCCCTAATCTCTGGAGCAGCAGAAAACAATTTACTCCTTCTTCAATATGACACCACTTCAAATATTTAAATATGGCTATCATGTCACCTCTTAACTTTCTGTTCTCCAGGCTAAACATACCCAGCTCCCTAAATCTCTCCTCATAGAACATGGCTTCCAGACCTTTCACCATTTTGGTTGCCCTCCTCTGGACACATTCCAGTTTATCAATATCCTTTTTGATTTGTAGTGCCCAGAACTGGACACAATATTGCAGGTGAGGTCTGAGAGTGAGTGGTCTTATTACTTCCCTCATTCTAAACACTATACTCATAATTTTGTGATATAATTTATTTTATATATATATAAAATAATATAAAATATAAATATAAAAAAATTATAATTTTGTGGTATATTCACTCCGTGGGTTTAGTCTGAACTGTTAGGATGCTATACAAAGTGCATTCTTCTCATTTCTAGGGAAGGGGTTCTAATCCTTTCTTATTGCCACTTGTTTTCCTGTTGAAATCAAGTTGGAATGCAAAATCTCTCAATGCGAACACTGGCGATCCAGAGAAAACGATATAAATACCTGTCACATGCAGTGGCTAAAGGCCCAGGAGCCCTGCTATAAAACCCTGCTAACAAAATTTCAGGCAAGGAATGGTATTTGATGCTCTGCTCAGTTGTTAAGAAGTATAACCAACTTTATTTATTAGGCTAGCAGAAACAAAGCATTACTGGGCACTATTACAGCCTTGCAGAATTTCCTAACCACCCTCAAGTTTCTGCCGCTTTTATCTCTAATCACTGATCAGAGATAAAAAGCTATTTATATCCCAGAAGCTGTTGCATGGAATTGAACTCTGGTTTAAAACATAATTGCACTGGGGTTACTCCAGAGGAGACATGCCAAGGACTGAGTTGTACTTTATATGCTTCATTGGGAAGTGTCTGGTTCTGGTTAGGATTAATATTTGGCTCTGCCTACTTTGATTGGAGACCAGGGTTCAATTCCCGCTTGGCCATGAAACCCACTGGGTGACCTTGGGCAAGGCACACACTCTCAGCCTGAGGCTGAAGGCATTGGCAAACCTCCTGTGAACAAATCTTGCCAAGAAAACCCCATGATAAGCTTGCCTTAAGGTTGCCACAAGTAAAAAATGACTTGAAGGCAAATAACAATAACAGCAAACTTTGATCTGGCTCCACCCTGGAATATCTGGCCCTGCCTATGGCTAGGATGCACCCCACCTTTCCCAAAATTGGTACTCAGTGCCCCCAAACCAAACATGTCAAAAACAAAAACAGATGAGAATTTCAT
>CM034706.1:47255329-47265615 GCA_020142125.1 Phrynosoma platyrhinos | reverse complement strand
GTGATAATCTCCTGGATTTCCGCTACGCCATGACAGCTGGGTGAATTTCGCATTGTAATTAATTGTTGTAATTGTTTTTTGCTTTAATTGACTTTTATTATTATACCTATTTTGTATTTTAGATTGTACACCTTTGGCAGGTTTTTATTCTATTTTATGCTTGATTGTCTGTTTGTACAGTGCTGTGTACATTGACAGCGCTTTAGAAATAAACTATAATAATAATAATATACTCCTATTGATGCAGCCTAGAATCACATTAGGTTTTTAGGTGTCGCATCATACTGTTGACTCATGTTCAGCTTGTGGTCTACTAAGACTACTACATCCCTTGTACGTGTACTGTTTCCTATTAGCCTCACTTTTATGTTATTTAGAAAAGGCTCCCCCGTCTCTGGACGTTTTCACACGGGGCTTTAGGAGGACGCTAGCCGGCCTCCATCCGGCCCCACTCCGGTTCCATTTCCAGGTTGTTCACACGCGCGCGGCGGCAAACCCCGCCCCTTCTGGTGCCATCCCTGCGTCAGTCCGGCTCGTCGCTCCATGTGTTCAAACGCACGGAGCCGTAAGTCCGGCCTCACTCCGGCCAAAAGACCTGTAACTCCTGCTTCAGCGGCGGAAAGGTAATTCCGGGTGTCCACAAGGAATTAGCCTGCCACTGCCAGAGCCATTCCGGAATCAGCGGCACGAGCCGTTCCGGAATGGCTCCAGCCGGCTTTAGGGACTCCCGTGTGAAAACGCCCTCTGTCTCTGTCTCTGTCTCTGTCTCTGTCTGTCTCTGTCTCTATCTCTGTCTCTCTCTCTTTTTTTTTTTAGTCCTCTCTGAAGATTTGGAATACAGTCATAATCAATTGAAATAGTTTTCCAGGAACTGCCCAAAACATATTAAGGCATTTCAATGGATATTTATGTATGGAAAGAAAGGGGGGAAAAGAAGTAGGATTGCCAGATTTCAGAACCAAACCCCAAGACTTAAAGACCTTTGATGTCACAGGGAAAGGCTCTGGTGTTGTAATGAAGTGTCATACTTTAAGTGCCAACCAAGTCCAACAAATGAGGAGTATACACACTTTTCAAGAAAGCACACTCACCCTGACAGGAGAAAAGGGGACAGACCCTGAGATCTGGGAACCCTAGGAAGAAGTAGCAATGCCTGCCACATAGGCTGAATATCAGGATGAGAGAGTCTCAGGCCCTGGGTTCCAATATGACCCTTTCTACATAATGGCCACATCCCTTTCTACATGATGCCATTATTTGATTTCCCAACATTTGTATGATTTCCCCCCCCCCCCCATTCTAAAAGTTGGGCATGCTTCTTCTAAGGTTTTACTACTGGCACTAAGAGCTTTAAGTTTTTGCGTAAAGCTCTGCAGCCAAAGATTTGATGGCTATGTGCCACACACAACTTTGTCTCTTGTATTTTGTCATTAACTTCTGTTTTGTTAACTTCTGTCTTATTAAATTTCTGTTGTGACTCTAGGTGTATGGAGATAAGTGTGTATGGAGACTCTTAGCTGGAGGGAAATTATTTCCATAAGGATTAAGAAACATGGGGGAGGAGAAATTAGGAAGGTACAGACCATCCTTAGAAAGTGAAAAAGCACCAAAAACATTAGTTGTTTGAATTATGTGAACTCTGGTAAATGCCAGCATGCAATATGGCAAAAATGAATCAATCAGTTCAGCTTAGTTCAGCTTCTGCAACTGGCCATCTGGCACAAAAGCAACCAAATGGATCTCTGCATATTCATCTTCATTTTCACAAATACTCAAGAGAATGTCATTCTTGGGCAAAATAAAATTAAATCACCATAATGTTTAAGACATCTTTTCCTCACATTCTCTCTAGAAATGTATGCAAAGGGAGGGGGCAAAAAAATTAAACACCACTTCTTATCATTATGTTGGTGAGTAATTTCAGGAGGTTTGCATTTTTTCAAAATAGAGGGTTCATACCCTCCAACTGTCTGGATTTGACAAGGACCATCTCAGATAATTCTCTATCATTCTACTTTAAAATGTCCCAGTTTCTTTCCCCTCCTCTCACTTTCCCCTATTGTTCTCAACTTACTTCAGTTGCTGCAAATTGAGTTCAAAGTGCAAAAATCATTTGCACTCAATTAACTCAGAGAGAGGGGGGGGGAGAGGCAAGGAAGCAGCAGGATCTTTCCCTTTCCAGTAGTCTCAGGCAAACATAAACTGCTGCAGCCTCTGCTAGACTGTATGATCTTTCTCATTAATAACTTTTGCCATTTTGACCACATGCTGATGTTGCTTGGCCACATGTGTCCTGATTTTCATCTGTGAAATGTTGAAGGTTGCACAGTTGCTTTTGCATATGAAAGCATGTTAACTCTCTCATGCACATGCCATCTCAAAATCAATTTCAATGGGAGCATAGTTTACTTACTGCAGGGACTTTTAGTAACTTGAGTAATTTTCAAACTAAGGTTCACTTCAGTGAAGATGTAGCTGCATAATAAATCTCACTGACTTAACATGATCAAAGCTGATGTTGAAAAGAATGGTGACTTGGAAAACATCCAAATATCAACCAAATGCAGCTAGAGGTTTGGACTGATTTTCTGTGACTTTTCAGATTTGGATATACCATGGCAACTTTTCCCAACCTTCTAGCTGTGATAATCTTCATCCAGCCTGGAGTATGGATGAAGATAGTCATCATTGTCATTGTCATCATCAACACATTTATTGTGCAAGCCAAAGGCCATGACAAAGGGAACTGTAATCTAACACATCCAGAGGGTACAGGTTTACAGAAGACTCTGATATAGAAAATGACTATAGGGTTACTTGCTGTAAGAGAAGAATAAGGGGCTCAGTGGCCAAGTGGAATGATAGGTTGTGGTAGCATCAGCTGAGAAGGTTATTTAGAAGTAGGAAAAGGGTCAGAGAGTATTGGCCATGAATAAATGGAACAAGTGGAGTTGGAATGAAGATAGAGAATGAGAAGAATTAGGAACCAGAGCTAAGGTTAGAATTAGCTCAGAAGAAGACAGAGAAATTAGTTGAATGTGGGGTGTTAGTTAAGCAAGTTTATTAAATTGGGAGGTATAAAAGGCAGAGTCTGGAAAATTTACTTTCTGGCTACAACTCCTATGATTCTTCCATCAGCATGGGAGTCTTATTCTAATCAAGGATCTTTCCCAAGCTCTACAGTTTTTGATCTACCAGCAGCTCTCAAAGAATGTTTCAATAGATTAGTAAGGATATCTCTAATTCCAGGCAATAGGAACTCTGCACAGATGGTGACACCAGATTATTTTGGAGGATATTAGGAAAATCTGGAGCCCATGGACCAGCTGAGTGACCTTCTTTGTGCCCTGTAGGGGGCAGAACCATATAGGTAAATAAATCGCATCCAGCACAGTAGGGCCACTGATTCATAGTATAGTCATTTCCATGAAAAGTAAACAGCATTTATTTTATAAATGACAGTACATACGCTTTCTTTCCTGCATGGGAGTAATTTAGGAGCCCCTGATGGCACAGTGGTTAAATGCCTGTACTGCAGCCACTCACTCATAAACCACAAGGTTGTGAGTTCAATACTAGCCAGGGATCAGGCTTGACTCAGGCCTGCATCCTTCCGAGGTCACTAAGGACTGAGGCAGCCGGACCGCGGCACTCCTGCGGCACCTCTAAAAGGAGCGGCAAATTGCCGCTCCTTTTAGAAGACAGGGAAAGTGCGCCCCAAACGCGTAGGGCGCACTTTCCCTGTCTTTTCCGCCGCAGCGCGTCCGGTCGCTGCGGCGGGAGGCTGCCCTCGGTGTGCCAGCCGTCCGGAGGGCCGGAAGCACCGAGGGCGACCTCAGGAAGAGGAAGGGGCAATGAGTACCCAGATGTTGTACCCAGATGTTGGGGGGCAATGAGCTTACTGCATAGTGCGGTATGAAGTGGTATATAAATGAAGCTGCTTTTGCTTTCTAGCCACACCTTTAGTGTCAGTAATGTAATATGCATTGAATCACTGAGATTTATGTAAGGAAAAATAAGCCATGTACAGCATATGTCACAACCCTAGAAAATAGTAATATATACAATTGTTTTGGCTGTAACGGACATAAATTAACTAATAAGTGGAGATGTTTGAGTAACATTCCAATCTTTCAACTAGTGAATTCAAATCAGATGCACCTGTCATCACTTTTGTTTTCCTTTTCTTCTAGGATAGAATGAGTCTAAACTACGTGTCTGTCAAATATATGGTGTGCTACTCAGGGTCTGTTTCTTTTTTTATTCCAAAGTAAGCACACTCAGGCCTTGCAACCCCCAAGCACAGTAGAGGAGGCATATATCTTACACCTGCAGCCATTTTCCCTCCCTACCCAAACATTGGGTCAAAAGACTGTTGGCAACAACTAAGGTGGCAATTGTATAAGGGGAAATGGATGAAAGGATAAGCCTCCCACCACGTCTTCACAGTGGTGTTGGGTTAGATTTGATCCATCTCTGTTGTCTTGCAAATAAAGAAGTAAAGTCTAGGCAACATGCTACATGGGTAATACAGTGAAATGTAGTTGTTATGAATTGTGTGATCCTATGCATGCTATCTCAGAATTCCAGTGGAGTTTACTCCCTAATAAATTAGTTTAGGATTGCAACCTAAAGATGTCTTGCCTCTCCAGACTGCACAGCCCTGGTGTTGCTACTTAGGATGATTTTTGCATGTCCACAAGTACATCATCTGTGCTGTGTTCAAAGGGAAATTGTGGCTTTTTGTCACACCCATAGCCAGCATTAAATTTGGATAATGGCATCATCCAGACAACAGCAATAGGCAGAATGCTATTTCTGGGGTGGGTAAAGTGTGGTCCACAGACTGGATGGAGACCTCAAGCCCTTTTTGTGAGCTTCCAGCACATCCACATCCACAACACCCATAATATTCTTTTACTCAAGAAAGCCAGTCATGCCTTTTAGGGGATCTGGAGGATAATTTTGCTGTGTGGTGGTTTGTTTTGTTTTGTTTTTGTTTGATTTTTTGTCTCAGCCTATGCTGTTTTAAACCAAGAGGACTTCCCCTCCCCCAGACCAGCAATAAATTCTGATCACTTCCAGTTTGGGGGAGGGAGGTCCTTTCTGGTTCTAAAACAACTCAGCCCCCTTCCCTCCAGAAAAAAAAAACAGTAAAATTGTCCCTGTGTTCTCAGAGAGTAAAAGAGTACTTTTTGTGTTTTAAAAAAAATGGGGGTAGGCATCAGGTGAACATGAAGAAGATACCCCTCTAAAATCCTGTGGGGCTATCTTCACTCCCCAGACCTCTGGAAGTTGCTCACACCTGGGTTAGAGTGTTACATCAGGACTGTAGAGACCTACATTCAAACTACCTTACATGATCCCTGAGATGGTAAAAATAGGGAGGGAGATGATGCAGTTGCTGGAAGACAGGCAGGTTATATATGCAATGGATTAAAACAAAATGCATATTACCAGCCATCACAAGCTTGCATTGAATTGTTCTTATGGCTTCTGACCACAGAGTTTGCCATTATTATTACTGTAATATCTAAAGAGTAACTGGATGATGATTGTTTATTATTATTATTATTATTATTATTATTATTATTATTATTATTATTATTCAGAGGCCTGCCACAGCAATCTGGACATTTTCTTTGTAAATCCTTTTTTGGCTGACTGCAGTGGCATAGAAAAAAATGGCCTAATCTTTGTGATGAACTGCTACCTTAGTTTATAGGTGCAGATATAATGGAGGATAATTAAACAGTTTTTTTCCATCCAGATATTTGTTTGTTTTTTCCCTTGTGCCTTAGTCTGCACACGGCAGACCAGGTTAGATTTTTCTCAGGATTTGTAGCTGGCATGGCATTTCAATGTTGTTAAGAAGTGAACAGATCAAGTGATAGCAACCAAAACAATTTAGCAGAAGATTGATTGCGTCTCTCGATGTATTTGGTGTCCAGGCATGCCTGCTTCACAGTCACCTTGACAGAATAATGTCTGTAGTTTATATCATTGGTATGCTCATGTCCTAGAACTGTCCCACTTCATTCAGTAAGGTATATACAAATGCCCTGTCTCATTTGAATAAACATACCAAGTAAATGTTAAACAAGACACATCAAAAAGGTCGCAAATAATATTACATCTTCATCAGCTACTCACCCTGTACAAAGACACATGTTTCCTTTCAAACATTGAATTTAAAGCCTGTTAATCCACTTCTGTCTCCCCTCTGGTTCAGTCAAGCAACCATCATTTTATGCATGTCTTCCTCTGTTTATCTACTCTTATTTTTCTTCACCTAAAAATGCTTCCTCCTGATAAAGTCTTTAAAAGGTTCATAATTTATTAAAGTGTGATTTCAGCTATCGTGTTATGTGCTTATGATTCAGAAATTATGTTTTAAGGTTTTATCAGGCTCAGTGTCAAGTTGTTTTATTGCTTATTGGTACATTGGGTGGGGGGGTTACATTATAGCTCTACTTGCCTCAAGGGAGCAGCTTTGAAAGTCACAACAACCCTGTGAAGTAGATGAAACAAAAACTTACCCAAAGCTGCCAAACACAGTTCAAACCTGTTTTTCTGGATGCAGTCCCAGCTTGTATCATGCTTGCTCCTGCATACCAGCTCATTCTTTAAGGTTTTGCACTCAGAATTTTCTGCTAATTTACTTTAGGTACCATTAGAATAAATTAAAAGAGAGTGGGGTGTGTTTTTTTTCCCCTTGCTCTTTAAATGTTGCATTTTGCATTACTAATTCTGGCATGTAGTCAGTAAACTCAAGTTGAGAAGGAAGAGTCCTTCATTATCTAGGGCAGGAATGGGTGGGCAACATGCATCCTATGGGGTACACCCTCCCTGTTTTTGTGGCCCTTGCTTTTCCTAAATGAACTTTTGGTATTCTGCCAAAATTAGCCATTGCAGAAGATGTGAAAAACAGGTCTTTAAATTTTCCCTGGTGTTAGTGTCATGGTGCCAAAAAACACATTTTACCTCAAAACAAGACATGTGGGGAATGTGTAGCTTGTTGCACTGTCAAGTCATACTGCCAGAAGTGTGATCAAAGTTTAAAACAAGGTGAGTACTCCCTCATGCACCATGGTTCAAAGGAGGAAATTAACTTTTTTTCATCAACATGCCACTGAATTTCAATGGCACAGAGTTGGCATCAGAGTGCAACCTTATATAGTTCAGTGGAGTTGTTTCCCTTGCATCCAATTACATTCAACATCAACATATAAACAGGACTTAAGTCAAAAGATATTATTTTTTTAGTTTAGACCAGTCAATCAGATAGCTAGCTAGAAATATATATTTTGATCAGTCACCAGCCCCTGCAACTGATAAGTGCAAAATGCAAACTCACTTCCCCCTCCCCCCATTAACTTGCTCATTCACATTCTGTGGAAGTATTCTGATGAAACCAAACCAAAGGGTCTCTAAATTAATGCTATGCAATACATGTTTAATGTTTGGATTACAAAAAAATCCAAATCCCTTTGAAAATTCAGTGCATATCTAGTACTCATTCTTTTTAAACATTAAAATACATTTTTATGTCTAAAAGGTTTGTTAGTACTATAAAAGATGCTATAAGAAGTGCTCTTTCATTTTACTACTGAAATCATTGCTCCCCTCCCAAGTTTCATCAGCAACACTGAAGTACAGTGGGTCCTTGGTATCTGCTGGGGTTTGTTCCTCCCTACCCCATGGGTACCTAAATCAATGAATGCTCAAGTGCCATTATATACAGTAGTGTAGTAAAATAGTGACCCTTATATAAAATGACAAAAAACAAGATTTGCTTTTGGGGAAAAATTGGGGAGGGGTATTTTCAAGCTGTGGATGGTTGAATTTTTGAATGCAGAGCCATTGCACGTGTCATATGTCCTTATGTCAAGCCAGCATCATCA
The DNA here is from genome assembly GCA_020142125.1 of Phrynosoma platyrhinos. Taxonomy (NCBI): domain Eukaryota; kingdom Metazoa; phylum Chordata; class Lepidosauria; order Squamata; family Phrynosomatidae; genus Phrynosoma; species Phrynosoma platyrhinos. The sequence continues at coordinate 47,257,711 of CM034706.1, read as the reverse complement.
ATGTTGAGATGAAGCTCAGATTTCTCCATTGGCAAAGGAATATAAAATGCATGGACCGTCTGGGGTCAGGCCTGTTACAGGCAGCTGAACACTGGAAAGTTCTGCATGTTCAGCTGGAGCTGATCCACATTCTCAGGAAGTTAGTCCTGTATATATCAGCAACAGCTCTGGGGAATTTTAACACATCAGTTTAACACATGCAAAATATTAGAAACCTGTTCTCCACTTAGCATGGCAAGCAATAAACATACTACCACAATGTCTGATTGCTGTCATCACTAGCAAACAGACCCATAGAGAGATAGTACATATTAGTCATGAAGTAAAGTTGTTATTGCATGGTGCTTCTATTGCTAAAGTGCTTCCATTCTCACAAGAAGAAGCCCTCAATTTTCATTGATTTTCCTTGCCATAGGCATGCACAACCTATGGTCCTAAGTGTCCCTAAAACTAGCAGGACTCCACCCATGTTTTCTTGAAACTCAGTTGTGGTGGGGGAAGGGGAAGATTGAATTCTGAGCCCTTCCAGGATTACTATTCTCCTGCTGCTAATGATATTGGACAAACACTGATCTCAGTGGAGAGCACCGTGGAAAGAGAAGAGACTTTGATCTCCCTACACATATCAGTAATTCCTGTATATTGAGGTATATATGAGGTATATATGAAGAGGGTGTACATATCTGCTTGTGGGGAAAAGAGTACATGTAGGGAGAAGAATGTGAGGGAGACTGTGTGTGCATGTGCGCATACATATATAGAGATGTCTGTGTGGCCCTGACCCACCCTAACTGACATCAGATGCAGCCAATGTGATGTTTTACATTGCAATCCTGTATGCCTATTATAAAGTTTTTTATGAATGCTTGGAAGTAGCTTAATAGTAGAACACATGCCTGGACATGTACAAGATGCATTGGGCATATGATATGAAGAACGTATTCTACCTTTTGCAAGCAAAAGTGCCTTCTGCTTCAAAGTATAGAATCACAGATTGATAGAACTGTGGGGCTGGAAAAGACACCAAGGGTCATCCAGCCCAAACCTCAGACAGTGCTGGAATCCACAACTAAAATATCACTGACTTTTGTTTTAAAATTGTGTGTGAAGGAGAATGCTCCAGCTTTCAAAATATTCTATTCCATTATCAAATGTTTCTTTACTATCAGGAAGTTCTTCCTAATGTTTAGAACAAATGTTCTTTCTTGTAAGCTGAGTCTGCTAGTTTGGGATCTACCCTCTGGAGCAGCAGAAGACAAGCTTGCTCAATTTTTCATGGCACAGCCCTTCATCTGTTTGAAAGTGGCTGTCATACCACCTTGGCTTGTCTCCAAGCTAAATATCCTCATCTCTGTCAAACAATCTCATAGGGCTTAGTTTCCAAAATGTCTCATCTTGGTTGCTCAGGAATACTTCATCTTGCCTGTATTATTAGCATACCTGAAAGCACTTGTGCTGTATATGGTATTTCATATTTTAATATCTACAGCCAGGCATGTTTTAAGAGGCCCCGATGACCTTTGGAACACTAGCAAGATTACCATGGGAAAGGCACATTAACTTGAAAGCATGTGGAGGATTTGGTAATACCATAATAAACACAGAATGGGTTGCAGATCCCCCAATCTCCCCCCAGGCTTTCCACATACCCTCTTGCACTGGAGACAAAAGTGGTCCCATTGCACTAAGGTGAGTAAGACCATATCTTCTACCTAACCCATGCCATGTTCCCAGCAAATTTCCCTGTGCATTTACCTTGGAGTTGTCATACATCCAATCACTGTTTTGTTAATCCATAGTTAAGACCATCTACCCAAATTGCCCTTTTTGTCCATTCCATAGGAAAGCAATCAGACTCTTTGTACTTTGTGTAGGCATGTTAAGTATCTCTCAAAGATACGAATCAGGATATAAATATCCACCCTGCACATGTCCACTTTGTGAATGAACACTGGAACTCTGTCCAACCATCCAGAATCTTCTCTTCCCATCCTGCCCTCAGATGCTGTCTGAGATGCACTCCACTTTCCATGGATTCCTCTGCAGGGCTGGTAAATATTACCCTGAACCTCTACTATCCAATATTCCATATCTTTAATTTGGTTATTATGGTGTTTCAAGCTGAATTGTTACAGTGTGTGTGTGTGTGTGTGTGTGTGTGTGTGTGTGTGTAACAATCTTCAGGGTTTCCCAACCACCTGCAAGCCTCCTGCTAAGCTAATCAATTCCCCTAAATATTCTTTTACTGTTGGTAGGGGCCCCAGGTCCTCCACCTTTGGGGAGGGGGGTAACAGTGTCCTTACTAAATTGTGGTGTGCAAAACTAGACACAACACTCTAGGGGCCTTATCAAACGCTGGCCAGGAAGCGAAAAATAAGCGAA
>CM034706.1:47237658-47249197 GCA_020142125.1 Phrynosoma platyrhinos | reverse complement strand
GAAAACAATATGGGGAAGTCCTGAACCAGTCCTGAATCAGGAGCCAAAAGGGAACTGTATTTTACTGCTCCTTTTTGGGCTGGTTCTTCAGAAAAGAGCCATGTCTGGGGCAGCTTCCAGCCATATCTGGGCATGTGTCATCTGAATGCCACACCCCCAATGCAGCCCAACGGTGGCCCTTTTAAGCTGTCTGTTTGAGACCAGAATATTTCAAAGGGGTAAAGTAAGGCTGCATCCTATCACCTTATATGTTCAACCTGTGCACAGAAAATATCACATGAAGAGCAAGTTTAAACTCAGAAGAAGGAGGAGTGAAGATGGGAGGAAGGAACATCAACAATATGACATATGTGAATGACACCATACTACTAGTAGAAAAAATTACAGACTTGGAACAATTACTAGGGAAGGTCAAAGAAGAAGGTGCAAAGGCAGGCTTACTGCTGATCATAAAGAAAACAAAAATAATTACCAAGGAGGACCTAATAAATTCATTGACCTAGACAATGAGGAAATTGAAATAGTTAAAGAGTTCCTTTATCTTGGATCAAACATTGATCAGAATGGAGATTGCAGTCAAGAAATCAGAAGACTAGGAATGGGTAGGACAGCTATGAATGAACTAGATAAGATTCTAAAGAGTAAAGATATACAACTGAGCACTAAAGTCAGAATCTTCCAAGCTATTATATTCACCATGTATGGATGTGAGAGCTGGACAGTGAAGAAAGTCAACAGAAAGAAAATAAACTGATTTGAGATGTGGTCCTGGAAAACAGTGCTGAGGATACCATGGACATCCAAAAAGACTAATAAATGGATCCTTGAACAGATCAAGCCAGAAATCTCCTTGGCAGCCATGATGACAAAACTGAGGCTGTCATACTTTGGCCACATCATGAGAAGAAAAGACGATAATGCTAGAAAAGGTTGAAAGCAGTAGAGAGAGGAAAACTGCCCGCCAAATAGATGGACTCAATCAGGGTGATCACAGGCCTGAATTTACAAGACCTAAGCAAAGCAGTAGACAGGAGGTCTTGGAGATGCCTCATCCATAGGCAGTGGTATCACTAAGGGTTGCGGACTGCACCAGGTGACACCCTAAAAGGGGGTGACTCCACTGCTCCTCAAACACCTACCTTTTGTCAGAAATGGGCTGTGACATTCATCTGCTTCCCTTTAAAATGCTTTAAGAGATGGTGGGAGTGGGGTGAAGCTCAGTGGGAGGAGAAAGGAGAGGCCCCACAAAAATTTAAATTAAAATTTCAAATTTCAACATTTACATTTTTTATTTTTTAAAAAATGATTTTTTAAAAAATATATTTTTAAATCTTCATTAAAAACATCAGATTTTAAACAAATATTCACTATGTATATGTAAATACATTTAGGTTGTGCTTATGGTATTGTAATTTAAAGGCATAATTTTAATTTTGCTAGTTGTTTATGTTACCAATCTTAACATTACATTCAGTGTTATATGGGAATTATGATTTATGAGTAACATTTGTGCAAAAAAGCATTACTAAGGATTCTGTATGGTATGAAATGGAAGAAGGTCAATGGGGTGGGGGGGGTGACACCATGAGTTACCGCACTGGGTAGCACCAACCCTAGGGATGCCACTGTCCATAGGGTCATCATGAGTAGTAGTTGACTCAAGGACAGTTAACAACTTCTACAAAACCCTAATTTCACCACTAAAATTAAAAATAATTCAGTAAAATAAAGATTTCAGTGACTAGTACTCATTTGGCATAGCAAATCTGGCCTTCCATTAGGCAGATTGAGGCAATGGCCTCAGGCAGTAGATATTTTGAATGCCATCAAAGGTGACCAATCATTAGTTATTTAATCAGTTGTCATTGTATGTTCACTGCCAAAGATTGGGAGACTGTCTTTCTCATATGCATACATTATTTGAATAGCTTTATAAGAATTGAGGTGATGGGTAACTGTACTGTAACTGTACTGGTTTGTTTGTAGCCAAAAGATTAGAGTCTTTCAGCACCTGAAAGACTAACCAGTTTTTATGAACTCCAGCCCATTTCTGCATTTGCAAAATGAGATATGGTTCAAAAAAGCTCATACCAAAGAAACCTTGTTAATCTTTGGCCACAACACTCTTGGCAGGGGGGGCAGGCTGGCTTTGATTACTGTGCACCTTGACATGCTTGGGACAGGGGACACTATTTGCTACTCTGCCTCTACAAAATGTCTTAGGTCAGCCCTGTCTTTGCTGATGAGAATATTTGTATTTTCTAGTTGCCAGTTATCAAAAAGAGGGCAGAGCAGACCTGACAGTGATCATGATTGACTTTTCATGTACCTGCCTAAGGAAAGAGTACCACTTCATTTAAGCACCACTGTCTAGACCAGGGGTAGGCAACCTAAGGCCCGGGGGCTGGATGCGGCCCCCTGAGGCCTTTGGACCAGCCCCAAACCGGTCCTGCCGCCGCCGCCGCCCCCCCCGCCATGATGATATTGATTATTGTTGTTATTACTTGTTTTTGGGGTTTTCTTGGCAAAATCTCCACAGGGTTTTTGCCATGGCTCTTCTGGGGCTGAGAGAGTGTGCATGCATATTTTTTAAATTATTTATTTATTTATTTATTTATTTTTGGTGCTTTGGCCCCCCAATTGTCTGAGGGACAGCAACCCGGCCCTCGGCTCAAAAAGGTTGTCTTCCCCTGGTCTAGACCATAACTCCTAATTATGTTGAGAATATCAAGCTCTATCATGGAAACATTTAAAGTATGAACTATGCCTGGGTGCATATGTGCAATGCATTTCTTTTGATACTAAACACTCATCATGGAATTGGAGGTCTTGCAAGGCAAACATATCTGTATTCTGAAACTGGGAATGGATACACCATGCAGCCAATAGTGTTGCCAGGTAGAGTTACTAGGTTTCATTTCATGCTCTGAAAAGTTAGTATTTTGGACTACAACTCTCAGAATCACCCAGCCAGCATGCACTCTATGGGATTCTGGTGGCTGTAGTCCAAAAGCATAACTTTTTCCAGTTCTAGTTTCAATACAGAAATTTGCACATCACTTAAGGAGCCTTGGGCTTAGTAGCAGGCTGTCAGCCATGGTTGGCTCCAGGTACAAGTGGACTAGGTACAAGTGGACTGTGAACAAGACATCACATTTCTCCCACCCTGATCTCCCTTCCAAGCAAGCTTATAAGGCAGTGCCACTGACTTTCGAGTACCAGTTCCCCCACAGCAATGGACAGGTATCCTGTTAATGAGTTACATATATGGAAGTCCAGCTTACATCTGTATAACTTGGTATCTGGGTCATTGTAGAAGTCAGAATCCTCTACCTATCACACAATAACCTCCCACCATCCCACTTTTTAAGTTGCAGTAGCCTCCTCTAACATGGCCATTTACTGGCCAGTGAAGAGCAGGGGTGGGGATGGAAAAGCATACAGCTATGTTGCTATAGCTAGACACATATCACTGATATTGTCCTCCAGGACCACTGGAGGGCCCTCAGGAGGTCCTAGAGGATGCCTCTTACTGGGCATTCAGCTATTGAAACAAGATGTGATGCTTCTCTGCACATCCAGAGCTAGTAAACTGCTAAGTTTGGGGGAGGTGAGCTGCAGCAGCATAAAAACAGATTTCAGTGGACTGGTGAAGACATATTACAATTCCACTTGTGTGGAACTGTATGAGGATCTCAACCATGGTATTGCACTGTGTCGGGATTAAAAGAGGGACCAGTAATAAGCCCAGCCACCCAGATTTACAAACTTCTAGTAATACCAGGAAATCAATCCATCAATCAATCTATCAATCAAAATCCAGATTAGGTATCAGTGGTGGGCCTTCAGAGATACAACCCAAGTATTTTTCCAAAGATGCTGCATGCTGGATCTTGCCCTGTATGCCACTCAGGCACCTCCTGTCCAAACAGTCCTTTTGTGCACACTTTTCTACTGGTTGTTCTTCCGAAAGTACTAGAGTATCCATATTCCAGCAACCAAGCAGATGGAAGAATAGATGTTTGATCACTTGAAGGGATATTGTGCTTTAAATTATGTTTTGTGATTGCTGTTATTCTGGCTAGCTACCAAGTACTATTTGCTGTTATTCTAGTTAAATAATGTTTGATATTATAATAGATTATCTTTTTAACTATTGTATATTCTAATTGTTATTGAAACATTCAGAGTCCTTTTTTTAAAAGTGTTTAATAAATTGTAACCACAATGTCACCTTCCTCTTTCTCCACCATCTTTGGTAAAGTGTTTTTACCAAGAATAAATATGGTTCTTCAAATGTTTAGTTTACAGAAAACTCTCACATGAGGGTAGATTTTGTCTTATGAAGGGAGTACAACAAATCTGGGAGAATCTTTCAGTGTACCATCCAATGAGCTGCATCCAGACTTCATTATATTTAAAATAAACCCATTGAAATCAGTAGGACTGTTCCACATATAGCTATGTTTGAATAAAATCCAACATTTTAAAGGGATTACATCAGGAGGGGGTGCTAAAAAGGCATTACAAAATAAGAGACTCATAATTTATTTATTTATTTTGAAAATTCAAACATCTGTGATGGTGTGTGGATATTTGTGGAAGGTGGGATATAGTCATCTGTGGGACTGTCAACTAATTAAAGAAATATTAAAGAATGTTTTGCTGATCAATCAAATTAGTTTTACAGGACTAAGCAATTCTCTTTTACTAAAGTGATGTATCGCCCCACAAACAGAACAGGATTTCTGTTTGTGAACAGGACAGTTAAATTCAGCATTTTTAACATTTGGTACAAGTGACTGTATAGGATGGTGCTGTTAATTGATTGATTTATTAATTTATTATATTTCACTATGAATTAAACAATTAGTTTGAACAGAGAAACAAGCTATGTTTTATTTTTGGAATGGACATGTTGCAACAAGAACTCTTTTAAAATATCAATCCCCTCCCATTTGAGAAACATTATTTGAGAAATGATAATTTTCCCTGTTAGTATCCAGCCCATATCTTTTAAAACAAGAAAATTATAGTTCAGTGATAACAGTTTCAAAAATGGAAGATCAAAGATTACTGCCTTCCTTGCTCCCAGCATTTCTAGGAAATCACTCTGGTAAAATCTAAAACCATCACAGCCTCAATTAAATGTCTGCAGTCTGCAGTTCCCATCTCCCTCATTCCATTTGAAGAAATCATGGAGACATCAAGTCAGATTTATCACTGTCATCGCCCTCTTTTTGTTCTAATATCTTGCCTGATGAAGGGATCTATAAATCTCAAAAGTTTGCACATATTTATGCCTTTTTGGCCAGCTAATGAAGATATTCCTAATATGGATTTTGGAACCTCCAATTAAAAAGGAGGAAAGAAAAACTCCTGCTGGAAACCCCACCAATCAAAGTAGACAGTACTTGGCAAGATGGTCAAATAATCTTAGCTTCTTTTGTTGAATATTACTTATATCCGGAATCATCAGCAATGGATTGTATACCATAGTTTCTGCAACAGCAGAAAGCAATTCTCCTTGAATAAAGTGAAGTATCTATTGTCACTAATCTCTCCTATTCAGTGCAGCCAACTGTGTCCCTTAAAAGTTGCTACTGAAGATAGAAGAAACCTCAATTAAAAAAATGGAATATAGTACAGAGGTTTGCAAGACATAGGAATGGATAGCAAGCATTGGGTGTTTTGCTTTAAGCAAGTGGAGGCATTTTTCAATATTTCGCAGCTATCATTGGATAAAGCTCATTGTTTTTACAAATCTATTGCTACTTCACTTGAGGGCATTTTTTCAAGCCATCAGAGCATTTTAGCTGATTTAACCAATTCATTCATTAAACATCAGAATCCTACTGTCCCCCAGAAAGTTTCTCCACCAGAATTCATGCCTTATTAAAAACAATAGTAATGACACAGAGAGCTATTTCAAGCACCTCACATCTAAATTCAGCATTTTCAACATTTGGTACAAGCCCTCTGCTTATAACTTTGTGCACATCTTTATTTCAACACTACTTGATTAATGACATCTTCCATGAATATGAAATGGGTAATTTATGTCACTGGAGAATTGTGTAAGGATATTGTAATATATGAGGAGCCTTTCTCTCGTTATACTCCAAGTATTCCCATACATTCCTATGGGAGAAGTACAGTAATTCCTTCCAACACTGAGTGTCTGCACTTTGAAGTTGATGAGGCCACTGATAGAAAACAGTACTCCAAAGCAAGAGAAAATGTGGTCAAATCTGACCTTATAAAATGGCATATTAATACAAGTAAAAGGGAATAATCTCACTAATTTGGGAGAACATATGAATGTTAATCAAATATAACACTTTGCAAAACCTAACCTTGACATTTTCCTTTTCTGTCAGCAAACCTGGGGAAATTTGCCCATTATCTAAGATAATATTAGCTATAAATGGTATGTCAAAGAGAATCTCATTCTGGTACCATGCATTAAATTCACACCAGGATACACCCCATTTAAATATATTGCAATCTGTTCTTGTACTACAACATTTGAGAATGAATAGCAAATCATGTATACCATTATAGCAGAATTTACTTATAAGGTAACTTGCCTTTACAAAAAGAAGAAAGAAAAAGAGAATGTATGAGAGAGAAGAATATCCCAGTTAAGTAAACACATATTCAGATCACCAACCCAAAGCCATATGTTGAAATAGAATTTGACATTTATCAACATTAAATGAGAAGGTTAAATGTTGTGATTAACTGTCACAGGCATTCTGTGGTACACATGAGAAGGAAGTCAGTGGGAGTTCTGGAAGACAACGGATGCAGGATCAAAGCTTCCAGACACAGAAGATTAACACTGAAAATAGGAAGATGTACTGAATTAATGCACATTTGGTATACCAAACCAACAGTTTCAGAAGAATGGGGCTATAGTATTTTTAACAAGTACCCATGAAAGTAACTGATCTTCTAAAAGAATAACATTACAGGTGCCACAACTCTGTGTGTAATAGGTTTTGGTTGTATTTTGAATAGTCTTATTAATTCCTTTTGGAGAATGGCTTGTAAAAGAATTATTCATCCACTCTGTGCATAAATTCTGAGAACAATTCACAGTACGTTTCAAAATTATTTTCAAAGTGTATACAGAGAGGAAAGAATACAAAACTTTTTTCCCCAGACTGCATTTGAAAGCTTGTCAACACTCAGCATTAAGGCCTTTAATCTCAGACTCTAAATAATTTAGATAACACTTGATTCTTCCTTTGCTGAAATGTCAACTTCTGCAAAAGCTGAAGCACACAGTCCTGAGAGGACCAAAAGAAGAGACTACTAGTACTGTAAGAACGGAATGAAACATCTATAATTGGTGCAAGCCTTTTTGTCTTCAGTGCAAATTATGGGAAATCCTTAGGTGGTGCTGTAGAAGTGCATCCTTGTTTTCATCAGTGAAACCTTCCTTTGGACTTCTTTCCTTCAGAAACTCTAAATGTGCATACTATAACAAATAATGTATTCATAGAATCATAGAAGCACTTTCTTTAAAAATATTCCTGAGTTCCCAGCTATTGAGCAATACCACTCTGACAGAAAATTTACTTTAACAAAATTAGAATCATCCCCATCTTTATGTTGTTGCTGGCATTTAAAGAAAATCTTTTAAAAAAGCAATTTATCTTTACTTATGTATCACTGCCTACAGCAGAAACATAGGTGATTTGGTATTTACTGTCTGTTCTCACTTGTTAGTGATAGATACAAATTCTTTCATTCAGGCATTTCTATGCCTCTGCTTTTGAGTAGCACCTACAGAGACTAGGCAATCTTGGTTTGACTAAGAAATTTTTAAGCTTCACTTTTTAAAAGAGAGGGGAAAAAACTTTGCTCCTGTCAAAGTCAATATGCATTGGAATCCTAAGCATGTTTATTTGAATACAAGTCCCAGTAAATTGAGTGGAGCTTAGTCCCATTGTATGGTTGCATAAATATGGGTATTTTTGCAACCATACAATATACTAATAGATATGTTAGCTTAGAAGTAAGCCTAATGTTGTGTAATGGAGCTGCTTTCTTCATATGTATATATGAAGCCTTAGTAATTTCCTTGACAGTAAATTCAGTAGGACTTCTAAAGAAGCACAAGTTGTTTCAAATAAACATACATGGACTTTCTGTACATAGCCAGCAGCAAATTATTTTACTCATACATTACAAGAAATACGGAATATGGCTATAGAAATCTGTACCTTCCCTTCTGGTTTCATTTGGAAATCTCTACCTTAAGTTATATCCAGAATCAAGAAATCTAAGCACAGAAAGAGTCACTTATTGATGTTTTAGAATATTGCTCAAAATCCTTTGTGGCATTTTTGCCCCTGAATTTTCATCCTTTAATGTACAAAAATAACCTCTTCCAGATAGTTCCAAATATACTTCACAGAACAGTACCAGAAAATAGTCAGGCTGCTCCACCACCAGCAGCCAATACACCACACATTCAACTACCTCTGGTCCCACTTTGAAAGGCAGAAGTCTTCAGAGATGTCCAAGGATGACACCTCATCCATCAGCTCCAAAGCAACAGCACAAGCATATCTTTCCACACACACACACAAACACCAATAACAACCCTCTTTCCACTTTAACTCCCTCTCCAAAACAGAAGCCACTCAGAAAGCAGTTTCCCCTTCCAGTCCTACCAATCTCAGCTTGCAACTAGGCCTAGGCGATGTGACCTAAAGCCATCCTTACTTTGCAACAAAGTCTCCATCGTCTTCAGAGCCCAGAAAGAGAGAGAAGGCCAGACACAGGAGGAACAAAGTCCAGTTCTCCTGTGGTCTGATTTGGGAAGCTTTGTTATGATAAAGGGAAGGGGTGGGTGGAAAACTTTGGTCCAAAGTGCCAATGGGCGATCTTGCTTTCAGGCAGGGCCCATTGGAGGGTCTCTCTCTGTGCTTCTCTTGTTTGCAAAGGGGGCCTCTGGTCAGTGCTGATTAATACCCCTTTTTTGTTGTTGTGAAGTGTTGAATAATAGAAGATGGGGCCGGTGACCCAGCAAAGCCTTAAACCTCAGGCTACTTTATTGTGGCAAGCTGAGAAAGGGGGCTTTAGGACAGAGACCCCAAGCACTGACCCGCAAGCATCCTGCGGATTGCCTATTCATTCCCTCAGCCTTCCAGTTGCCCATTGTTTGCCAAACAACAAGGGAGATTTCACAGCCCCTTTTCACATCCCAGTCAGAAAGAGAACTTTGCAGCAGGAGCAGCAAGCTGCAGCCTTTAAGGTTTCTTTCCCCCCCTTCCCCCCTTTCCTTAATGCCTGTTAGCCTGGATTTGCAAGAAACAGATTCAGTTGGTGGAAAGATTTTTCCCCTCCTCTCTGCATTTCTTTGAATTAAACTGAAGCGCACAGAGATGGTGGCCTTTTCCAGGTCAAATCTGGGTTGTTTGTTGTTTCTGCTGCTGCTGCTGCTACAATCACAACAGGACCCTCTTAGACCCGGATGCTATATTGGCAAGAAAGCAGGGAGGGCTTTACAAATGTCCTTTCACTCCTTCGCTACTAAAGGCCTTTCCCACAAGCAACCTTGGCTTCTTTGAAAAGGAGCACTTGCCTGGCTGTTGTTACAGCAGAACAACAGCAGAAGCCAAAGATGTTAATCCTTAATTTTATTTCAATTCTGATTGAGCTGAATTTGAATGTTTCTATCTCATCCACGAATAGGGAACCCAGGACAAGGCCCTTTACCTTTAATGGTTTTGTAGTGGTTTGAGTATTGGACCACATCTCTGGGGATCAGGTTTGAATCCCTCACTCTATGGAAACCCACTGATGGGCCCTGGTCAAATCAGACACCCTCAGCCTCAGAGGAAGGCAAATGCAAGTCCCTTCTGAACAAATCTTGCCAAGAAAATCCTATAATGGGTTCTCTTTAGGATCACCATGCATTGATGTCAGCATGAGGTAGTTAACAACAAGAAGAGGGAATTTCGGGAGGTGCTGACTTGCAATACCTGCTGAAATTCTCTCTTCTATACAATTGGTAAAGACAGAGGAGCCCTGTCCTGTATTTCACCTCCTACACCAAGACCTCTTGCCCAGTAGCCAAGACAATGCACTAACCTGTTCCTGTCTCCATTTGCCCTGCAGTAAATTTGGAGTCCTTTCAGTGGCACTTACTCCCCAGTGAATGTATGTAAGTAAATACTATTTTATTGCAGTCATAGACTAGTATATGAACACCGATTACAAATATAGTTACAAACATTTAAACATTTAAAAGATCATAGTTAAGAAAAACAAGGTCAAATTTATTGAATAATAAAAAAGAAGGTAAGTCAGGATATGCATTTAGATAACAAAGGGGAGCCCTACTAACCTAGAAAGGACCAATATTCATGATTATACTAATCCTTAGTGCTAATAATTGCTTGTGGATGAGCAAAATTTGACCATCTTGTATGTTATGGTAGGATTGGTATCAGAAAGTAATAGGAAAACCTGAACCTGTTCATTTTGTCCAGTACATTTAGGGAATATTGGCACAATAAAATCCTAAATCTCTACAGAATAAGCACAGAAAAAGCACAGATTCCACAGATTCAATTATTTTCTTACAGCATCCTTGGAGAATAGCTGAGTGAATGTAAATGGGTGACTATTTAGGAGTGATGGACTTACCCTTGATCTACCTCAAGAGTTCAAACCAGGTGCCTAGATTCTGGCCCACTCTTTGAGGCTACAGTCACCTGCCCACTTACTTGAGATAAATCTCACTGAAAAGAACAGTGCAGCCTGTCCAGTAAAGATGTCTACAGTTTGGTGGTTTGGTAGATCAGGAACTACCTGTAGCAAAAAAGACCTAGCCAGGCTCACACATTCTGAGAAGGCATCTTCCCACTTGATTCATGCCATCTTCTGAATGTGTGAACCTGGCAATGTCTTTTATGTATGACTGTTCTATCCAGGGAAAGCGAGATTCATAGGACAATAGGCCATAAAGAATAATATCCTTGGAAACTGGGTGGGGTGCCAGCCTGGGGGTTTTCTAGATGTTTTGGAGTATATGTTGTCCCCTGAAACATCTGGGGAATGCCATAATTTGGGCTTTGAATAAGCCAGAAGGTACCCAGGAGTACTAAGTACCAAGTAAAAATGCATAAAATGGATTCATATCAGCTTAAATGAAGCTGTATGTTCTGGACCCAAGTATATGCACCTACTTGGGAGTAAGTCCCATACAGCTCAGTGGGTCTATCTTGCCCTGATCCCAAGAGGCCTGGAGTAAATAGGCTCTTACTAATTTGAACACTCATTTATAAACAATACTGATTTGCAGGGTACTCGAGATCAGGGTTGTTGGCAGGCTGGTTTCTTTTAAAAGATTTTTTTTGGAAAAAAAACAGAACTTGGAAAAAGGTTACAATTTGGCAGAGGAGTGTATGTAAAGATCCCATAGTAGCAGCCTGAAGAGCAAGGTATCCTTTCTCCTGCTTGTTTTGGGATTCTCCTTCCTCTTTCCTTAACGTGGAATTGGAATCAAGAGAGACAG
>CM034706.1:47195192-47226702 GCA_020142125.1 Phrynosoma platyrhinos | reverse complement strand
TTTTTTTTATTAAAATTGTAAAATTATCTTTAATAAAAAATAAAATGGGAAAAAAACTACAAATCCCGGGATTCCATAGGATGGAGCCATAGTACTTAAAGTAGTGTCAAAGTGGAATTGGCAGCACAGGGAGCATTCACTCATGATTTTGCAATGAAAGCAGTCAAAGAAAATTAAACTTTTACATTAATTGTGTTAATGTTTGTGGCCTTTTAGGTCCATTATAAGAAAGAAATCAAGACAATGACAGCATAATTATTTTATTAATAAGTAATGAGCTACAAAATAGTGAAGAATCCAATAGGGCTACCAAGCTGGATATTATTGAATAAAAGTAGCAAAGATGGACTTTTTCAAATTATTGTTACAATAGGTAGCAATAATTTTAGAATTAAAAGAAGGTTTTATGTGGCTCATGTGATAGTATACATATGGGATGAGGGTGTGTGGTGTCAGTGTAGGAAGGGGGCCATGTAAAAGGTTTTAATTATTTCCCCAGTGATGCATGGATCCAGCAAATAACATCTGAAAGATGGTGTTTTGTATCCTGCATCCAAAGCAAGATGAAAGCAAATCCCCCCCCTTTGTTTTTTCTTCATTGCAGCATATTTCCAATATACTGTTTAGGAGCATAAACACATGAGATATGTCCTGTTGAGTCAGACATAAGGCTTATCTGGTTCAACATTCTGAACCCACAGCAGTCACTCATGTGCCTATGGGAAGCCAACATACAAGACCTGCATCCTATAGCCAAACCATCTTTGGCTATCATCCTCACAATTAGTCCCATCAGGAATAGATGCATCCAATCAGTTGTTGAACACAAAGGTAAATCTTACCAGTTCAACAGATCTACCATAGCCAAGACTATCTGTTAGAATTATGGTTTGATTATTTGTGATAATCAATTTCTCAGGAACTGAAATTGATAGAGGCTTGGTAAAAACATCCACAGACATCTCCTTAGATGTAGAACATTCACGTAGTACTTCTGTCCTTGTAATGTAGGAAAACGTCCTCTCTTTGTTTCTGATGAGTGTCTGAACTGTGATTCTGGAACTCTGTCTGCTTCCTTAGTGATGTCCAGTTCCAAACCTGGTTCTGCTTGCTCATTCTCCCCTTCTGTTTGTGTACTCATTTCTTCCTCCTTAAATCTAGGCCAATATTCTAGTAGTTGGTCTACATCTTTTGTCCCCATCTGTCTGCAATCTATTGTTGCACATGTCATGCCTGGTTTTTCACTTTCATCAAAGTATACAACATTTCTCACCGTGATTTTTCCTGTTTTTTTGGGTTCAGGATTCTATATCCTCTACTGCCAGCCTTGTACCCCACCATTATGCTTTCTTCCACTTTGTCATCTAGTTTGGACTTTCTCTCTTATGAAGCATGAGCATAGGCTGATGAACCAAAAACTCTGATATGGTCCATACTTGGCTTTCTCTTGGGCCATAGTTCAAATGGAGATTCATTGGTTGCCTTCATTGGCAGTCTGTTTTGTAAATATGTTGCAGCCATCACAGCCTCTCTCCAAAATTGGTTGGGAAGTGTAGCATCCAATGGCATGCATCTGATCATCTCTATCAGTGATCTGTTCTTTCTTTCAGCAATCCCATTCTGCTCATGCACATAAGCAATGTAATGTCTATGTTCAATTCCTTGTTCTTTCAAGTATGTTTGCACTTCATTTGAAAGATATTCACCACCATTGTCCATTTGTATAACCTCAGGCCATTTTCCAAATCTGGTACTAACCATAGCTATATATTGCTTCAGTAGCCCACAGAGCTGACTCTTTTCCTTTAATAAGTATGTCACACAGTATCTGGAATAATCATCTATAAAGGTCAGCAAATAACAATTTCCAGCTCTAGATACAGTTTGAATTGGTCCACATCAGTCTGAATGAACTTTCTGTAGAATCCTTGAAGTTTTATGCTCATGGATTTTTGGAATGGAAGGTCTTCTAGCACTTTTTCCCTTTATGCAATACACATATCTTGGGGTATCAAATTTACATTCATGTAATTTCAGACCTTTAGTCAAATCATCTCTCTTCAAATTTCTTATCCCATCCATGTGATAATGATCTATTAATCTGTGCTATAAGTGAGAACAGTCTGTATTTGCATTTGCACAGGGTCTCAGCATGTTGACTTGCCCTCAGGTACAATCCAGTACATAAACACAATTTTTCTTAAATGCTCTGGCCCACAGTTCTCCATTACAAGTTATTGTACATAATTTGCCACTGAAATGTACATCATCTCCTTTGTCAGTTATGACTGATACAATTAGCATGGTTTCACTTAGCCCTGATACAAATAAAATATCCTTAGCTGTGATCAAATTTGTGCCATTGTCTGTGTTGCATCTTAACAAGCTATCTCCTTCAGACATAGCTTGCAAAAATGAACCACTTGCAATTTTCACAACCTCATTATGATCAATTGGACTCAAGTTACTCAACAAATTTGAGTTTCCAGCCATGTGTTTACTGGCTCCAGAGTCTACAAGAATAATATCATTTGGTTTGTTCACAGTTGCTAGCAAACTCATATGATTCTCAACAGCCTTGAAATCATTTGCTCTTTATTCCTGATTTCACTGGCTTATAAATTGGTGAGAGCTACCATTGGTTCATTTCTGTGATGTCATCTATGACTTCTGATTGGCTCTACAGTCCCTCTGAAAATGCCCTCTCTGGCCACACAAAAAGTAATGAAAGTCTGCCCTTTTTGCTAATGAGTCTTTTGGTACTTCATATGCAAATGTCTGCCTCTGCTGAGCTCTAGCAGTGAAGTTCAATCCAGACTGCATTGGATCTGGCTGAGAGAAACTGCCCTTTCTTTGTAAACTTTGAATCTGCTATGCTGCTGACTTAAATCTGCACAATACATCATCAAACATCTGATTTTCTTCAATGGATTGCTGCAAAGTTCCAATTCCAGATACAAAAGGACCAAATTCTTGTGGCAAAGATCCCAATAGCACTGCAATTTTCTGTTCATTATCTAGATGACCACCAGCTAAATAAAACTTATCTAAGAGTGTTTTCATGGTTTGAATATGCTTCAAATAATTCCCACCACAGGGAAATTGCAATGCAAACAGATCTTGATGCTTTGCCATAGTATTTCTTTTCATAGTAAAATTTTAATCATATTCTTAGCATCAGTTTCATCTTTTACATGAATATATTGATTATCTCCCAAAGTCTTGGCAATAAAACACTTCACCTTCACATGATTGATGTCCCAGGTCTTTCTCTCTCTTTCTCCTTCTGGATGTTCCATTTCCAAGATGTATAGATTCCTTCTTGGTCCATCTGAACTTTCATTCATTGAAGCCAAATATTAAAATTATCCTCAGTTAGTTTAGGTATCAAAGACTGGCCATATGCCATTTATGCTTGAGCCATTTCTGCTCACAAATAACAAAACTTCCTGTTTATAAAGGTCAGGAAAAAAACCAAAATGCACTGCAACCTCACTTGTTCCAAAAAAAAAATCTCTGGCTTCCAAAGCCCAAACCCTTAAAAAATTACCTTGTGGAGACTATCTGGAATCCATAACCCATTACAATTATAGTTTGGGTATTTGGGGTTAAATCAGTTTAGCAGCAACAGCAGCAAGCATGTACTCCACAGGTATTTGGTAAAAACAACTAGATCTGAGCTTCTGGTAAATAAACAGGATACATAAGTAGATAAAAGAAACTTACTTTATTGTTACATCTAGGTTATACAAAAATAACTAATCAGTAGAGAAAGCTATACTTTGGTACAGAAGTCCCTAGATAGCTGCCTCCATGTTGCAAGTAAGAAGAAAAACATCTTTAGGAGCACAGCATGGTTTCTGCACCCATGCTTGCAAGAAGGCAGGCAGAGCTCACTCTGGAGAGAACAAAGAATTATAAAACTTTATTACCCCCAAGGAAAAAAAAAGAAGAGGAGGGGTATGGGAAGTGACATCTTCACAAGCAATACTGACCAAATGACCATAGAGATAAATCACTGCCCCTTCTTAAAGGAAAGCATAGAGCTACACGCAAGCATTAATGCTAATACTCCAACACTATCAACAGGATTTAAGCCATTGTTCCTAGAAACAGGGGAACTGAGATGCATATTGTTTCTGACACTGAATGTTAAGCCCATGAATCTATCAGATTTCCCTTTTAAATTGTCCAATCTCAGCTGCTATCACTACATCTTGTAATCATAGAAAATATTCTGGTTGAATTAGTTACTTTAAGATAAAACTTTGAAAAGGTTATACATATTTCTACAGGGCTGAGGGCTCATATATATATATATATATATATATATATATATATATATATATATATGATTCTAGACATAATCTTTCCACTATGTTGGTTGATAGTTCAAAGGAGAAAGATGTAAAGAGGCCCCAAACTACCAGCAGCATCATTAGACTTTTTATGAGTTATTGACTCGTCATTTTTCTGTTTTACACAGTTAGTTGTAGTTATACAACAAAATACAGCACAAATTCACAAGCAGAAATTTATTCTAGGCTACTCTTAGAAATGCCTTCTCCCTCCCCAATACAAAAGCCACCATGTCCTTTATTGAAACTTCCCAATATTCTACATCACCTACATTGCTACATCTCCTGGGCCAAACCCCCTCCCAAACCTGCCCTACAGCCAGAAGCCACACTGAGTGATGGAGGTTTATTCATCTAGTCATCAGTTCTCTCCCACTAGCAAACAAGTCTGAAATGAGGAATTGTGATGGAGGTTTTGCTTCTGGTTGTCTCAGCTTCAGTTGCTGTCAGAAGGGTGCTGGAAACAGACTTCGGCACCCCAATTGCCAGCTGAACAGACCTCCATCATTCAGTGTGCCTGTTGGCTTTTAGGGTAGGTTTGGGAGGCATTTCTAAATATGGTGATAGTGCCACAGTTATGAATATGTAGTATTACTGAATACACAGTAAATGTGGATCTGAAACTCTAGGTACTTAACAAATCTGTAACTACAATACAGCATGCCAGCCACTATATTGCCAGTGTGGAGTGTGTTGTATCCAACAGATGGGCCTCCCTTACACTATAAATCTCCCCTTCTTCAGTCCAAGGACTGTGACCGTGTATGAAAAAGGGTCTCCTGACACCCTTTTAGAAATGTAGCCTGAATTTTCTGTTGGAAAGGGTCATGCTGGATGGTGGAGGCTGGAAATATAGGTCCAAAACACACTGCAGAAATAATCCAGTTTAAGACCACATTAACTACCCTGGTTCAGTGCTAGGGAATCCTGGGAATTGTAGTTTATTGTGCCACCAGAGCTCTCTGACAGAGAAGGCTAAATGTGTCACAAAATTACAGTTCCCAGAATTCTCTAGCACTGAGCCAGGGCAGTTAAAGCTGTCTTAAACTGGATTATTTTTGCAGAGTGTTTTGACACAAACACTGTCAAGCAAAAGGTATCAAACCACCTCCTTTTCTAGAAATTTCTAATTAAGATTTGCTAAGGAAAGAGCATCTTATGTGAATCAAATTCCCCTATCTCTGTGCTGGGTGGTGGTAGTTTTAGCAAACCAAAAGCTCCCAAAAGTGAAAAACGTAGCTGGCAGTATGCACCTATGCTCACTTCATTTTTCCAATCAGAAGTGATGGTTGTGTTGTGAAGGAAAATGTTGCATTATTAAAAAAAAAAAAACCACCAGCATTTCTTATTCATAGATTTGGAGCTAGATTATAAGCCATAGAAGTAAAGGTTTGCTTTAGATTTTTTTTTTTTTCTAATGAGAAACATATACAACCAAAGCCACCAGGAACCACAGAATCCTGTTTAGCACTGGATACACGACTCAGTAACTGACAGATTTTACATTTCTAAAAAAATGGTGGATTAGCCATTATTGCTTCTTTATCCCAACAGCTCTTGGTGCAACCTGAAATCTATTTAGCACACAGCATCAGCTAATCTCATTAGTTCTGCACAACTCCTTCCACACTCCATCTTAAGACAGTTATGAACTGCAGACTCTGGGGCTTAATCATCATGCTTTATTAACTACTCCAGGGTCACTTGATGGATTGCATTTGCACATAACCAGTGGTTTCTCTCCCTCCCCTTCTTGGTTCTACTTCTCTACTTTAAATGACAGAACCTACTTCATGTCACATCACAAACTGTTTTCAGGAATGCCCTAAGTTTTAAGAGACATTTGCTATGCCAGTCCAGGAAGGCTTTATTGTGGGCCTTCAAATCATTTCCAACTTATGGACCCCTACTATGGAGTTTTCTTGGCAAGATTTGTTTAGAAGGGGTTGTCTATTGCCATCCTCCGAGGCTGAGAATATGTGATTTGTTCATCGTCAGCCAAGACTACTGTCAAGGAAAACAAGTCAAAATGATCAATTCTCATGGCATTACAATCTATAATGGGCAACTTGTTCTGTTACACTGTAAGCTCTTTTGAGTCATTATTTTGGAGGGAAACCAGGATACAAATAAATATAAATAATTAACTGGGATGTCACTATTCCAAGTCAATGCACGTGCTGAAAATAAGCTTAAGATATGAAAACTTAAGAGACGCAGTTAATTTAATTAAGATACAATTCTAATAGACCTCTTTATTAACGACAACTAAACAAAACAATCATGATTTAATACATTAACCAAGAAATGAGTTGATATGTAAACTTTATGTTGCTGAAATACTCTGGACTTATGTATGTATGCTTGAATGGATGGTATGTATTTTTTTTATTATAAAAAATAAAAAACAAAGATGGAAAAAAAAACTATTCCAAGTCAGTTTTGTTACTGTTTTAGATTGATGATAACAAGAAATTTGTTACTGTTCTGTTAAACATTCATTGGCCTAGATTTCATTGGCCTCATTGGCCTCTTCTCTGAGATCACCTGATACAGTCACCAGTAAAACTTCAAGGGACTGAGTAAGCCTTTCTCACAGGGTAGTAACATACATAGATCTTTGGCCTTCATCATGAAATTCTTTGGACAATGTTCTCCATTTTTAGCCATGATTAATATATGTGGTTGCAAGTATTAGCAGTGTCACCAACATTGTATATTGGTTAATTTCAATTTATTCCCCACCATTCCATAGTTATTTGCAGAGGTCCATGGGACAGCTGTGGGATGGATACAATAATGCAGGCAAGGTGAGGGAATGTCAGAACATGGAAAATGAATTTTGGAGCTACAAATGTCAGGGGTCATGCTGACTGAGGTACTCTGGGAATTGTGATCCCAAAAGGAGAACTTTCCTAAATTCTAAATGCCAAGGAGAAGTCAGCGCTTTCATCCACCTTTCATCACCATTAAGAAAGAATGCTATCCCTATCATAAGACTATGCAGAACAACCAGTGTAGATGTTAGTCAAGCAGTGCCATCTCCATTCTAATCTCTAATGTTTATAGAGGATTTACATTACACACACATGCCCACACAGCATCCCAATATTTGTTTGATCACATAGGTCTAATACAGAGGTAGGCAACCTAAGGCCCAGCGGCTGGATGTGGCCCCCTGAGGACTTTGAACCAGCCCCAGGCCGGTCCTGCCGCCACCACTGCCGCCCCGCCACCCGCCATGATGATATTGATTATTGTTGTTATTACTTGTTCTTGGGGTTTTCTTGGCAAAATCTCCACAGGGATTTTGCCATGGCTTTTCTGGGGCTGAGAGAGTGTGCATATATATATTTATTTTATTTTATTTATTTATTTATGGTGCTTCAGCCCCCCAATTGTCTGAGGGACAGCAACCTGGCCCCCGGCTCAAAAAGGTTGCCTACCCCTGGTCTAATATATGTATATGTAAAGGTAGCAGAGCTCAGAAAAGGCAGCTTTTCAGACTACAATTTCCAGAAATTCAAGCCAGAATGGCCATTGGATCTTTATAGTTCATGGTTTAATTATAGGATGCTGGGAGTTGTCATAAAAGGTAACTTTTCCAGGCTCTGGAGTGCAGGTACACATATGAAGTCCCACAGTGTGAGAGGGGAAATCCGGAGAGCATAATTTGGAAAAGAGAATCAGGGTTCTGTTAAATAGCCCCTCCCTGATCACATTTCCACTTCTGATTAAGCCTTTTCAAAATAGGTCCCTTTTACATGAGATAATTACAGCACTTTGATATATCACTTTGAACTGCTGTGGCCGCATTCCATGGAATCCTGGGGCTTGTAGTTTGGTGAGCACTGGGTGAGAATTCTAAATGCTTTTGTTGTGTTGTTGTAGTTGTTTTCTGCCCTGAGGTTGTTTCAAACTTATAGCGACCTATCATAGGGTTTGCCATTGTCTTCCTCTGAGGCTGGAAGAGTGTAATTTGAACAGGGTCACCAGTGAGTTTCTATGGACAAGGGAGGATTCAAACTCTGGATTCCAGGAATCCTAATTCAACACTCAAAGCACTACACTATACTGGCTCTCCAAGAATTCTAAATACTACTCTCTAAACTGTAAACCCCAGGATTCCATAGGACATTACCATGGCAATTAAAGTGCAATCTAGCACTATAACATGTGAAAAGGCCTGAAGTTATTCTTGGGAAAGGGTTTACATTTCATTTTGTTACCATTGGTTGAAGCATCAGGCCTACAGGAAGTGAACTGGGGACTTTGTACTTCTGTGTCCCATTGGCTTCCAGTTTCCAAAGATTCCTAGCCCCCAGGTATCTGCCAGTCAGCACTGATCACTTATTTAACCCACAGACTTTGGAAGCTAAGTATAGTCTGCATCTCTACTAGTCCTTGATCTTCCATGATTAACATGTGAGTACCGATGACATGGACAAGCTTCTTGGAAGGGTGAGGAAGACGGCTTGCCCCCTCGATCCATGTCCATCATGGCTGGTCGTCCGGAGGGGGGATACATTGAAGGTTTTCCTTTGGGACACAATCAGCGCATCATTCATGGAAGGTAATGTACCATCTTGTTTAAAGGAGGAGGCAGTTAGGCCACTCCTGAAAAAGCCTTCCCTGGATCCCCTGGATAGAAACAACTACAGACCAGTCTCCTTGCTACCTTTTCTTAGCAAGGTGATTGAGAGGGCAGTCGCTTCCCAACTCCAAGCTGTCTTGAATAAAACCGATTTCAAACCGGCTTCAGGACAGGATATGGAGTTGAGACTGCCAATGACCTCCGCCTGGGCATCGACAGGGGTAGTGTGACCCTGCTGGTGCTCTTGGATCTCTCAGCAGCCTTCAACACTATAGATCATGCCATCCTCTTGGATCACCTGAGAGAGTTAGGAATTGGAGGCACTGCTTTGCAGTGGTTCCATTCCTTCCTCTCAGGCAGATCCCAGAGGGTGAGGCTCGGGGACAGTTGCTCTTCCAAAATAGAGCTAAATTGTGGCATCCCTCAGGGAGCCATCCTGTCCCCAATGTTATTGAACATCTACATGAAGCCGCTAGGAGAGATCATTCGGAGGCATGGAGCATAGTGTCATCAGTATGCTGATGACACCCAGATATACTTCTCCATGACCAGATCATTGACTCAGACCTCAGATGGCGTCTCGCCTCTAGGTGACTGTCTCAGAATGGTAATGGATTGGATGAGGAAAAACAGACTGAAATTGAATCCAGACAAAATGGAGGTACTTACAGTTACAGGCCTGAAGCCAGATCTGGGAATACAGTCTCTAGTCCTGGATGGAGTCACACTCTCCTCCAAGGACTGTGCTCGCAGCTTGGGAGTACTTCTTGACTCGTCGCTTCACATGACTTGTCAGGTGAGTGCAACGGTCAGGAGTACCTGTTATCAGCTTCAGTTGATACGCCATCTGCGCCCTTATCTGGACATGAGGGATCTGGAAGCTGTGGTACATACTCTGGTATACTCATATCTGGATTACTGCAATGCGCTCTACATGGGGCTACCCTTGTGCCTAACCCAGAAACTACAACTGGTCCAAAATATGGCAGCCAGGTTAATCACAGATACATCTGGGAGGGAGCACATAACACTGGTGCTTAAATCCCTCCACTGGCTGCCGATTAGTTTCTGGGCACAGTACAAGGTGTTGGTGTTAACCTTTAAAGCCCTACATGGCTTGGGTCCACCTTATTTTAGGGACCGCCTCTCTCCGTATGATTCCCCCTTGTGCACTTCAGTCCTCTGGGAGGAATCTGTTACAGCCAATAAAAACTAGGCTGTCTCAGACCTCCCAGAGGCCCTTTTCTGCTACCGCTCCCAGACTATGGAATGGTCTGCCGGATGAGATCCGTCTTATTACCACTCTTGCTGCTTTTAAAAAAGCAGTAAACACGGATATCTTCCGGCAGGCCTTCCCAGAATAATTCCGTGGCTTGAGGGGAGATGGTTCCCATTGTTCCTTTCTATTACTGCTGCCCTATTGTCTTGTTGTTTTACTGCATTGTGGCATTTTAATTTCTTTATAGTTTAATCTTGTTTTAATGAGATGGGAGGAGTAGATTCTGGGATGAGGGAATGTTTTTAACTCTATTTTTTAAAATGCTGTAACCCGCCCTGATTGCTGAGCAGAGGAGCGGGCTATAAATAAAGATTTATTATTATTATTATATTATTATAACATTTGCTACCTGTGGATGAAGGTGCCAAACAGAAGACTATATAGCTCACAACACACTGCATACTTCTGTATGAGCAGCAACAACAAATTAGTCACCACAATTGATTTTTTCCAGTTTATTCATTTTTGCTCCACATGCACAATCTCAATAAAACTGAGCCCATTAACTTGTTGGGAGGCATTACAGTTTCACAAAAATGACAGGTAGATCAAAATAATGGAAGCTGCAACTGTATGTTTCAGAAGCAATATACAAAGTAAAATAAATAAATAAAGTGGGCCAGAGCCTGAGCAGCAGTCACATACTGTGATGAATAAAAGCTGGAAGAAAAAGAAACCTCCTTTTATATCTAAAATAGGCTTTTATATTAAATTAAATTATTATTTTTAAAGGACTACTTTTAATCCCTATATGTGTGTGTGCTTTCAGGTCACCTGTCATCTCTTCATTTGTCAAAAATGACAAAAGAACAAAAATAAAAACCTGTTTTCTCAAGATCATGGATAATCTCACAATATGCAGAACTAATTAAAATTTTGATTTCTCACCTTATTTGAAGGTTTTCAAGAACTCCTACAAGTCACTTTTGTGTGAAAACATCAATGCAGGAATGTGCAAGAAACAGTGGATTATAAAATTGACTCCAGAACCTGGCAAAGAAATAATCATTTAAACAAACTGATTCCACTTGTGTATATATTGCAATCTCTCATCTGGAACTTCATTTACATTTTTTAAGACATCAAGAATGGATGCAACTGTTTACCATTGGCTACTAATTCCACCACCTGTCCACCACCTGTCCACTAATTCCCCTGCCTGCTAGTGGTCAAAATCAGAATTCCATGACCACAGCAGCAGGAGAAGACTAAAAGGTTTAACTCATTACAAAAGTAAGCTGAGAGGGAGTGGAAGAGAAGCATGTTTTGGCTTGCTTCTTCTCATGACCATAGCACTTCTGTGGGGAACTAGTCATAAAAGTATCCCATTTGTCACACTGGAAAATTCCATTTGGCAAAAGGGATGTTTTAACGATTGGCTCCCCATGGAAATGCTACAGATGTCATGCAGAGAAGCAGGCAGAAGGATGCTTCTCTGCCACTCCTACTCAGTTTACTTTTGTAATGTGATAAAATTCTGAGAAGACCAGTAAGAGAATGAGGGGAAATGCTAGAATGGCAGCACATTCTCCCACAGAAGAGATAGGCACATTCTGTAGGCCCATGGTCCAATTTGCTGACCCCAGGACTCGTGGGCAATATCGTCACTGAATATGCAAAAAATAAAATAAAATACTGGGCTGAATTCAAAATAGGAAGTGGTTGGAAATCTGCTTCTGCTTTGTTTGGAGGTATTGCATTGCCACTGTTTTTGCTAGAAGCAGATAAGTTTCATTTGCCCTACACTGGGGGTTGGATTTACAGGGGGTTAAGGATTGGGTGGCTGAAGCCTCTGGGGAGTGAAAGCTCATGGCTTCTATGTCAAATAAGGAGTGAATCTTCTCTGGCTTTCAGTCTAAAAAAAAAAAATCAAAGGAGCTGTCCAAGGTGCTGAACCTGTTGGATTTTGGCATCTGAGAGCTTCTTGAAATATTAGACTCAAATCTGGATCAGACTTGCAGCCACCAGAGAAGAGGCTGCATATTGTCCAGGATCTTATTTTCTACAACCTTTCCCTAAAACCTTTGAGGAGGAGCAATTGTTGTTCCCATATAAAATTAAATTTAAAAATAGACAACAACAAGTAACAGAATGCAACAAGATAACTAAAACAAAGTATAGCATTATTTTAAAGAACTATTTCTAGATAAAAGGCTGGAAGAAACTTTATAGTATTTTAAATAATTTTAAAAATCTCAAAGGAAAGGGGCACTTTTCTCTTATGACTGAGATGATGGCTTACATGCTAATAAAAGTAAAGCTGCCAGGTCTTCTGATTTCAACGTTTCCTATTCCATAAAATTTGAGAATATGGAAGTATTAACATACTAAGATCCCAAGTCCTTATAAATAAAAAGTAAAGGCTCCTTAATATCAAAATTCAGTTTTAATATATCTGATAATAAAATATATAATATATTTTAAAGGAAATATTGATTTAGGTTGCAACCCCATGAACACTCATCTGAGAGTAAAACCCATTGAACATAGGAGGATTTACTACCAAGTAGACTGGCATAGGATGGCCATACTATTATAAAGCATTGCTATACACATTGACACTTAGAAATGAGTTCAACTGAGTTCAATGGCACTAATTCCCAGGCTAGTATATTAGGATTACATCCTAAGCTAAGCACTTAGATAAGCACAAAGGTATAATGGATTCACCTTGAAAGGCAAGCTGTCCACAAGAAGGACCATTTGGTGTAGTTAGCATGTCTGTATGGGCTACTTGTTGTTAACTGCCTTCACATCAATCTCAACCCACTGCGACCTTATGGATGAGACATCTCTAGGCCCCCCTGTCCCCTACTGCTCTACCCAGCTCCTGCAAATTCATATTTGTGGTCTCTTTAATAAAGTCCATCTATCTATCTCTTTCTACTTCCCTCCACCTTTCCTAACTTTATTGTCTTTTCCAACGATTTGCCTTCTCATGATGTATCCAAAGTACAACAGTCTAAGTATTGTTATCTTGGCTTCTAGAGATATTTCTGGCTTGATATGCTCTAGGACTCATTTGTTTGTCCTTTTGGCTGTCCTCAGCACCCTTCTCCAGCACCACATCTCAAATGTGTTGATTTTCCTCCTATTTTCTTTCTTGACTGTCCAGCTCTCAAATCCATACATGGTAATAGGGAATACAATGGCTTGTATGATTCTGACTTTTGGGCTGAGTTGTGTGCCTTTTAGGATCTTTTCTAGTTCTTTCAAAACTGCCCTCCCCATTCTTAATCTTCTAATTTCCTGGTGCAGTCCCCATTCTGATCAATGTTTGATCCCAAATACGAAACTCTTTTGCTATTTCTATTTCTTCATTGTTTTGTTTGAATGTGTGTAGGTTCTCTGTGGTCATTATTTTTGTTTTCTGTATGTTCAACAATAAGCCTGCCTTTGCACTTTCTTCTTTGATTTTCCTAAGTAGTTGTTCTAGGTCTGTGAGGTTCTCTGCTAGTACTATGGTGTCATCAGCATATCTCAGAATGTTGATATTTCTTCCTCCTATTTTCACCCCTCCATGTCCAAGCCTGCTTTCCTTACCATATGTTCTGCATATAAGTTAAAAAGGCAGGGTGATAGATGCATCCTTGTCTGACTCCTTTGCCAATTGGAAACCATTCTGTTTCTCTGTGTTCTGTCCTGATGGTAGCCTCTTGTCCTGAGTACAGATTCTTCATGAGGACTATCAGATAGGTACGAGCTATAGAAGCCCCAAATGCTTGTGTTATCTTTTGTCACCATCCCCATCGTTAAAGGAGAAGGCAAGGTTTAGTCTGCTGTTAAAGTCAAACTGAGAACATCTCTCCTAAATCAATGTCAATTATTCAGCAGGCTTAGGATTCTAATCATGAAGGTGGTCTAATCTAGATGCTTTAGGAATTGTCTCGTAAAATAGCAGAATGATAACCATGACAGTCTGCTGCAGCAAAAACAAAGTCACATTGCATCTTAAACATGAACAGATCTATTATGGCATAAACTGGAGTAGAGAAGATGTTTTCTTCCAGATGTTTTGGAACCCCCAGCAACCCTATCTGGTATGGTTGATTGTATATATTGTGGAGATAGTAATCCAAAACAGTTGAAGAACCAAACAGTTTCAAATCCTTGACATAAGGTTATGCCATAATACATTTGTTTTTCTCCAAGGGGCTATAGAACTGTGTGATTTAAATATACCAGAGAATTCCATTTCTTCTGGTGGTAATATTATTAGTTCAGCACTTGCAAAACTACTACAGGTACAACTCACTTGCACATACAAGTAAAGCTTTGGACATCATGACTCATTAGAAAAAAAAACAATAATGCTAGATGAAGTTGAAAACAGTAGGAAAAGAGAAAGAGTGCATTGCCAGTGGATGGATTCCATCAAGGAAGCTATGGGTCTGACCTGAACAGGGTGTTGATGGCCAGGGCACTTGGAAGTCTTAAACAGTGACTAAAACAAATCATTAGATTGTTAGAATGCCAACATATATTACAGAAAAGAAGAAAAACTCATTCACTTTGCAGAATTACCATTGATTATCATTTAGGAGAGGGACAAAACAAGTGATATCTGGTCCTCATCATAACAAGGGTGAATTAAACTTTTAGACTACAACCCCATAATTTTGCAGCCAGTATGGCCAATGGCCATGTTGGCTGTGGTTATCTAGGTGTTATAGTCCAGAAATATAACTTTTTTCCGGAACTGATGGAAGTAATAACTTTCTGGTGTTTATCCCCAATTGCTATGAGTTCCTAGTTTAAAACGTTGCATTATTTGGAATAACCATTTACATTTTCATAGAAATCACTGTTTAGAATGTCAAAAGCACATATGCAATAAAGTAATCCCCACATTTCAAAACATATTCTTAGACATTAATTGACCTGCTAACCCTGAGACTAAATCCTACTCTGAAGATTAAGACTTTAAACAGCTTTGAAGCAATGTTTTAGCATTATGCTGATGAAAAGTACTTTGTACTTTTACCAAAGACCTTGTTCAAGAGTCAAGAGTATCACAAGATGAAATAGGTTGACTTGGATATTCTTTGTTTTGTCTGTCCTGCTTGAACTGGTCTATATCTTTGAAAAGCTTGGTTGTGTTGATCATCATTCTTTCCAGTTTGGCAAGAGGAATCCCACTGTTCAACAAAGAAAAGATGCAAGCTAGAATCCTGCTGGTTACTCCCCACAAGAGCAGATCCATTGAGACAATTATTGAATGGTGACACACAGGGAAATCCTACTGATTCAATGGCTCTACTGAACTCAGGATGAACAATAGGACTTAGATCATCATGTAGTTTTTCTTTCTATCTAGTGCTGTGTAAGCTGAATTACATAAATCATGAAACAGTTAATACTTTGACATTATATGAATATGGTTGAGAAAATCTTGTTCCACCCATGCATCTCTAAAAGCCACTTAGCATTTGGAACATATGTGGGGTGGGATGGAGAACAGATCAAGCTGGGGAAGCAGGGGTGGTGCGAAGCATTTGGTAAGCATCTTACAGATACCCAGTGAAAATCCCTGGGGAAGAAACACCACATTTCTGTTGCTACAGAGGAACAACATTGGCTCTTGGCTATAAAGCTAAACTCAAGCTTTAACATTTAAGCAGATCATAACAAATTGCTGTATTTTGGAATATATCAATGATCTTCAAGAAGTTGTGATACTGAAATACTGGTGAAAATAAGAAATAAACAAGGCATGCATTCAACATGAATTGATATGTCAAGACACACTTTGAGTTGAGGCTGAGTACAGGAGGCTAGCTATGGCAGTGGGAGAAGGGGACTATGATACACCCTCCCCATGATTTTTTCATTCAGTCTCCAAATTTCTAGCATTGCAGAGACATACAATGTCAATTGAGCATTTAGAAACACAGTTTAGCTATCAAAAGATAAGAGGCAGGCAATGTAACAAAGGGAAGGCAAACACAGCAACTATAAGAGTTCTAGGTGTGAACAGTTTTCAGTGTCTCATTCTCCACAGTGCTAGCAATTTAACTGAAGGAAAATTTCATTTGGGAAACAGCATTTTTATTGTAGAGAAATGACCTCAGCCCTTCCTTTCCAGCTACATCCCTGACTAAGAACTAGATTTATCTGTGCTGCAAGAAACAGTCATGCTTCTAGACATTTTGCAATCTGAAGAACAAGATGGTTCCCCTTCTATTTCATGTACAAAAGCCATGGATGCTGAAGATGGGATTCTGTACTGTATCTGCAGGAAGCTGACTTGCTTAACTGATACAGGGCTCTTTTCTCTAATACATTTTTGCTGACTCCTAGCATCTCATATTACAGACCACCACCTCATATTACATAACCTAAAGGTAGGGCCAACTTGCTCCTACCTACAAGTGGTGGCAAGTTGAGGTAAAGGATCAGTTACTGATAGTGGAAGAGAAGGAGGACACACTAGAAATATGACACAACAGCTAGATGCCTTATCATGATACAGTGGCATCGAGAAATGTGGGAAAGGATCATAATGCTGTACCCAGGGAGCTCTGTGCCTCTCATCCAAGGCCAGTCCCTAGGGGTTTTGCCATGGTCATTTACTGGTGGAAGCAGAGGAGGGAGAAGGAAAATGGAAAGTGGCTAAGCAGCACTTGCACAGGAAAAGGAATGAGGTTGCTATCTGATACTTCCAGCAACTGCAGTTTCATTATCATTCATCATTGGTTATGCTGGCAGCTGTGGGGTGGGATTTACAGTTCAACAATATTTGATGAGCCACCTTCCCCATCTGGGTTCATGTCCTCTTTCTGTTATTGGGCTAAAATGATGGAAATAGGGTGATATGGAACAAAGGAAATACTGCTTAAGAAGCAAGAGACAATAGTAACATTAAGCTAGTTTTGTCTGTTCAATCTGATTCTAAGCTACTAACTTGAATTAGCATTTATTTAAGGAATGTTGTGTTTTTATTTCTGACCATTCCAATCCTAGCAAAATCTGGGTCAACTGGGATTGGATAAAAAATTATAGCTTTTCTAATAGTTTATGAGATGGAGGGTCCACTATTGTGTTGATGATTTTTTTTTCTTCCAGACCTAACATCTTTTCTGGTTAAACCAAATATTCGAAAATCCTGCAAGAATTATTATACCATTGTGGGACTATGAACTTGTATACTTCGCTTTGTGTGATTTTGTCATACTGTCTGCAAACTGATAAGGTAATTTTGATTCCATACAGTTTATGTTTGAAGAGAGGGTTAACTTGCATATTTAACAGTAAATTCATACAGGAAATACACTTGTTCTGCTTTTTCAGTCAGAAACTTACTGGACAATTCATGTAATTGATAAGAGATTATTGTAATTAGATTAAAGGCCGAGTCCTGTGGTCTCTGGTGAGTGGAGCATGTCTCGACAATCATGGTAAGTAAGATCTACCCAGAGAGGTCTGCCATAAATTTTACATTAGTAAGGGATAAAATGTGACATTATGAATATGTATCAAGGATAAATTTGGGGGAAGCCGTTGATCTGCCAGACACAAAGTCCCCTTATTCCATAGTTATATCTCCAAAATGTGGACAGAGACTTTCCTTTCTATTAAAAGAATAAAAATTAAAAAGGAGGGAAGGGAAGGGAAAGTCAAAGTACTATGGCTGGCATGAGCCCAAAAAGGGATTTGGATTTGGCAACTTTTCTGTCATGGATTCTTACTCTCCTGTAACCAAAAGATTGCTCTACCTGACTGTAAGCCTACATATGCTTGTCACGCAGGAAAAGCTATTGAATGGAGGGGAACTCAGGTGTGAAGGAACAAGAAGTCTGAATGTTGCCTTATACCAAATCTGATCATTGGTTCATCTAGTTCAGAATTGTCTGCCTTGTCTGGCAGAAGTTCTCCAGAGATTCAGACAGGAGTCTTTTTTTTTTTTCAGTCTGCATGGTTTGGGGCAGTCTTCTGAGATACTTAGGATCATGTAGTTCTTGGCATATGTACTGTTTCCCCTAGTTATGATAGGAAGGGTTTATTTTAAAGCACTTGGCAGTGAATACTTCACACAGAATTTCAAATCCTCCCCAAAACTATGCCATTAGTTACTTTAGAAATAGTTGTGTTAAGCCATATCTATGGAAGAAAGTTAAGCTCCATTCCTCTTTTGGAAACTGTTGCATAAACATTCTGAGCATCTGCTGGAGTCCTATGTCACTATCTTCAGCCTTTAAAAAGAAAGTACTTGATGCATTTTAGAGAGGGCTATTTTTGATACATCTGTGCCACATTCCCAAGAGGTTCTCCTCAAGCAAAAAGATGTGACTAAGTAGATGGATGGGTTTTTCCTGTTATTCTACCTTTCCTTAGCAGCCCCTTGCAAACCTAAAAATACTACACCCTGGATGGTTAGGAGACCACTTGACACATCATGGCATGGAGAAGGAATGCTGGGAAAGGGCAAAATCAGCATGTATTGACTGATATCTGTTAGTGGCATATGCAGCATAAGTCAAGTTTATGCTTGCATATGTTTTTGTTTGTTTGTTTGTTTGTTTTTTGGTTTTTGCAATATGCTTTCTTCCGTATTGTTCGTCCCGCACACTAAGGTCCTCAGGCAAGAATCTACTACAGCCAAAAAAATCTAGGCTAACATCGGTCACCCAGAGGGCCTTCTCCACTGCTAATCCAAAGCTGTGGAATGACCTGCCAGAGGAGATCCATCACATCTCTACTCTTGCAGCCTTTAAAAAGGATCTTAAGATGGATCTCTTCTGGCATGCCTTCCCAACTTAACTCCTCTCCCCGCACAAGATGATCTACATTACTCTGTCCACCAATTATCTCCCTTTTTAAACTTTTGTATTTTTGTTTTTAAATTACATTTGTTTAATTGTAATTTTAGCATTGGGTTGGGGGGGAGGTTGAGAAGGAACTAATTTTTTAATTTTATTGTGTTTCTATGTATTTTTATTGCTGTAACCCACCCAGATTCCTTGTGATTGGGTGGGCTATAAATAAATAATTTATTATTAGTATTATTATTATTATCATTATTATTATTAAGAATTCCATTTCCCCCCCCCCTTCACAACCCATGCCCCAGACTTACTAGGAACCTCTGTACACACACACCAAACCTGGTGGAGTGTGAGTGAGAATCAGAGAAGTGTCTTGTTATATTCCTGTAGCCATACCTCAAAAGGAAAAAAAAAACAGTGATCACCAGTGAGTAGAAAATTATATTTCTTTCACTGAACTTATGTTTAGTTAATCTCCCATTTCAAGTGTTTCTTTGTTTTAATCTGCTTCATCCAGAAGCACCCACTTTGTAGAATTTTAGAACTAGTTTGATTTTTTTTTTTTTTTTTGTAAAAAAGGAATGTTTTGAGGAGTAGCATGGAGGACCACAAAATGTCAAGCTAAGGAAGGTGTGCATCATATTACATAAGTTCTATTCCTGTCTGACAACTTCCTGGTGACACCTGGTTATAAATAAAGGTGGTGGTGATGTGTTTCTTTTTCTTTTTAAACTAAATCAGATGTCAGTATAGAAACTAGTTACCCAGCTCCCATACAAAGAGCCGCTGTTACTCCAGTGCAGTTTTAAGAGTGAAGATATATGTTATGCTGGTCACATGTCAGCTCAGTTAAATGCAGTGTACTGCTGTTCATTTGCATCACTGCCATTTGCAACAGTGTACTGTTGTCCATTTGCATCACTACACATAATTGATCATGATGTACCCTTACTGAAGCCTACTATGAATTTCTGGGTTTTATTGCTTACATTGGGGTGGGTACCTTTTGGGCTTAGTAACACAGGAAGCCCTCCACTTGATTTCCAAAGCCTTCTACTAGCAATCAGTTCTGACCTTTGGCAAAAGTCATCAGTCTCTTCTCTGTCATCTAGTTGCAGCTGGTGGCTTGATGGTCAATGGGGTGCTGAATCCATTTTGGGTGTTAATCCAATTTTTAAAAAATGCTATCCAGGATGCCAAACCCTATCCCTCAAAATAGGTTTAGCATCTTGGATAGCTTTTTTACAAATTAAAACTTAAATAGTGGAACAAATTCTTCAATTCAATGACACTGCAGCCATTAGCCATCATGGTTGGCAGTGTGTTGGATGGGAAGAAAATAAAGAGAAAAATGTGGAAGTGAGACAAGAGAAAAAAATGGGTGATGTAAGAAAAAGAGGCCATTCAGGACCAGCCTTCCAACTGCTGATTTCAGCCCTGCCCACAACTGACAGATTACTCATGACAGAAATCTTGTTGTTGTGCGCCTTCAAGACAATTCAGACTTATGGTGACCCTAAGGCAAACCTATCATAGGGTTTCCTGGGGCTGAGAGTGTGTGACCTGCTGAAGATCACCCAATGGGTTTCCATGGTGAAGTGGGGAATTGAATCCTGATCACCAGAGTCATAGTCCAATGCACAAATCACTACAGTATTTCTTGGACTACAGTTCACAGAATCCCTCAGCAAGCATGGCCACTCTGCAAGACTTACAATAGCTTATTAGATGTGATCTTTTGTGAGTGAAATCTCAATCTGTTGTTACATATTGTATTTATGAACTGAAATGCTACTGAAATGTTTTGATAGGTTAAATACAAATGTGATATATTATTATATTTATTGTTAGATACATCTACTGTGGTTATATCAACTGGTATTTTTCATGTATATAAAAACTGATGCATATGAGCTTTAGAGGATGTGTTGCATTTCCTTTGCAAAGGAAAAGGTGTAAATATGTTTGTTTGTTTTTTTAAAAAAATGAAATGTGAAAATAAAAAAGAACACATTGAAACCACAAGAAAATGTTCCAGTGTTGAATACTTGTTTTCAGTGTTTCAGCCAGGTAGTTGGCCATGCTCTCCATCAAGATACTTCCATTTACTTTCCACACCTATTTCTTTTACTTCCTCTCCTCCATCAGTATTGGTAGCTACTGCACATGCTTTTGGACTATCTGTTGAGCTATGGAGGAGGTTCTCCCCCTTTAGTTCCCCCCCCTCCAAATATTTATGTATGGTGGGATATTTTTGGAATTCTCTCAAGCTGAAAACTCCCCTTCTATCAATGATGCCATTTTGATTACATAAGAATCCACATTCTTCCCTGTAGTTCAGAAACATAGTAAATGGTTTTGATGCATTTCAGGTGATTAAAAACATCTTCATAAATGAACTTGTTATTTCTGCAGATGAAGTGTGTATTTCAGATGTTTCACATCATTAAGAAACAGAGATCTCTTCATTCATAACCATTATCAGTATGTTGAGTTAGCAGAAAGCTATTACATTTCAATTAGACAAGTTTGCTAAATTAGGCAGCCAATCAACACATCTGGCATAAACTGGAAATTTGGAGCATCTGAATAGGAATTGCATGGGAAGTTCTATATTCAAAAAGTATGCAAACTCTAACACAGACAGACAATGTTTACAATTCCCATAGTTTCATTATAACACAAGAAGACTAATTGACAATAAAAACAATTAGGGTGGATTATTTATTCTTACCTAATACATTGACATTCACACACTGAGGTTAATAATACCTAGCATGGTATGAGTTGTGGGGTATTTTCTATCTCAGATTCCTGTATATTTTAGAGTATAAAAATAGCTTTGTGTTTGATATACTTGTGTGCACAGAATCTAGTGTATTCCACCCAAATACCAAGCGATTTAAAACTCAGGGCAAAAGTTACTTGAAACAAAACCCACAGCTGGTATCTTGTTAGGCATTTATATCATTGTATACTGACTTACAATCACATAAAAGTGAATCATGATATTGCAATATTCTTGTATTCTCAGGAGAGGAGCAGAAATGTAGCTACATTACTGAGACCATTGTACAAACAGAACCAAAAGTGGGGCAATTGCACCATTGGCATCAGAATGCTATGGGACCCATTGCAAAATGTGCACCAGACTGCTATGGAGCTTGCTATGCAATGGGAATTCCCATTGAATAACAGGTCCCCCATAGGATGCCCAGATACACATTGTCACAATTCACTAGAAGGGCTGCATGTCTTGTAAAGAGCAGAATTTTACATTGTAAAATTATGAATTATAGCCTCTGATGCAGAACCTTGGCTACACATTTCTTGTATTGTGAAGTATGGCCTATGAATATCAATTTATCTGCAAAGCAAAAAAAGGGGGGCTAAGTTTTTGATAGCCAGTTTTACATGTTCATGCTATAATGCACTACAATTTGCTTTAAAACAGCACAAAACATTTCCCTCAAATCACAGCATAAAAAAAGGTACCCAGTGGCAGATAGATAGATAGATAGATAGATCTGCTGACGCATTCTTTGTTCCAGCTGTTCTATGGGGGGAGGAACTCTACATACCAATGGCTGAAATTTAGGAGCATTATTTACTGTTGTGCACATGACAATGTCTGGCATTCTGTTAGTGAGCTACACAGGCATAATGCCAATTAGCAATATAAACATAACTTAAATATTCGTATGTGGAGACAAGCTGTCCCAACATTATCCCATGCAGCACAGCAATGTTGCACAACATATGTTAATACCTGGGTGATGTTGTATAAAGCTCAGTGCACAACCACAAGGTGGCTGTATGCGCAGCTCCATTTCCACCAATATGTCTTTTGCACTATTTGTTCTACATGCATGGTGTGATGATTACTAGTAGTAGTAGTAGTAGTAATACTTTATCATCATCTTCTTCTTTTCATTATATCCTGCCTTTATGAGACTCAAGTCAGCTAACAGTGAATTTAAAAACAATACAGATTAAAAGATATATAAAAGATATATAAAAGATGGAACAGACAGACCCTTCTTTCAGGGTTGATGCAGTCCGGCCTAAAGGGCTGGCCTGGGGGTGGAGTTGGGGTGGGGTGACTGCACGCTGGCTGCCCTGACTCTGCCCTGATGTTGCCATCACACTGCGCACCTGACCGCATGGCACTCAGCATCAGGGCACCCTGTTGGTGCAACATGCAGACACACTGCACCAAAGGGGTGCAAAAGAGCCACAGCAGCGGCTCTAAGGGCAGCTTTTTGCTTCCCCAAAAAAGACTGGCATTTGCCAGCTATTTTTACAGCGGCAAAAAGGAGGATCAGGGCCACGGTGTGTGGTTACTCTGGCCCCAATATGGTGCTCCCAGGGGCAGCAAAGAGCTGCCCCTTAGGGGCTAGCTGCATCGGCTAACTGATGTTGCAGATTGTTTTTGTAATTAAGTGGAGGACCACATGAGATTAAACCAAGGGCTCAAGACCACTCAACTCTGAACTACAGGGTGAGAAGGGTCTTTAATACTAGTTTTGCCATTACAATATGAAGAAATCTGGAATGTATGGCCAAGAAATGGAGAAAACAATGGATTTTTAATTTTGGCTTTTTACTAAAAATTGAGAAACACTTTTCAACTTTTCAGTGAGCTATAAAAACTGATATAGGAGACAAAAGATTGCAAAGAGGTTTCATTTATAAGCTAACCCAGGTTTCAGATTCGCAACTACAAGCCTTTGGTTTACAACCTGCTCACTTTTTATACATGTACCTAGTTTATTCCAAGAAGGCACCCTAAGGCCTGAATCCTATTGGTCTATTCCATCTAGAGGAAATTCATCAAATCAAAAGTTGACTGTTGACTCAACATGCAGGCAAACCCCATTGATTCAGTGTAGAAGGAAACTATCTTGGAAATTTTTGTTACTTGAAGAAATAAGACGTGTGAAGCACCATTGGATAAATGCAACAAAATGCTCGGGGGGGGGGGGTATAATTATTGCAGGCATATGAACCAAAGAGCCTCCATGGAAATGGGCTTTGTTATTTACATTTTTTCCTTCCCTGTAGGGTTTATTTGGACAGGGTACTCAGGCTTTTCAGATTCAGAAAGAAAACCATGTTTGACTAACATGCCAGATTTTTGGTTGCTAAACTGGCTGAATGCTGCCATCTTGTGATTAAAACCTTTAAACACAGCAACACTCATTTATACTAAGCTTTCCACTTAATTACTGAAAACAAACTTTTGAAAACATTGTCTTTGTTTCATATGATAAAGAATTTTGTTAGAGACAAGTTTCTCAGTGCAAGTTTCCATTTTGCATCTCCTGAAATTCATTGTGAAACAAAATGGTCTTTGCTACAGGTTTGCAGTGTATTTTGGAGAAATAAAATAGCCATAGAACAATGCACCCATTTTAACAATGGAAGGGCTAAAATTCACTGAAAAGTATCCACAAGTGAGCTTTAGTCAACAGAGGAAACACAAAGTACAAATTCCTTTGTGAGATGAAAAACAGGATGGCATGAGAATGCAGGTGAGATCTAAAGAAACAAAACAAAAACATATCTAGGAGACCCTTAACATCCCTATTCATAGATCAGGGGTGGACACAGTGTGGCCCACAGACTGTGTGTGGCTCCTAGACCCCACCTTTGAGATTCCAGAATCCTCACACAAGTCCCCCCCACCCCAAATATCCTTTAGAAATTAAATATAATTTTGGAGGAATTTTTACCCCCAAATCATGGATAAAGCCCTTCCAAACACACACACAGACACACAAACATATACCCCTATAAGCAACCCAGAACTTGGTACTACTCCCAAATGCCTCCACTTCCCTCTGCAGTTCCTCTCAAAATGGTTACAGACAGTGACATGGTGTCACTTCCTGTTACCATTTTGAGAGGGGCTGCAAAAGAAACCAGAAATATGTGGGCCAGCTGGGGAGTTGCAGCCCACATGGAATCTAGTGGAGAATTGGCCCTTGGCTCCAGACAGTTGCCCACAGCTGCCCTAGGTCAAGCGAGTTATTTCCTGAGCATAAAGACAAACAAAATAAAGATGGACTATTTGACTCTGAGAATTTTTGTAAATTCCTGTACATTTTATCCAGTCTATTAGTTCTACTGTCACACCCCAACAACTACAGACTGACCAAGAAGTGACAGGCTTAGAGGAGAAGAACAGATCACCAGAGCCTCTATATGTTATCATGGCTTCCACAATTTCAGCTATACAGAAGGACTTCATCATATGCTGTGGTAGCTGTGGGGACCAGAAGAAGCCACCACTTTGACAGAGAATCTGGAATACCAGGTCTAGAAGACATTTTACCTACAGCTACAGAACCTGAGATGCCCCATCTGACATACTTATTAGGTCCAGATATTCTCATCTGAAAAACTGATGTGGGGAATAGTATAAGGACTTTATTACACCAGGCTAGAAAAGTGGAGCTTTAACAGGATAAAAGCGTCTTTGGCTGATGCTCATCACACAACATCATGTCCATCCTGCTACTGCAAGGCTGTAGTGCACCTTTTCATTGACAGGCAAAACTCATCAATAGTCTCTCAGTCTCATGGCTATTCCAATACTGCCTTCATGCAATTCCACTTCTCAAGCAGTCATGTGGTGTGAGTGGGCATCATTCTGTTCTTCTCCCCCTCTTCCTTGCAGAAATTGTGGCCACTAACACCTTACCAAAGACTTTGGGAGGTGGTTGACTCAGCAGAGATCACCTGGGGCTGCTGTATGAATGTGCACACCGCACATTAATAAGACTTCATTAAGGTTGTGGAGCAGTGATTGCAGAGGCCAACAGCTTCCTGATGTCAGCTGCTGTGTGCACATTTACAGAGCAGTCAGCTTCAGGAGGCAGTTGGCAGCAGTGATCACTCATTCCCACCCTTCCTCCTGGAAGGTGGTGTTTGGCAGTGGGGAAAACAGAGCACTCAACTATGGATTGACAAAGCTCTATTGTGGGGGGGGGGGGGAAACATGATGAAAAATGATACTGAACCAGTATTCTTGTTACACTAGCATGGTTGTGGCAAGACAGCAGGCTGGTGTGATAAAGTCCTAAGTTGCAGACAAGACCACAAGGTGGAATTCACATGTGGCAGTAGAAGGTCTTTCACATCTAAACCTTACTAGAGTGAGGGAATTAGGAACCCAAATAGCTTACAGCCCTGAATGTTGCTGATGCTCCAGGAAAAAAATCAAATAGCAGGAAGAGCTATGAAACATTTCGTTCTGATATTGCTGATACAACAGCTTGTCTGACTAGTTCTCTGGCTTTAGATTTCAGCTCTGTTCATCTGTCTGGACAGTTCCTCTGCTGCTTCAGCAGTCTTTCCTGGGACTTCCTCCTTTCGTTGCTAGACCTCTCCTCGTTTCACAAATCACCATATTAGCTGCAGAGTTTATGAGCATCACTTTTTGCACTTCAGCTCTTAGAATCCCCCATCCACCTTGCCAGCTCTAGGTTTTGGTAAGATGTAGTCCTTTAAAACAACCCTTTTTAAAGCTCTTCTTTTAACGCCCTGTCTTAAGATCAAGATACCTAAATGACCACTTCTTGTTACACAGACCTGCCAATTCTTAGAGATCATTTTGGGAGGTTCTGTTGGACTTATAGCTGAAGGTCAGTTAACAAGAACAGATAAGAGAACTTTTTCTATTGTGCTTCTTCCCGGCAGGACTTAATGCCTTGTTATTCAGAAAAAAATAAAATGCCCCATATTTGATGTGAACTGGGATTGTTGCTCTCCTCTCACTAACCAAAAGGCTCCTATCCTTAGGTCCCATCCAGATACCAGAATGTTTATTTTAGCTCATGTACGTTTGTGGATACTAATTCATTAACAGCTGCTTTGGGTCCCATTTTGGAAGAAAAGTGGAATACAAACTAATATAATAAATAATAATAAATAATAGGTAAACTAGCCTAAAATTAGCTATTGTTTCTATTTAAGACTTCCACCAATAACATCATTTAGGCAGACTTTCTTTAATTACAAAATTTCATTGAGTGCCTTTATTAGAGTTATTTTATGACCCAAAGAGTATTTGAATGCATTGTAGAATACTAAAAATCCTAGGGTCAACAGGGTTGTTTGTGAGTACAGAATCAGGTTATTTCACAACACTCAAATATCCAAGAGAGGCAGTGTGGTGTAGTTGCTTGAGTGTTGAACTATGATCCTAGAGACCAGGGTTTGATTCCTCACTCAGCCTCACTCAAGTCCTAACCTTGGGCAAGTCACACACTCTCAGCTCCAGAAAACCCCATCATAGGGTCAGCATAAGTTGGAAACAACTTGAAGGCACACAATAACATCAACTGCAACAAATATCCAAAGCCAGGAAACATATGTTCATATGAGATGGAATGTTTTGAGTAACTGTCAGACCTCGTTGTCTGCACAAAGTGTTGTTGTTGTTGTTGTTGTTGTTGTTGTTGTGTGCCTTCAAGTTGTTTCCAACTTATGCTGACACTAAGGCGGAACTATGATGGAGTTTTCTTGGTAAGATTTGTTCAGAGGAAGTTTGCTATTGCCCTTCTCTGAGGCCGAGAGCATGTGATTTGCTCAAAGTCACCCAGTGGGTTTCATGGCCAAGCTGAGAATCAAACCCCAGTCTCCACAGTTGTAGTCCACCATTCAAATCGCTACACCACACAGGATCTACAAAAATAACCAACACAAATGTAATAGATTTGTTAGAGCAGGTTTTTCCCAACTGTTAGTTTTGGTTTTGGTTTTTACTTCAGTTAAAAAAAAAACTTCACATGGTAATTGGCCAAGACTTAGAGACATTATAGAAGATGGTGTGTGCTTGTTTTCTGTTTGCTCCAGAGACTAGAACACAAATGATTGAATTCAAATTATAAGAAAAGAGATTTCACTTATATTGGAAGAATGTCTTTACTGTTAAGAGCTGTTTGACAGTTTAATTAATAGATAGGAAAGTTAAATATCTGGGAGTGACAGTTACAACTAAGAATGCAGATTTAAAAACAATTGTAGTGTAGATTGGCAAAAGATAAAAACAGATCTACAAAACTGGAAAAAGATGTATCTGTCAATGTTAGGAAGAATTTCAGTTATTAAAATGTATGTACTGCTGAAGATGCTGTTTCTTTTTCAAACCATTCCAATTATAGTTAATGATCTTCTATTTAGAGATTGGCAGAAAGAGATTACAAATTTTATATGGGCGAGAAGAAAACCCAGAATTAAAGTAACATCATTGCAAGATGATATATCAAGAGGTAGACTGGGTTTACCAAATTTAATACTGTACTTTTATGCTTGCTGCCTAGATTGGTTAAAAGATGGCTGAGATTAGAGAACAGAGAATTATTAAATTTGGAAGGAACAGATAATGTCTATGGATGGCATGCATATTTATATTGTGAGAAAGTTAACACTGTCTCATGTGCTTCTTCACTGCTCTTTTTATAAAGATGTTAGACTAAAACTAATCTCATCTTTGCTGAACAGTAAACCAGATATATCTTCTAAATGGTACTTAAATTTTTATTAGCAGATAAAGACAAGAGAATCACCAAGGGAATCACTAAGTTTATTTTGTCTGCTGTCAAAACTTGGAAAATTATGTGTAAAAAAAATAACCTTGAAAGAAAAACAAAAACAAAATAGACTTAATATAGATAATGAAATGTGTAACAGAAAGAAAAAGAATAAGAAGAGTACAGAAGATATAATACAAGAACTAAAAGTCAAAAGTAGAAAGTTAAAGACAATAAATTAGACTGAAGCTACGTGGAAGTCTTTTTAGGGATGTGATTGTCTAGTCTGTCTAGTTATGTTGATGATATTACGTATGTATATGTAAATATGTAGGTATGTATGTTTACATGTTATGTTATGTTATGTTATGTCACTATGTATTGTTTAGTTCTGTTTTTTTAATAATAAAAATTTCTTTAAATAAATCAAATCAAATCTGTGTGAACTCCACAACAAAACATGACAGGGAAAGACAAAACATTTCCATCTGCCTAAAATACAAATTCCCAAATTTATTAATTTAAACTATTTATTTATTTATTTCAATTGTATGCCATCTTTCTCCCAGAAGAGACCCAAAGTGGCTCACAGATTAATTTTTTTTTTAAAAAAAATTACAATAAAAAATCAAAACAGTTAAAATCATCTAAAAACAGTATAAAACCACATAAAAACATACAAAAGCTAAAAGGCACAACCAACACATATACACCCCACAAAGGCCACCCTGGCATGATTATATATTAAATGCCTGCTTAAATAATAATATTGAGCTTGCTGACAAAAGGCAAGCAGGGAGGGAGCCAGTCTAGCTAATCATGGAAAGGCATTCAAGAGGGTGGGAGCAGCCACTGAGAAGGCTCACCGGGGGAACTTGCAATGGTGGTGGACTGAAAGAAAACCTTCCCCCAAAGATCTTAGTGTTATAGCAAGTTCATATGGGGAGACATGGTTCTTCAAATAATCTGGACTAAAGCCATATAGGGCTTTATAGGTCATAACCTATATTGTGCCCAGAAATGAAGTGGTAACCACTGAAGCTATTTCAACAAAGGAGTTATATGATCCCTATAACTGGCCCCAGTCAGCATTCTGGCCACAACATTTTGGACCTGCTGAAGTTTCTGAACAGTTTCCAAAGGCTACCCCATATAGAGTGCATTAAACAGTAATCCAAAGAGGATGTAACCAAGACATGTGACACCATAGCCAGATCTGATGTTTCAAGAAATGGGAACACCTGGCACACTAGTTCCAACTGTGCAAATGCACTCCTGGTCACTGCTGAGACCTGGGCATCTGGACTCAGAGTTGTGAGCCTGAGATTTCGGGAGCAGGGTGTAACCCCATCCAGCACAGGGAAAGTCCCTATTCCCTGATCTGCCTTACAACTGATCAGGAGCACCTCTGTCTTGTCTGGATTGAGTTTCTATTTGTTTGTCATCCAGCCCATCACTAACAGCAGACATTGATTCAGTATAGAGACAGTGTCCTTGGAATCAGATGGAAAGGGGAGTTGTGTGTGATCAGCATACTGCTGACACTGCACGTCAAAACTCTGGATGAACATTAACCTCCCCTGTAGATGTTAAATAACAGAACATAACAGGCCAACAGGCAGGGAGTTGAACAGGAGTCCCACAACACAATCTTCTGAGTACACCTTTCCAAGAAAGACCAGAACCACTGCATAACAGTATCCCAAGTCCCATCTCAGAGAGGCAGCCCAGAAGTATACTGTGGTCAATGGTATCAAA
Source organism: Phrynosoma platyrhinos (assembly GCA_020142125.1). Taxonomy (NCBI): domain Eukaryota; kingdom Metazoa; phylum Chordata; class Lepidosauria; order Squamata; family Phrynosomatidae; genus Phrynosoma; species Phrynosoma platyrhinos. Next base: position 47,196,409 of record CM034706.1, on the reverse strand, counting down.
AGCCACAGAGAGGTCCAGCAGGATCAACAGGGACACATTCCCCCTGTCCAGTTCCCTGCGTAGTTCATCCACCAAGGCAAGCAAAGATGTCTCCATGCCACAGCTAGGTCTGAAGTCAGATTGAAACACATCTAGATAATCCATCTCACCAAGAAACACCTGGAGCTGGACCAATCATTCCAGAATCTTGCCCAATAATTGAAAATTAGAGACTGGCTGATAGTTATTCGGAATGATGGGATCTAGGGCAGTCTTTTTCAATAACAGCCTCACCACAGCCTCCTTTAGGCAGAATGGAAAGCTCCCTTGCTGCAGTGAAGCATTCACCACTCCCTTTACCCACTCAGCCAGCGCACCTCTAGCTGCTTTCAGAAGCCAAGAGGGGCAAAGCTGCAGTGGTGGTCCTCACTTCTCCAACGATCCTGTGCACATTGTCAGGCTGCACAAATTATGTATTTTGGTCCTTCAAAAGGGAAACATAGTAATGTGTAAATAATAAGATAAGAAAATAATTCAGAGATGTAACCATGTTGGTCTATTTTAGTATGCAAAGAGGTATTGTAGCACCTTTGAAACTAACTGAGAGAAAGAAAGAAGTTGGTACCGTAAGCTTTCATTGACTTTAGTTTACTTCCTCAGATAATCTCAATAATGTAAAAGAAAGTGTAAATTCTTAGAACTCAACACTATATTAAACACTAAATTACCTGAGTAAATAGGAATGTTTTTATTTGGGCCTGTATGCACTTATAAAGAAGACATCAAATGCTCCTGCTTGTGAAATTTTCAAAGGGGTAGCCATATTAGACTGCCTTGCAACAAAAGCCTTTAAGACTAATGAATGTAGTATACTATAATCTTTCATGGATTTCAATCCCCTTCATCAGATATATTGAGTGTCATGTTAGAAGCTTATGCATAAAATTCATGGCCCTGCAAGGCCTTTGGACCGGCCCCAGCTGGTCCTGCAGCCACCGCCACCGCTGCCGCATGAGTTGCTGATGCCATTTTGTTTTCCAAAATGGCGGCCGTTACTCGTTTGCGCATGCGTTGGAGTACTGCACATGCACAAACGAGTTGCAGCCGCCATTTTGGAAAACAAAATGGCGTCTGTGACTCATTTGCACATGTGCAGTACTCCAGCGCATGCACAACAAGTTGCGGCCGCCTTGCTTGGAAGGATGAGGAAGACAACTTGCCCTCTCGATCCTTGCCCA
>CM034706.1:47165627-47195092 GCA_020142125.1 Phrynosoma platyrhinos | reverse complement strand
TATTATTATTATTATTATTATTATTATTATTATTATTATTCCCCCCTCCCTCGGCCCACGAAAGAGCTCTGGACCAGCGGACGGGCCCGAGCTAGGTAAAAGTTGCCTACCCCTGATGTATATGATTGGGAGTTTGGTAATGACTGTGGGTCTAAGCAAACACTCTGCATTGACTTCATTCTGGCTCCACAGTTTATAGCTCCCCTTCAATGGTATTCCAGGACATCTTCTTTCATTAAATAACACACTTCTGATGAAGAAGATACTTGGAGCAGGGTCTCAATAGGAGATCTGAGGGCAGGGCAAGGCAGGACACTACCCTAATTCCAAGCACTTTAAAGGATCCAAAGCACTTTAAAGGTAAGCATACAACATTTTGACATACCTTCTGAGTTCACATAACTGTTACCTCTGAGACTTCTGCTACAGAGTCCTATTCTCATTTTATCTGTTGTTACTTCAGGATGAAGACAAATGATATCAGGCATAAAGCAACTATTCTCAAATCACCACAAAATGTTAAGAAATGCATCTCTGTAGCTCTCCCCCCTACCCTTTCTTTCATTTTGACGGGAGGTGCAACCATCTGTTTTGCTTGTCTCAATTCCTATTTGTTTAAGATGTGTGCTGCCAGAAATGTGAAAAGACTGTGTACAATGACAAGTGATGGAGCAATTTTCGCACTGGACTTATGGGAACCATGTGCTGCCCATCTGTGAAAGACTCATTTTATGTAAATTTAGAAAATATATTTTTACCTTCATGTCCTGGGGTAGTTTTGAACTTAGAAAAGCAAGTGGAAAAACCCAGTACCTTGTCTTTATCAGTCTATGATTTGATTCTGAAACAGAATCCTGAAAAATACTTACTAAAGCTATAAATCCATACACTTTTGTCTTTTAGCATCATTAACATTGGCTTTCATGGTATCAAATATGCATTTTACTTGGTACAGTTAGTAGATGGAAAGATTTTTGTTTATGTGGAGGAACTGCTGTAACCCAGTTTTCTTTTAGCAAATACAACTCAGGCATGTATCCACCTATGTAGGTTCACCTGTCTAATGAAAGTTACTCATGAGTGGGTTGCAGCCTTTATTTTTTCATAGATCAAAGAAAAATCTGTTGGCAGTGAAAATAATTCTCTCCAGTAGGTGTCAATAGATAGGGCAGGGACAGGGAACCTAAGGCCCGGGGGCCGGATGCAGCCCCCCGAGGCCTTTGGATTGGCCCCAGGCTGGTCCTGCCGCCGCTGCCCCCCGCTGCCCCCCGCCGCTGCCACCGCCCACCATGATTATATTGATTATTGTTGTTATTACTTGTTCTTGGGGTTTTCTTGGCAAAATCTCCACAGGGGGTTTGCCATGGCTTTTCTGGGGCTGAGAGAGTGTGCATGCATATATATATTTAATTTTTTTAAATTTTTTAAAAAATTATTTATTTATTTATTTTTGGTGCTTCGCCCCCCCCCCCCCCCCCCCCCCATTGTCTGAGGGACAGCAACCCAGCCCCCGGCTCAAAAAGGTTGCCTACCCCTGAGATAGGGTATCTCCTTCTACTTCAGCTATTTCTTCTGCTTCTGCTTCTTAATGTTATAAGGTTGGTGAAAATTCAGATGGCTTTCACTATGAACACATAGACCATAAGTCTTTGCTTTATACAGCTCAGAGAATGACTCAGAGAATTTGTGAGACCTCATTAAGTTTTGAGGAAAAAGATTCACACATACACAAATCATCCAGCTCTTTCTCTCTTCATCTAAAGGTAGTGCAAGGATTCAAATAGTCTTGGATGGTATTATCTATCATGTTAATAGTTTGAGTGTACTCCTGGATACCATTCTAAAACTGGGTGTCCAAGTCCTTGGGAATAACTAGGAGTGCAGTTACACAGCTAAATTTCATGTACCAATTGCTCCTATCGTTGGAGATGAAAGATATGTCATGGTGACACTGTGTGGAAAGGCTCTGTGGTGGCCCTCCCTTTGAAAAGTGTTTGAAAACTTGGCTGGTTCAAAATTATGCAGGCAGATTATTGATCAGGGCCAGTTATAAGAAGCACATGGCTCCCTTGCAGAGGTTTCACATGATACTGCTCTGTTTCTAGGCACAAACCACAAAGTACTAGTTGTCACTTATAAAGCCTTAAATGACATGAGACCAAGCTGTTTGTAATACCCAGTTCCCCCCTACAAATCTACCTTAGTTTTAAAATCTCCAGGACCAGTTCTTCCCTATGACATGACATACCTTGAAGTATATTTGGAGGGAACATTGGAGAGGACCTTTACAGCAGCTGCTCCTAGGTGCTCTAAAACCTTGAAATGGGAGATTAAGCAAACCACCTTTATAGTTGTCCTTCCATCAGCATGCAAAAATATGTTTGTTCAGACCTTTGACTTTTCATCTGTTAGTTGAAGTTGGGTGCTTTTTGTTGTATTTATTGCAATTTCCCCCAAAACCTGGAAGTCAAGATGGTTTACCTCTGTTGCTTTCCATTTATTTTTTGCCAAAATCAGTCTTGCAGCTGTAATCATATATAACAATAGTCTACTGAATTTCTTTATCTCTTTCCATACCATATTAACCATATTTAATATGTGTTTTTGATAACAGGTTAAAGTTTATTTTTAAGAATATCACATATTACTCTTGAATGTTTCTCCAACAGCATGTTTACATCTCCAGCACTTATTACCATATGTTTTGTAATTCTTTGCTAACTTTGCTGGAGTTAGATACCAGTGGTGTTCCATTTTAAAATATTTTTCTTTTAAGTTCTGGTGTCTGGTGAATTGTTGTGTTCTTCTCCTTGCTGTTCTAGTTCTCTTTTTAATAATACATTGCAAAATTTCAGTTTCAACTTTGAACCATTTTTTCTTATCACTTTGTCCAATTTATTTTCATTTTCTTCAGATCCTTCTGTTTTATAATCTAATTTAAATCTATTTGTCAATTGCTTATATGGTAGCCAATTGATTTTTGGGACAGGCTCTCTTAGGTATTCTAAGGTATCACATATTGTCCTCTACTTTGTTTCCTCAGAATATCTTGATATCTGAGCCATTCTGATACCTCACATCATCTTCCAAAAAAAGCTTTCTGTGTGGACACCCATAGTGGTAGCTTCCTGTAGAATTTTTCTTTTAGTTGTATCCAGATTTTGAGCAGTGATCTTCTAATATAGTGATTTTCAAATTCTTTATGTATATTTGCTTTCCTATACCACATATAGGTGTGCCACCCATATCTTAAATTGAAACCTTCTGGAGCCAAATTTATTTCCTTGTCCATATTTATCCACTCCATTATCCATGTTAATGTGTTTGCATAATAATATATTCTCAAATCAGGGAGATTACATCCACCATTTCCTTTCTTGTCTATTAGAGTTTTCCATTTGATTCAGGGTTTCCTTTCTGCCCAGATAAATTTTATCAAGTCCTTTTGCCATGTTTGAAATGGTTTTTCATTGATGATTATTAGTATATTTTGGAACAAAAAATTCATCTTAGGGAGCACCATCATCTTAATTGCCTCCATCCTATCAAACAAAGATAGATTCATCTTTTACCATTTATTTCATTCCCCTTTAATTTCTTTCCATTTCTTCTCACAGTTATTTTCATATAAATCTGCATTCCTTTTCATTATCCAAATACCTAAGTATCTAATTTTTTTTCTCAATTTCTTCTTTTGTCATATTTTTAACCAGAATCATGGTCTTTTATTTGTTCACTTTCACCCCTGAGACCTTTTCAAGTCAGACAATATCATTTGTAATTTTTCAACAGAATTCATCAGCTCTTCTAAAAAGAAAACCATGTCATCCACAAAGGCTTTTAACTTATATTGCTGTCATTTTATTTGTATTCCTTTGATATCCATATCTTCTCTTACTTTATTACTGAGGGTCTCCATCACCATAATAAATATGAATGGAGATAATGTACATCCTTGCCTGGTCCCTTTCTGTATATCAAATGTTCAGGTTCTTTCTCTATTAATGATTAATTGAACTTTCTGGTCTTTATAGATTTTTCTGATCCATTTGCAAAATTTTTGTCAATCATGAAGCTCCATTTCACCTTGTCAAAAGCTTTTTCTGTGTTGACAAAAATCATGGCAACTTTTTTCATTGTGTCTTTCATAATATTCTATAGCATTTAGCACTGTTCTTATGTTTTCTTTCATGTGCCTTGACAGAAGGAAACCCATTTGGTCTTCATGTATTACTTTGCTCAGAGTCTTCTTCAACCTATCTCCCAGTATAGATATAAAATTTTTATAACTGACATTTAATAATGAGATAGATCAATAATTCTCTACTTTTCTTCTGTCCTTCCCTTCTTTGGAATTAATGTTATATTTGCCTCTTCCTATGATTTTGGAGGACCTTCCTTAAGTATTCCATTTAATGTTTGTTGCAAAGGAATTTTTAATTCGTTTTCAAAGCTCTTATAATATTCCGCAGTAAAGCCGTCTGACCCAGGGGCCTTATTTACGTTAATGTTTCTTATTGCTTGCATGATTTCTGAAATTGTAAATGGTGCACTTAATGTCTTTTTATCTTCTTCTAAAATTGTCTTCATCTTCTGTTTTGAGAGGAATTCTTCCAAGTCATCTTTCTTTGTCTTTTGGACTTGTTGTTCTTTATACAGGGTTGTATAATATTTTATGAACACATTTTTAATTCTGTCATGATTTGTTATGGTTTCTTCTTTGTCAACTATTTCTTGAATAAGTTTCTTTTCTTTTTCTTTCTTCAATCTATTTAAGAGCCACTTTCCTGTCTTATTGGTGGATTTGAAATGTTCCTTCTTACAAAAGTTGCTTTTTTTAACTTCTTGTATTAGTTTAACATCCAACTTTTTCCGAAGGATTTTGACTTGACTTTCTTTTTGGATTTTCTTGTATCTCCTTTTCCTTTCTCTTAACTCTTCCATCAGATTTTAAATTTCCTCCTATTTGCTTGTATATTTAAACCATAACATTGTACTTTACCTCATGTTTTAGTTTTGATAGCCACCATGATCATTTTTAAGCAGAATAAGTTCAAGGGCCTCGGCAGACGACTAATTGAGTCGTCTTCCGGGCCCAGAAGAGGAGGGGCAGCCACACGTTCGGCGCCCCTTCCTCTCCCTGAGGTCGCCCTCGGAGTCGCCGGCCCTCCGCACGGCTGGCGCTCCAGGGATGACCTCACGCCGCGGCAGCCGAACGCGCCGCGGCGGAAAAGACAGCGAAAGTGCGCCCGCCGCTTTTAGTGCTCACTTTCGCTGTCTTGAGGAAGGAGCGCTGATTTAGCGCTCCTTCCAGGGTCACCGCCAGTGCGCCGAGGTGCGGAGGCTGCGGCCCCGCGGCGCGCCGGCCCAGGGCGTCCTGGACGCCCTCGTCTGCTTCCCCCCCAAGACACCATAACTATGACAGGTGTGAGTACTGAGGTGGGCTTTTTGAAAAATTATAGTTAAGCCATGCTATTTTGACCTTGTCTTAAATTGCTGTGGATACTAAAAGGAATGTTATACATTGCTGTTTTCTTTTTTAACTGAGCATTTAAATTAACATTTCACTGACATATTGGCCACCTGCAAATGCCTGTCATTTAAATAAATAACATATGGGGTGTGACCAAAATGAACATAGCTGTAACATTTGGAAAATTTCTTTTATGAAACTTTAAAATGCTCTGGGACAAAATGTCTGCTGGATTTGAAAGCAAAACTATTCTGAAGAAATTCACTTCACAGAAACACAAAGGGGATTTCCAAAGTCCAGACTTAAGTATTAAGCCTAGTATTGGAGAACTTGTACCACAAAGAAGGAAGCAGGATAGTGGAGGTCATGCCCATCATGCATACCAGGAGAAACTGAGATGGTACAGTAATCATAACCTTCAATGTTTATATATAAAACCAGAGGTTAAAATTATGCAGCCTTCTATATGTTGGTGGATTACAACTTCCAATTGACCTAGCCAGCATAAGCCAAAGTAAGGAAGTCAGTAACTGCAGTTTAACAATATCTGGAGGGCCATGAAATTCCTAAATCAGGAATCATGGAAAGCAAACAGGATGACTTTGAAATCCTAACATGGAAAGGTAAGTAGAGTCTTAGAGGTATCACTGAGACTTGTTGGGATCAGACTTGTGACTGGAGCATCATGTCTGTTTGAAAGGAACAGACCCAACAGACAGCTAGTGGAAGTAGTCTAGTCTCACATGGAAAGAATGTATACATACTTATACAGTTAAGAATGTATATATACTTGCACTTGTTGATAGTTAAAAGTGCTGAAAATTCTGGGGAGAAATTAACAATGTCATCTTGTAATTGATAACAGCAGCAGATGAAAAATTGATTGTAGTTCATTGTAGCTGGCTGGGTATCTCCCGACTTTAAGAGAATTGCTTTCAAAGAGGACAAGGAAAAGTTAGATAGGTTCTGAAGGTTAGAAATTCTGCACATAAAAAGAAGACAAGCAGAGACTGAGAAAAGTGAAATATTAAAAACAGAATTTTAACTATTTAAATGAAAAAAGCTGCCGTTTAAAAGAGCATCAAGGAAAAGGGTATTTTAAAAGGTTTTAAGAAAAAAAGTTTAAAAAAATGAATCTTTTCACATTATTTCACATGACAGAGGCTGCATTCATACTGCAAAAATATTCCAATTTGACACCACTTTAACTACAATGACTCAATGCTATGGAATTCTGGAAATTGTAGTTTATTGTGGCACAGAGCTCTCTGACAGAAAAGGCTAAATGTCCTACAAAACTACAATTCCCAGAATTCCATAGCATTGAGTCATTTTCATTAAAGTGGTGTCCAACTGGATTATATCTGCAGTGTGTATGCAGCCATAATAATACTACTGTTCAAACATCTAATAATATATTTAAAATTGTGATATTCCAGCTTCTTTGGATCATAAAATGTATGTTTAAAGGATGCTGCACATAAGTGATATGTGTGTGTGTATATAATAATAATAATAATAATAATAATAATAATAATAATAATAATTTATACCCTGCCCCTCTGTCAAACAATCGGGGCTGCTTACAACACTTAAAATTCCATACAATATCACCTATCTCAAAATACACTCTAAAATCTGAAAAAACCACCTATTGAAGACAGAGAACAGGTGGCTTTGTATGTATGCCCAGAATGATGCTCATACACTAGCTATTGATGTCTTCAAGTCGTCTGTTAATTTATGGTGAGCCCATGAATTTCACAAGGTTTTCTTAAGCAATGAATGCTCAGAGATGATTTTGCCAGTTCCTTTCTTTATGCCCTAAAATTCAGTTGTTAGACCCAAAAAGTGTACATTCATTGAAACAATGGAAACTTGATAAATCAGCATCTGTATAACTTCCATTGATTCAATGAGTCTATCCTTTTGGGGACTAATAACTGGATTTACAACAATTTCTGTATTTATTTACTTATAAATCCTACTTTTTCACTGATACCAGTTCTCTAAGGTGACTAAACATAAGTGTAAACAAATACAAAATAAACACATTTTTTTACGTGAACTTTATATTAATAATGAAAAAGTTTTGAACCAAAATGGATCAGTTAAACTTACAGCTCTGTTAAATATTGCCTAGATCCAAAATAGTCTGTGATCATTCCAAAGCAATATCCTTACTGTACTAAGAAAAGGAGAAAAGCCATACAACTGTCAGAAGAGTATTCTGAGACTGACATCTAGTGGTTAAAATGCATGCAGCAGTTTTCATACTCCATTTCCCCCTTAGTAAACATTTCATACTGCAGTTTGTCCTGTTATAGGATTTAAAAAAAAAAAACAAGAACCCCTCACTGCAAAAGAAATTGCAAGACACAGTTTCTGCTTATATAAAAAAAAAACAAGCTTGTGTTATACATTGAAGGGGTCTTGAATTGACTGGATTAATTAACACCACATATTCTTGATCCTAACAGCTTATCTAAATGATGTATGCATTACACAAGGCCATCCTGATAGACTTTCACTATACACTGGGTGATCAGATATCATAATTTCTCCCTGCACTCTGAAAAAGCCCAATACAAGCAGTGATGGTTAAATCCAGCCCTATTGTCATCTCTCTAAACGACTGGACTGTGTGTGATATATCAGTTGGAATAATTGATATGATTAGCAAGCATATTTGCAATGGTAGTAAAGTGCTGTATCAGCACCATCCAACTGCTCTGTAAAAGAAAAATTGCTAAGGTGTCTCAGGCACTAAAAAGTGAACCATGAAAAGTCACTTAAGACAACAGAAAGGGAAAGTCTTCCAAGGGAAAAATCTTAGGTGCACTTAAGTGCCATGATTTAGAAAAGTCAGAGCCTGCAGGGTTGAAACATTGTGGCTTTTTGATTAGCAGGGATGGTGATGTTCTCCACCATCATTAGACTTCCCTGTTCTCTCTGAGTTTTAGCTCATCATAGGTGGAAGGTAAGGAGGAGCAAAGAATTTTCCCCACAGCAACACATTGCCTTGAGCTGTCCCAGCAGCAATAGAAAGAACTGGGGGTGGGGTGGAGGGGTTGATCTGGTCTGAATGACACAAATCTGTAGGTTTTACAAAAAAAATATATCTGATCCTGATGGAGATTAAAAGTGTTAGGACTTGATTAAACTGACTTTGAAATAAACATATCTCCCTTGTAAAGAAACTTCTGGAATTTTTTTAACTGATGGTGTCATGTTGCTTGGACACATGTCATGTTCTTCTCATTCCACTTCTCACACATTTTGGTGTGTTCTGGAGCTAAAATCCAACTTGTTAACACCACATAATACCTGTTGCCAGTTCTCTTTCTCTCTCTCTCGCTCTCTCTGAATATTAAGAGTGTGCACTGTGTTTGGCTGATGCCCATATCTCAGGCAGAATCAATTATCTTTGTACCAGTTCTGTGGTTTGTCTGAGTAAATTGATCTTCTCTCTGAAGTGACCAGAGCCAAAGCTCCCCATAACATTTCTTACTTTGAAAAGTCAGATTCTTTGGCTCCCTGAATACTATGAAAATGCTGACAGTTGGGAAAAGGAGGAGTGCTTCCAGCTATGGGGAGGGGAAATGGGAAGATAAGTAATAGAATAAGCTTCCCTCACAAGGAAGGTATTTTGAAAGTATAGAGTGATCAAAGCCAAGAAGGCAAACAAATGGGTCCTAGAGCAGATCAGGCCTGAACTCTCTCTGGAAGCCAAGATGACTAAATTGAAGCTGTCGTACTTTGGCTACACCGTGAGAAGGCACACCTCACTAGAAAAGATAATAATGCTGGGGAAGGTAGAGGGCAATAGAAAGAGAAGAAGACCAGATGCCAGATGGATAGACTCAGTAAAGGAAACCATGGGCCTGAGCCTACAGGACCTGAGCAGAGTGGTAAAGAATAGAGGGTCTTGGAGATGTCTCATTCACAGGGTCACCATGAGTTGAGATAAACTTGAAGGCAGTTATCAACAACAACAAACAAATCAATGTGAATTATGCTTTGATGTGCAATGTACAACCATATGTGATCATGCAGTCAAGATACAATTCATCACTATGCACAAATGGTACATGACAAGCATAACTCTGCTTTTGTAACCATCAGCTGAATATGGCAGTTACATATCAGCCAGAAAAGGCTCACCAACTTGTCAGAATTTACACAAGCAGCTGAGAGGGATCCAAGCCAATGTGGTGTTGTGGTTTGAGTACTGGACTAGGACACTTAGAGACCAGGGTTCAAATCCCCACTTGGCCATGGAAATCTACTTGTGGCCTTGGACAAGTCACACACTCTCAGTCTCAGTGGAAAGCAAGGGCAAATTCCCTCTGGACAAATTCTGTTAACAAAACCCTGTAATAAGTTTGCATTAGGGCCACCATAAGTCAGAAATGATTTGAAGGCACAAAACAACAACATCATCAGATGATAGGGGATCCAGGAAGCTAGAATGGTAAAAAAAGGTGAAGGTTGTCAAAACTATCCTCTCCCAAAAAGAGATTTTTCTAAACAAGAAGGCCAAAAAAGAAAAGAAAAGAAGCAATTGATACTACAACACCTTCTCCTGTACATTGCTTTTCTATTCTAGTTCAAACCCAAGTATGTTAATATGGGGGGGGCGGAGGGGAGAGAAAAATCCTTTAAAAACAAAGGTAAATTTTTTGAAAAGGTTTAATATGCCTTAAAAGTTCAAGGACAAAAACATACTGATCTGAAAACATGTTGTCAGTGGCAGAGAGGAAACAGGCTAAAAGTGTCCATATGAAAAGCAAAATGAAATGGTAAATGTGTTGTTGTTTTACATATAAAGCACCATGTACACATTGATGGTGCAAAGAGGAGGAGGAGGAGGAGGAAGAGGAGATACAGAGTTTCACACTGTATCATTGAGGTATGCTCACTAAAGAGTTTTTTGGGGGGTTAAGGCTGATCTTTAACATGGAAAACACGTAGCATATCTGACAAGAACTACTGGAGAAGGAGAAGAAAGAGGTGCTGAAGACTGCCAATCAGAAATACAATTTGAAGCCAAGCAATAAATATCAGGTGGAGGATTAGGCTATCAGATAGCCACAACTAACATGACAGTATATGTCACAAACACAGACATCCAGGAATAAAATAAATCATGACATTTTTATGGATTGCACTGATCAAATGGACAACCAAAATACTACTCTGTAAAAAAAAAGTCAGACAATTTCAGGAATAGAAAGAAACAGATTATTATGGAGGGAAGCCTATGACAAGTAAAATCTTGTTTGGAATGTGGGAAGAAAAGCAATATCCACACTTCCCATAGTAACTAGTAAAGCATGATTTTAAAAAATGTGGTCACACACTAATCATAAAGACATTACAAATTAGTTACCATTGGTCTCAGAAATTTATCTGCTAAACATGTTGCAACCCCTAGATCCCCAAGTGGATAATTAATGTTGGAGAATCATATTATATATGATTTTGGCTACTAGAATGAAGTATGGCAAAAAAATGGAAACCCCAGAAACCCCATGAGAAGATTTGCCCTTTAAAACTATATGCAATATGTTAGTCAAGGAAAGGGAGCTGCGAGGGTCAGTGTTACTTTAATTGTTGGGGAAATTAGCTTTTGCAAGAAGCTGAGTAAAGTTTAGTAATGACTGAGGAGGACTCCTGGTTTTGGTGAATTAAGGGATTTTTATTTAGAAAAATGCAGAGTGTAATCACACACATAAAAGCAATCCACACAGACAGATAGTAAGCAGAACAGTGGTGGAGAGGGAGTCTTGGCGATGTCTCATCTGCAGGTCACCATGGGTTGAGATTGACTCAAGGGCAGTTAACAACAGCAAAATAACATCTTTCCAAACTTGAAAGTTAAACTCTGCAGAAAATAGTGAACAGATTGAGGTCTGAGGACTAAGGAACAGTATATTATTTCAGAAATGAAGCAAATAGATCAATTACAACAATGGAGCAAAGGGACAACAGAGAAACACCAACATCTAAAATGAAGAGAGTGGGAAATGGAATGATTTTATGTATTTTTTTTTTAAATAAGGTATTGATCTCATATGCTAACTGGATCATAGAATTGTGTAGTAATGTAAATATTTGTAACAAAATTAAGGTAAATATATAAATATTTCATGATGTTATTTCAGTTTATTATTTAATATTATTTAATAATGTTATGAGTAATGTTGAGGTATGTTTAGAAATCTAGTTTAGAAAGAATAAGTATAAATCATAGTATTTGCAGAATCATGTATAGCATATATTAATTAATATTATTGGTATGAGGATTATTTAATATTGAAGAGCATAGAGATTGTATAAAATTATTTGACAAAATTTTATAATGAAAAAAACCCCAAAACAAATAAAAGAAAAGCAAACTTATGTGGCTTCTATCTCAGTGACATGCCTACAAGTGTCTCCCCCCCCCCTCCATCTTTGTGGCTTCATCAAAAAACAAAATTTGTAGCCCAAGCTAGCGGGACTAGTATATGAAAAGCTAAACCAAGCCTCTGACACTGGCTAGGCAAGCAAGGAGCAAGAAAAAGTTTTTTTCAGGTACATTCAAAGCAAGAGAGTGGCCAAGGAAATGGTTGTGCTGCTGCTCAGTAAGGATAGCAAAATGCAAACAGACCACAATGAAAATGCAGAACTGCTCAATACTTATTTTGCTTCAGTTCCCCCCTCCCCCACAAAAAAGAGAACTGTGCACATCAGTAGAGACCTTGGTAAGGGATCTGCAAATGAAAACTAACAATGACATAGGAATCACCTAGGTAGCCCAAATAAGTTCAAATCTGCAGGGTCAGATGAAGTGCATCCGAGACTACTGAAGGAGCTTACTGATGTATTCTCTGAACCACTTGCCATTTTTTTAGAAAACATGGAGAACAGATAAGGGGCCAGAGGGCTGGAGATGAGAAAATATTGTCCCTCTTTCTTAAAAGGGAAAAAAGAACTACAGATGAATCAGTCTGATCTCAACACCAGCAAAAATATTAGAGTGGATTATAAAGGCATCTGCTTACAAGTATCTAGATGACAATGTAGTGATCAGTAGGAACCAACACTGTTTGTCAAAAACAAATCCTGCCAAACTAATCATGCATCTTTTTTTAATCAGGTCACTAGTTTTATAGATGGTGGGAATACTGTAAATGTTGTTTATCTGGATTTCAGAAAAAAACATTTGAAAAAGGCCTCCTATGATATTTTGATTAGCAAACTGATTAAATGGGAAATAGATGGTAAGACCATCAGATGGATCCATAATTGGCTCAAAACAATGTTCAATGAGTCATAATCAATGGATGTACTTCAAACATGGAGTTCATTTTGGTTGACCAATAAAGGTATCACTGTTGGGTGGATTTTCGTTTGAATTTGCTAAATGGCCAACACAGCTACTCCTGCATGTTTCCTGATTGTGAGATACCACATTGTAGATGCAACAGGGGAACCCTGAAGAGTGAGCTAGTGGCTTGGGACCTCCAACCAAGGTAAATATTTTTTTCTTCTTAAATTTGAACTGGATTGCCATGTTTTACCTTAACACCTACCAAAATGTTCCTGATGCAAAAACATGAAGACTCCTTAAGGAATCCATTGTCCACTGCCTACGAAGAGGCCTGTGACCTCATAGGAATGGAGGCATCGCATTGCAAGAGAGGGGTCCTTGTTAAGATGCAAATGGACTTTAAATTTCCTGGTCTTTGCAAATCTCCCAATAGCCACATGACCAGAAGGAGAAGGGGCCAGCCTGAAAAAAGATACCCTCCACTTACCATCTTAACTAATGACAAAAACATCAAAATGCAGTCATCTGACTAACATCTCCAATTTTTTCTCCTGTTTGGTTTGTAACATCTTGCCTAGTGAAGAAGCCAGTGGTGCTTCGAAAGCTTGCAACAAGTATATTGTGCATTTTGGTTGTCCAATAAAGGATTGTAATAGTTATAGAGAACAAAATATATGAGAAAAGTTTAAGGCAGCTAGTCATGTTCAGTCTAGTAAAGAGAAGATTGGGGGTAACATGATGGCATTCTTTAAATTTGTAAAGGACTGTCACAGAGAGGAGGGTATAGGTTTATTCTCTGCTTCTCCAGAGTGTAGGACCAGGTCCAATGGTTTTATATGATTATGATAGAATATTAAAAGGAACTTCTTGATGGTAACAGCAGATCAACAATGGAACCAATTACCTAGAGAGGTTGTCTCTTTTCTCTGGATGTCTTCAAAAAATCTGGATGGCAACCTGCTAGGGATGCTCTAGATGAGAACAGGTAATTTCTTGCATTGAGTGAGAGATAAGATTGAGCCTATGGGGCCCTTTCAAACTCATTGATTTTATAATTATTTTCCTCTTTCTGTACATCACAATAAATTATGGCAACATTATTCATGCAAGCCAGTTATTCATTTCTTTTCAAAATGTGCTTTCTTTTGCAATGTGCTGTATGCCTGATACCTGGGGATGAATTTATCGGTTTCTGTCACTTTCACATATGTTCACTCATAATCTATTCACTGTAATTTTACATTCATCTGTTTTTTAAAAAAATCTGCACCAAAGGTTGTGTATATATTTGTACTCCATATGGCTAAATGTAGTGCCTTCCATTACAAAATTCCAGTGGGGAAACCATGTTGGTCTCTTACAGTAAAATCAAAGCTTGTGGCACCATAAAGACTAATGGCCAAGTTCCTGCCTCAAAGGAGATGGAGTATAACTTTACATACAGGGAATTATGTGAGAATTGCACAACAATCCCTGATTAGTGAATTGGGACTAAATGCACATTACACACACATGTATGTGTGTGATGCACATCTATGTACAGTGCCTATCAAATCACAATGCACATTAATGTGCAATGGTACTCCATACAGAATTTCACATCCACACTCAAAATGTGAATACTTCCATTGTGCAACAGTGTAAAAGATCAGACCATAGGCATTTGTTGTTGTTGTATGCCTTCAAGTCATTTCTGTCTTATGGAAACCCTAAAGCAAACCTATCATGGGGTTTTCTTGGCAAGATTTGTTCAGAGGAGGTTTGCCATTGCCTTTCTCTGAGGCTGAGAGCATGTGACTTGAGAAATTCAACTTTGCATGTCAAGGGCCAAACAAGTTTTATTTGATATAAACTTTCACAGACTGCAGCCCACTTCACACAATTAACCAATGTGTTGCAATTAACACATTTACTTTCCACCCCAGACACATACACAGACATGGACTGTACACATACTCAGAGAGAGACTAAAAATAAGAATCTCAAAAATGTATTGTTTTGAAGTACGCATTTTGAAACATATTTATCCAAAATATGTTTGGATCCACATAATCTGGTCAAGCCATGCTGGCTATAGTCCAACTGATAGAAAGGCAACAGGTTAAAGAAATTGTAGACAGGAGCTGAATGGTTCATTTTGACTCTATTGTGCAAGCCTCCAGTTCCTCAAGCACCCCAACAATGGGACCATTTAATCCTGTACAACACCATCCATTCTGTCTAGAGAAGCGGAGTTTTGTTTTTGTTTTTTGTTTGTTTTGGGGGGGTTTTTTGGTGGCATATGTAGTCTCTGAAACGTATCTTTACCTCCTCAAATGGTGCCCCCGGCAGAGATAGGCTGAATGGACAGAATATTCTTAAGTGCTTTAAACTGACATGGCCTCAGTTTATTCCAGCATAGGCATTATTAAAGATGCTAGGAGGTATCTAAAACTTTCTTGCACAATGCATGCACACAAGGTGACTAAGGGAGCTGGGGGCTTCCAGGTACTGCTCCTCCCCATGGCCACAGATTAGCTGCAGAGATTGATGCTCCTGTACACCCAGGAAAGCAGCTTTTGACCTTGTCCATGATGTGGTGGCTGCTTTTCCTTTACCAGGTGTGAAAGTGCAGTTGAATAGTTCCCAGGGACATTCCTGACAGCCAGTCAGTGGCTGAGAAGAGGAGCTGCATCTGGAAGTCTTCAGCTGCCATGTGCACCCAATGGTAAAGAAGTAGCTACTGCCCTCCCACTCCCAGGAATCAGCGTAAGTACACAAAGGCTTTACATTATGCCATTTGGTTAACAAGATCTTAGTAGATATGCCCCCCACTGCCACCACCAACTGTCTTTGTACAGTCTCCATCGACTCCTTTCTTACCTATCCCTACAGGAAAGTATCCTGTAGCTTTTGGGTCTTCATCTAGCATTTTAAAACTTTCAGAGAATTGATGAGCTCGGAATTCCTTTCGGGCTAAGCCTCAAGTATGTTATCTGCCTATCAGGAAGTCTCACATTATTATTGTTATCATTAAAAGGCATTATGAAGAAGTGAAATTGATGCTTTCTATGTGGCATTTGATGCCACAGAAGGTTTAAGGTCACTCTTGCCTTCTTTGGAAATTTGAACATAATTACCTTTCTCCCCTTTACACACACAAAAGTGTCAGTTCAACATCAGCTGTCATGAATTAAACTCAGCTGCCTCAGCACAGAGGGTTTCATTGCCATGCTCCTTGTGGTGCTTATGTCAGAATGAAACAATATTTTCCCCTAAAAGATGTTTCCAAATCACAGAGTGAATACAGCTCTGAAGATAAAATCTGTTCCTTGCTACAAAAATCACCTTAATTACATTGGGCATGATGATGATGATGATGATGATGATGATGATGATGATGATGAATGTATACCCTGCTCTTTTCCCAATCTGGGATATGAAACATCTTATAAAAGTTGAAACAGATACAGATTAAAATTATATCACTCAAAACTTCAAAAATATAAACTTTCAATAAAATGGAAAAACCATTAAAAATCAACCACTCAAAGAATAACAGAAAATATAAAGAACACAAAATATGAGTTTCTCACTGAGCAGTCAATCCACAAAGACCTTCCAAACCAAAAAGGTTTTGATTTGACTACAAAAAGATAGCAAGAAAAGAAATTCCAGACCCAGGAGCAGCCACTGAGAAGGCCTTCTCCCATATTCCCCCAAGAAGTATCTGTGAGGTACTGGGACAGAAAGAAAGGCTTCCTCAGAATATCTTAAGATACAGGCAGGTTCATATAGAAAGATACGGTCCTTCAGATAACCCAGACTTCAGTCATATAGGGCTTTGTAGCACTTTGAATTGTGCCTGGAAACAGACCAGCAGTGGGTAGAGTTGTTTCAGCAAGCAAATTGTGTGCTCCATGTACCCAGCTCCAGTTAACAATCTCACTGCAACTCTTTGGACCAGTTGAAGTTTTTGAACACTCTTTAAAGGCAGCCCCATGTAAAGAGCACATTACAGTAATATAAGGGACACCATTTTACTATGTCATTGTGTATAATGGAACTTGCACATCCATGGATTTTGGTTTCCACAGGGGGTCCTGGAACCAAAACCTAGCAGATACCAAAGGCCCACTGTATGTCTTTGGATCAAATTTCAATTTGTATACTTCATCTAGCCCATTACAGGCAACAGGCACCAATTTAGAACTGAAGCAGCTTCCTTGGATTAAGGTGTAGTATAAAGGAGTCCTCTGCATACTGATGGCTCTGGGTCCAAAACTCTGGACAACCTATTCCAGCAATTTCAATCTAAACTGACCAATTAGATTCTAATTTATTCAGGAAAAAATGTAACCAGAAAAATCAATCCCAATTGTGAACATAAAATTCAATTACTTTTTTGCTCCTGCTTCTCAGTCATGATTTTGTAAAAATGTGGAACTTTCAAGCTCACTGTGATCCACAGCTCTGCCTATGGATTCATACAATTCATTTGTCTTGACAGAAGAAAGAGAACTGAATCCAGATTTACACATGTACCCTTGTCGCATCCCCTGAAATTTCATGTCACACTCCCTGGGGTTGCAGGCACCCCAGGTTGGGAACCCTTGGTTGAGTACTTCTATATAAGTGTGTGTGTGTGTGTGTGTGTGAATTTAAGTCATTGAGTGTGGGGACAGTTTCAGATTATTCTTAATAGACAGTATATATTTTCCATTTAAATTCATCTTGTTCACAATGCCAAAAGATAAGCCTATTCAATCAAACATTTCAGGGTACCTGGAGAAAGTAGCCGTGCTTTTTTGTGTTTAACTCTTGCAGCCTGGGAACTCTTGAAGACTGTAGTCTCTAGGCATCAATGGGGCATAAATTCTGACTGATCAGGATCAATATATGTTATAAACTTGTTTAGCCTCTATGCCAGGATTGCTATAAATAATTTCTGATTGCTATAAATAATTTCTGATTTTGGTTGAACAATATTATTGGACTAAATACTGACACACAAAATCATAAAGTTAGAAGAGACCACAAGGACCATCCAGTAGAGCCTCCTGCCATATAGGAATGCACAATCAAAGCACTCCCAACAGATGGCCACCCAAGCTCTGTTTAACACATCTAAAGAAGAAGATTCCACACACTTCAAGGTTAGTGTAATCCATGGTTGAACTTGAGTAACATCACCTTCAGGTTGAGGGATAGCTACCTTTTTTGTCAGCAGAACTTTTGCTAATGCACCATCTGATCCCCTTAAAATGTCTTAAGCTTTTCCTATCAGGAAATATTCTAAACCGATAAATATGTTTATAACTTTGTAACAAGTATTTATTTCCCTTGAAAAGTTTAGCAGGCTTAGTTACACACTCATTGGAGGTGCATTGCATATAAACATAGACATTTCCAGGCTAGCTTCATTCTTAGACATAATTTAGTCTAGATACATTTTTAATTTATTAGTTTCACTATAGTACATTTCTTGTTATATGGAATTTTAACATCTTACAAAACACATTTCAGATACTTTTCATGTAATTCAGCACAATAGTACATCCACATACATTTGCTTTGGGTTAGTATAGGCTATCACATTGCATCTGTTGTTAGCTTGAGATTCTGCATCAGTCAGGTTGAGATTCACAGTATTGTGAAATGGCTAGTTCTTACTATTCTGGGTGTTTAGGTGTTAGCAGTCTGTTGTACCTTGAAGTAGCAGAGATATTGCTGATTTCAGCCCACAGTGAGAACTGGGCACTGGACTGTTGGGCTGCTATTCTTCTCCAGATTTCAAATATGTTTATTTTTTTAGTCCATCATGACTTGAGAAGCCAATATTGTGGCTCCTCTTGGATGTCAATTTTGAGGAGCAAGCAACTGCTCTGTCTGTCTTCCTGCTTGGAAGATGCCAAATGGATTCCCTATTTCTGCATTCTTCCTTATTTTGGCCAGCTATGGTGCTTGAGTGGTTTCCCAGAAATTCCTGTTTTGTTCCATTTTTAAAGTTTGTTCCCCTCATTCTGTTGTTTTTTTTACACAGATTTTGCACATTCTATTTGATTTTTGATTCAATGATGCATCAGAACATGAAATGTAAAAAGGATGATGATGATGATGATGATGATGATGATGATGATGATGATGATGATGATGATGATATTTCCCATGTCACTTCACAAAGGTCCTCTTACCCATCAATATTCAGCTTATTATTCCAACACACCAAAAAGGAGCATTTGGTGACATTTGTGTGAAGAAAAGTCATTTGATTTGGAGAGGAAATTGGCATCATTGTAAGGTGATCTGGAAATGACACTACATAGCCATGCAGTATCATCCATAGAAATATCCAAAGATCCATTTTAAGGCCACACTTCCAATCACATGGAGTAGCATTTGTCTTTCAAAAATCATGGTATGTTTTCAAGGGGTGATGCATTAAGGGGGCAACCTTTTTTGATGTTTTATTTCAAGTGCAATAATTAGATCTTCACTTTAAAGTCAGAGCCCCATCTCAACTAAAAATCTGTAACCCTTTCCTAACTCTGCCTCTCTGAAACAGGCTGAACTGAAATGAAGCACTCACCTTCTCTGAAGAACCCTACACTGAGAGGATCATGTCAACTATAGACAAGCTTCCAATAGACCCTTTTAAGGCTAGGCACTAGAGCAAGGATGAGCTATTGCAAAGGGCACACCAGAGGCAACACCCACCCCATTCCTCAGCCCATGGACCCCCACAGGCCACCCACATGCCCGTTTTTAGAGAAGTGGCCAAAAAGTCACTTCTGGTTTCCCTCAAATGCCATTTGAGGCCAAACTAAGGTCCTTAGAAAAGGCTTTAAAGAGAATTGCACTTAATATAGGCCTCTAGATGTATCAGTCTCTATTTCCAGAGTAAGAAAAATATCAGTGATAGAAGGCTGGAGGTGATTCCAAGGGCAACACAAAAGGCCTCTGTGGGTGGATTACATGTGGTCTACGGGCTGCACAGTTCCCACCCCTGCCTTGGAGAAAGCAGTGGACATACAATTCCAGGTACTCTTCCTTAAGACCTAGCACTGTAGCTTTTTTATATTTTTTTTGTTTCCACATGAATGCTGTTAAGCCATATCTGGCTTCAACCCTTTCAAGATTTACTGTCCTCCCAAGATTCTCTGAAACAGACAATATCTGGGCTGTGCAAAGATGTTTCCTTATAGTTTTCTTTGCCTTATTCTCAGGATGAACCCTTGACAATTTTGTGCCTAGATGGCATAAGTGACATCAGCCTCAGCCTGAGTCAAAGTGTAGACAGTACCCAAAGCTGGCCAGGTTGTTTAGGAACATGAGACAGGTGGGGAAAAAAACACACACATACACAAAAGCAGTTCTCCTTCTCTCTGCCAGTAAAAATCCACTAACAGCAGATTAAACTGATGTGATATTTGAAGTGGGTGCCTCACTTTGCCTAATGGTAGGGCCAGCCCTGCCTGTTCATATTCAGACAATTAGGTGTTTGGCAGATTTAAGTGACACTTTACCCCATTAATGTTTCTCTGAAGATTTATGTCTGGCATCATCCCACAGGAAGCACAATTCACTCCTTCATTGTAACCTATACCTGCCAAACACAATCCAACACATTAATTTGTTTTAAAGTTATGTATGCTTAAGTCCACTTAACGATCTGAGCTTTGATGGACTTAAATGTATTAGAGTGCAGCCATTTTTTAAAGAAAAATGCATACCAACATCTATCAAATACTTTGCATCCTCACTGTTTGCCTATAACAGGGTTCTGTAATGTTATTCCTATTAATTTGTAGATATTTCCAAAATACAGTTTAGTACTCTTTTTATGCATCTACATTTACACTAATGTTCCTGCCTAGTTTAAAAGACAATTTTGTCTAACTGAGCTATACATCATTAAGCTAGGGAAAAAAGTTTGCCCATTACTGCTGTTTTAACATCTTGCCCCATCTTGTCTCATTAGCAGGAACTGATTGAGCATGAAGGTGTTCCCTGGCTGTCACTAGATAAAGTAGGTGCTCTTGGCTTTCATCTGTTCTGAGTTCTCCTTGTCTCATTATCTTTACAAGGTCAGTTTCTTTGACACAGGGACTGCTTGCTTAGCACTCTATTCTGGTAATTACTTGCCTGGCAATCCTTACCATAACTAGATTGCAGGGATTTCACAGCAAGGAAAGACTCCATATAGGCCAAAATAAACCCTACCAGTATATTCACTGTGGTTCTTGCATACATCAGAAATAAGTAATTTCAATATTTTTTTCTAGTGAATATTGACAGTCACTAGTAATGATCAGCAATCTTTAGTTTCTGTCATTTGCAATAAGACAAGTGTTACTCAAATGTAGCTTTACAGCATCAATAATTCTGGAGTCCTGATGTGCCATCAAAAGTGCATATTCCTCCTGTGCCTATAGACCGAGTCCTGTAGCATGCAAGTTTTTCCTTTTTTAAAGGAAAACTATATTTGCTGATTTAAGCAAATATTTAGGGTTCCTAAACATCACTCTTCCAGTCATTTACATTGCTAAATTCAATGGTTTTAAAATAAATATATTGAGAGCAAAAGCTAAAGCATGCTTTTAGCCAGTGCTGTTGTTTCCTTGTGTACAAATCCCTACTCCTTAGAAGCATAGAATTATAGAGTTGGAAAGTACCACAAGGGTCACCCAGACCAACCCCTTGCCATGCAGCAATACAAAAATAAAGCACTCCTGAGAGACAACCATCCAAACTTTGCTGTTCTTGGGTGGCTTCAAGGCATTTCCCACCTATGGCGACTCTGTCACAGGGTTTTCTTGGCAAGATTTGTTCAAGGGGGGGGGGTTGCCTTTGCCTTCCTCTGAGGCTGAGAGAATGTGACTTACCCAAGGTCGCCAAGAAGGAGAGTCTGCCATCCTGCAAAGCAGTCTATTCAGTGTTAAACAGTGTTACTCTCAAGAAGTTATTTCTGATGTTTAGGCGGAACATTTCTTTAATATGTATATCTAATTTGCTCTTGAAACAAGACTGGGAGTAGATGGTACCATTCCAGAGCAGAATATCCATTTCTGTTTAGGAAGTATACATGCTCCCTGAATCCTTGAGCTGTTCAACATTGAACCATTACTATTATTTGGGAACTATGGATGAAATTTCCTTGAACAACTTGAGTGCAAATTTACACAGTTTTCCAATAGATTGATGTATGTGCGAGACCAGTAAATATAACCCTGGCTGGGTGGAGCTTTTATACAATCTAAGATGTTTTAATTGTGTTTAGTTTAATACTTTTTAAAGGGGGAGGCGGGTATTGGGTCTTTTTGGATTTATATTGTATGTATTTTTAATTATTGTTATCTGCCCCAATTGTGCACAGAGGGGCGGGGTACAATTATTATTATTATTATTATTATTATTATTATTCACTGTAGATGGCTCATAGAATCATAGAGTTGGAAGAGACCACAAGGCCATCCAGTCCAACCCGCTGCCATGCAGGAACTCACAATCAAAACATCCTCGACAGATTGCCATTCAGCCTCTGTTTAAAGACCTCCAAAGAAGGGGATGCCACCACTCTCTGAGGGAGTGTGTTCCACTGTTGAACAGCTCTTACTTAATATTATGTTTTAAGAAAAAAAAGAGCACAACCTGTGCACCTGAATCTGAATGGTACAGATTTCCCTATATTTACAAATTCATTAAATCCATTCACAAGTGTATTTCAGTATAAACACAGAGTGAGGAGTCTTTTGGCTAACAACTCCCATCAGCCCAGAAAACAGAGCTAGTGGTAAGAGATTGTGGGCATTGTAGGTGAACTTTAAATCATGTGTAGGGCCAACCCCTACTGGATGTAGCCACCCCTGTTGTAAACTGTTGTAAACTATTCCATGTGTTATAATATGCTGTACTGCTCTCCCTGTGTTCCTATAAGTTAGCATTTCAAACTGTTGTTGACTTATATACTTAAAACCCACTGGGGAAAGCATCTACTTTTGCATTCTGTGAAGTAAACACTGCATGGTCCTTAAGGTCAAAAAAAGTACAAAGTCTCCAGAATAAATGATTAATAAAGATATACTAGATGTCACATCTTGTTCCTGAGATGTGCTAAAATACAGATAAATTGGAATCTGACAAAAACAAATTGTGCTTAATAACCCTTAAAGACATGATCCCTGAAGCATTCTGCAGCCCTTCAGTTTCCCCTTGTCCAACTACTTTCATCTTAATTTATAGGAGACAAAGAGTAGTAAAAATAATGTTGAGACATTTAAGTAATGGGATCAGTTATAAAATCACTCCCTTTATCACATAACAAATTTATTTGCTTCCCTTACCCATATACACACACACACACACACACACCACCCAAAACTTTCTGATTATACTATTAAGGAATCAGTTTATCACCAGCTGTAAAAGTATGGTGCTAAAAGGAGAAACAGTGCCAGTCCCACTTAGAAGAGGACTGCAGTATAATTTTAAAAATAATGGACAGGAGGGCTGTGAAAATATACAGAGAATCTCAGCCATGGAATAATGATATATGAAACATGGGTTTGAAACTCCATGAAAGTTTCAGTGTCTGTTTAAATATAGGCAG
This sequence comes from Phrynosoma platyrhinos, assembly GCA_020142125.1. Classification (NCBI taxonomy): domain Eukaryota; kingdom Metazoa; phylum Chordata; class Lepidosauria; order Squamata; family Phrynosomatidae; genus Phrynosoma; species Phrynosoma platyrhinos. The sequence goes on along the minus strand of CM034706.1, from coordinate 47,171,713 downwards.
AGGACAGAAAATCTGTGCAGATCCTCAATACCATGATGGTGCTGAGGTCCAATGTCAGCAAAGCTCCTGTTCAACTAGAACAGGAGTGAGCAAAGTATGATTCATGCATTATCTGTGGTCCTCAGGGACTATTTTGTGGCTTCCAGAGCACCTAGCGGTTAAAAAAAAACCTGCTCCCAAATGCCCCCAAATACCTTATAGAGGATGGGTGCTTTTTCACAGCATTTTAGAAACCGTGTGAGCCATTCTAAGTCTAGGAGAGGACTTTTTAAAAAATAGGAACCAATCTTCAGATCAACTTGTGTTGTTTTGTACTGTGTTGTGTAAGCCCGTCTTGGGTGTAAAATGGCCCTTCAGAGAAATAAATGTAGTTAAAATGCCAACAGGCCCCCAGAGTAGCAAAACTCTAATTTATGTACAGCTCTTTAAGGTAACCTTGGAAAGCCAATGCAACTCCCTAGCCCAGGGGTAGGCAACCTAAGGCCTGGGGGCCAGATGTGGCCCCCTGAGGCCTTTGGACCGGCCCCAGGCCGGTCCTGCTGCCGTTCCTGCTGCCGCCGCCAACCCCCATAATGATATTGATTATTGTTGTTATTATTTGTTCTTGGGGTTTTCTTGGCAAACTCTCTACAGGGGTTTTGACATGGTTTTTCTGGGGCTGAGAGAGTGTGCATGCATATTTTTTAATTTTTTAATTTTTTAAAAAATATATTTTTATTTATTTATTTATTTATTGTGCTTCGGCCCCCCCAATTGTCTGAGGGACAGCAACCCAGCCCCCAGCTCAAAAAGGTTGCCTACCCCTGCCCTAGCCTCTGACAGTTTTCTATCCCTGAACTAGAAGTGGCTGCAGGAGGAGTGGTAGTAAAATCAAGATTGGATTCATGCTGCCTTCCACCCATGATGGCAAATCCACCGGCCACCCCTGATTGTGAGCGGACCTAGACACACAACAGAAAAATAGAGATTCATTGCAGAAGAGAAACTGCCATAGGATTTGTTGCTGATTATCAGTGTAACAGGAACCAGTGTGGTGTAGTGGTTGAGCATTGGACTATGACTCTGAGACCAGAGTTCGAATCCCTGCTCAGCCATGGAAACCCAGTGGGTGACATTGGACAAGTCATAATCTTTCAGCCTCAGAGGAAGGCTCTGAGGCCCCTGAACAAATCTTGCCAAGAAAACCTTGGTTACGACAAGTCAAACATAACTTAAAGGCACATAACAACAACAACAATTTAATCCTGTATATGTTTACTCATATGTAAGCCCCGCTAAATTCAACAGAGCTTACTCCCAAGTTAAGGATAGGATCACAGATTTACAGTATGCTTTTAGCAGTGGTTTTAAAGCGAAAAGAATGACAGATGTCAAAAGTTTGCATGAGAATAAAAAATGGGGGGTATTATCCTAGTGAATGACATTTTTTATTTTGCACTTGAGAACTTTTTTTGCCCAAATTTTACATTTGCACAAGACACAGAGAGAGAGAGATGTGCCTGTCAACTTATGACAATCCTGTGAATTTCATAGGGTTTTCTTGAGCAAGGAATACCAAGAAGTGGTTTTGTCAGTCTCTTTCTCTGAAATATAGCCTATAGCACCTGGCATTATTTGGTTGTCTCCCATCCAAGCACTGACTTGGGTTGACACTGTTTAGCTTCCAAGATCAGGCAGGATCTGGTGCATTTTGGGTATTTCTTCAAAACATTAGCCCAAATCCTATTGTTAGTCCTTGCTAGAGGCAGTCAATTTAATCAGTTGGATTTACTTACATGTTGACTCAGTATTCAGCAATTGATTCAGTCTGCTTCAGCTGGAACTAACCCATAGAATTCCAAGCCATTATATTTTGCTTAAAAACACTTTTTCATGCAAAAATATAGTATTTTACATACAATACAATTTTATGCAAATAAATTTTGTGTGAAACACCCCACTTTTGCACAAAAACTATTTTTTCTCAAACCCCCTCTTCAAAAAACCCAATCTGTAAATGCTGTGCTGTGTGCTTTGCCTGCCTGCCTGCCCAAAATTGAGGAGAATGCAGCATTTGTAACATCCACACACATAACCAGGAAATGAGAACCCATAGGTGCCTACACCCTCTGCCTGCAAAAAAGGAAGTGAAGAAAACACTGGGAAGAATCATTTCCCACAAAACTCAGGACCCTTAAAAATCTGATAACACATACTGAGGAAGCAGCTGCTTTTGGGAGCTGGCTGAAGAAGGCTAAAACCTAAGGCATTTTGAAGTAATTGTGTCTCAATAAACACTCAGAAGTGATAAAACAGCACATAAAATTTCATCAGTGAACCACAAGATTCCGACCACTGTTTTGATGCCCTCTTCAAGTTGCTGCAAACCAAAAATAAAAATATTCCCCAAATATACCACTGAAATCCTATACTGGCTGCTTAGTTACATCTGTGTAACTCCTCCTGGCCCAACCTCATAGAATCATAGAGTTGGAAGAGACCACAAGGGCCATCCAGTCCAACCCCCTAGCATTCAGGAACTCAAAATCAAAGCATCTCTGACAGATGGCCATCCAGCCTCTGTTTAAAGACCTCCAAAGAAGGAGACTCCACCATACTCCGAGGGAGTGTGCTCCACTGTCAAACAGCTCTCACTGTCAGGAAGTTCCTCCTAGTGGAATCTCTTTTCCTGTAGCTTGTATCCTATTCTCTGGAGCAGCAGAGAACAAGTTTGCTCCATCCTCAGTATGACATCACTTCAAATATTTAAGCAGGGCTATCCTATCACCTCTTAACCATCTCTTCTCCAGGCTAAACATACCCAGTTCTCTAAGTCATTCCTTATAGGGCTTAGTTTCCAGACCCTTCACCATTTTAGTTGCCCCCCTTTGGACATGCTCCAGTTTCTCCACATCCCTTTTGAATTGTGGTGCCCAGAACTGGACACAGTATTCCAGGTGGGGCCTGACCAAAGCAGAATAGAGTGGCACTATTACTTCCCTTGATCTAGATACTATACTTATATTGATGCAGCCTAAATTGCAATGGCCTTTTTAGCTGCTGCATCACACTGTTGACTCATGTTCAACTTGTGGTCCACTAGGACTCCTAGATCCCTTTCACACGTAATCTCATTAAGTCAGGTGTCCCCAACTTATATGTATGCATTTCATTTTTTTGCCCTAAGTGCAGTACCTTACATTTCTCAATGTTGAAATTCATTTTATTATGAATTTCATTTGGTGTTATCTGCAAATTTGATAAACATGCCCCCTATTCTTTCATCCAAGTCATTGATAAAGATGTTGAATAGCACTGTGCCCAGGACAGAACCCTGTGGCACCCCACTGGTCACTTCTCTTCAAGATGAAGAGGAGCCATTGCTGAGCACCCTTTGGGTTCGGTCAGTCAACCTCTCTCTCTTCCATCTTGAGAACAGGCTGCCATATCAGACAAAGGAAGTCCATTCAGCTCAAGGAGGAAGATGCTACCACCCTTCTCTCACCAGCAAAAAAAGCCGTGACAAGGACTTGCAATAGAAGTCCTACTTCTGATTGTAAAATCCTCACTCATCATTGGGCAAAGTATATGGAAATGTTATCCGCCTCATACCCTGATTAGAAGCTGAAAGGATCTCCTTTGTCCTATCCATATGCTGGCTCTTAAGGTGAGCTGGAGTAGCATTTATATAGGCTAACAGGAAGACTACACAGCCTTGCCAAAAACAGATCATCTATGACCTGTAACTCTCTGGGTTATGAATATGTAACTCCAGTAATGAATAGCAGTAATGAATACCTTGTATCTATTGCAATCCCAAACCAGTTGTGTTTTTAAACAATTTTGTCTAAGCTTTAGTAAGAGGCTAGGGCAGGGGTAGGCAACCTTTTTGAGCTGGGGGCTGGGTTGCTATCCCTCAGACAATTGGGGGGCCGAAGCACCAAAAATAAATAAATAAATAAATAAATATTTAAAATTTAAAAAATATGCATGCAGACTCTCTCAGCCCCAGAAAAGCCATGGCAAACCACTGTGGAGATTTTGCCAAGAAAACCCCAGGAACAAGTAATAACAACAATAATCAATATCATCATGGCGGGCAGTGGCGGTGGCAGGGGGCAGCGGGGGGCGGCAGGACCGGCCTAGGGTTGCCTACCCCTGGCCTAGGGGATTGTTCTTCTTATTAATTCATATATTTGCTGCGGGTGTGCAGGATAATTACAGTTGTGAAGATACTGATGTGCTTAACTGCATTTGCAACCCTGTATTAATCTCCTCCTTTTAAAAATAAGGAAAAGAAACAAAGCACTTTCAATCCAATCTACATGTCAGGATTGTATATGTTGAATAAGCTTCCATCCATGAACTCATTTGAATGGGAGAATGAACCCCCACTATTTCATTTAAAATGCACTGGTTAACAGTAGGAACAGCTCTGCACCTAACAGGAATCCTTCTGTTCAGAGTTTCTGCTAGCCAGCCATGCTGTTCTCAAATGAATATAAATGTTTTGGGAGAAATTGAGAAAATCATCATTTGGGCTGTTTTGCCCCTTTAGTTTTTGAATTGTTTGGAGACTTGCCCAGGTTCACCCAGCAAGGATCCATGGCTGAGCAGAGATTCAAAACCTGGATTCCCAGAATCCTAGTCCAACAATGAAATCGTTGCACCATGTTGGAACTAAGGAAGCATTTCTCAGAAAGCATTTTTCTGTAAGGTGTTCTGATCTCTCTCTCTCTCTCTCTCTCTCTCTCTCTCTCTTTAACTCTTTTCCTCCAAACACACACACACACATACAAACAATAGCAAAATCATGCACAGTTAGGACATTGTGGAAGAAATAAAATTGTGACTACTACAAGAGTGTTGCTACAAAAGCAGCACACAAAAGTTGCTTTGTTGCTACTTACAGTGGCAATATATACCAAAAAAAAAATTGAAGGGAAAAAGAAAAGAAGATATAGCAAGCTAATCACTTGGGGTTTTAAAGCAAATCAAGCCTTTGGGCTGCAGCCGGGAGGCGGGATGGAGGTGGGGATTATCGCATGCTAAATCACAGCTGAATCACTGGCCACTTCAGTCTGGGTCCCAGCCAGGCGCAATCAGCGCTTTTTAGAAATTGGAAATTTAGAAATTCTAAAAAGCACTGGTTGAGCCCGTCTAGAACCTGGGCTGATGGCAGCAGGCAATTTGGTGGCGATTTAGTGTGCAATAATCCCTACCTCCATCCCGTCTGCCAGCTGCAGCCTGGGAGGCTTGATTCGGTGTAAAGCCCTAAGCAATAAGCTCCTAGGTTTGTTCCATCCCCTGCCAATGGTGAGCCCCACCTCTGAAAAAATATTGATGGACTTTTCCTCCTTCTGGAGAATTTAGGTGAAGTGGCATCCCCATGTTCTCTGCCCGCCAATAAAATGGAGCACTTTGAGATGCCATTGGAAGACCACTATCAACAATGTCAATGGGTCAATGAATATGCTCTAGCATTTAGTCTAAACTTTGAAAGGAACTAATCAAGGTGGTGAACCTTAGGCCTCAAACAGATTCAGCACCATGGGTAGTTACTTCAAAGTTCAAACTAAAAACTGAAGTGAATTCACTGCCCTACAGAGACAGCAACCACCACTGGCTAAAGACATTAATAATCATACTGATCATTAGCTGTTCAGCCTGAAGGAATAGGTTAAAGAGTTAGATCCAGCATGCCATCACCCATTTGTTGTTAACTGCCCTCAAGTTGATCTTGACTCATGGTGACCTTATGGATGAGACATCTCCAAGACTCTCTGTCCTCTACTTCTCTGCTTAATTCCTGCAACCCCATCCCCGTGACCTCCTTTACAGAGTCCATCCATCTAGCATGTGGCCTTCCTCTCTTTCTACTTCCCTCCACCTTTCCCAGCATTATTTTTTTTCAAACAGTCCTCCCTTCTCAGGATGCATCCAAGGTATGATAGCCTCAGTTTGGTCATCTTGGTTTCCAGGAGGTTTCTGGCTTAATCTGCTTTAGGACCCATTTGTACTTTTGGCTGTCCATGGGATCCTCAGCACTCTTCTCCAGCACTGTCCAACTCTCACATCCATACATGGTAATAGAGAATACAATGGCT
>CM034706.1:47140393-47165527 GCA_020142125.1 Phrynosoma platyrhinos | reverse complement strand
ATTTTAGAATCTTTTCTAGTTCTTTCATAGCCACCCTCCTGATTCTTAGTCTTCTTCTTCTGATTTTCTAACTGCATTCCCCATTTCTATCAATATTTGATCCCAGGTATGGGAATTCTTTTACTATTTCTATTTCTTCATTGTGCAGTCCATTAGCCATTATATGTTTGCAATATGGTCCCTCATGCCTCTTCCTTTCCTGAACTCCACTTGGACCTCTGGGATTTCTCTCTTCATGTATGCTTGAAGTCTATGTTGCAAAATTTTGAGAATGATTTTGCTTGCATGGGAGATCAGTTGCTGCAGTGTCTTCTGTCTTCATTTTTGTGGATGGGGATGTATATTGACTGCTTCCAATCTGTTGGCCATCGTTTGACCATCACCAATCCTAATAGACTATAGACAGTACTTAGGTCTAGTAGTTCAGTAGATCCTGGACCGTTTTTACACTTGGCACTTGTCTGTGAACAGGGCTCCTTATCTTGCAAGATAGACAGACAGACTATTTCTGTGCCTATAATTCCTGGCAGTAGTGTCACTGGGTGGGTGCGGAGGTGCGGATCACACTGGGTGACACCCTGGGAGGGGGTGACACCCCTGTCCCCTGAGGAGACACAGGCGATGCCCCTACAGCTCTCAGTGAGACAAGGGAGGCCTTTGCAGCCTCTGGAGGCAGACTTTCCCTCCTTTGTTCCTGCCTGTCTTCCTGCCCTTAGAAGATGAAGGCAGAAGAGCATCTTACAAGGTGTCGGCATGCTGGCCTTGCTGCTGCTGCTGTGCTTGGGCATCTTGTTGGGCACACTGGAGGGTTAAAGCAAAGCAAAGCAGCTTTATATATATACCCTTCATACCGCACTATGCAGTGTCTAAGAGGTTTACAACTGTAAACTCATTGCCCCCCAACAGCTGAGTACTCGTTTTAGCAACTTCAGAAGGATGCAGGCCTGAGTCAAGCCTGAGCCCTAGCTAGTATTGAACTCACAGCCTTGTGGTTTATGAGTGAGTGGCTGCAGTACAGGCATTTAACCACTGTGCCACCAGGGCTCCTGCACCACATGGCCAGCTCTGCTTTGCCCTCTGACCTAGCTACCTCAGACAGCAGCTATGGAATGCTGAAAATTTGGGAAGGAGGAGGAGGAAGAGGAAAAGGAATGACAGAGCCCCTGACCAATTCCTCCTCATCGACTCAACAATGCTCCTGCCACCCCCACCATCCTCCTCCTCCTCCTGGCTCATCCACCCTTCTAAGCTGAGCATCCAGCAGCAGCAGATTTCAGGAGGGGGGGGGGAATAGCTTGCAGTAAATGTCATTGTCTGGGATCCTATTAAAAGTTAAAGGGGAGTTTCTTCTGAAGCTTTTTTTGCAGGAGGCAGGAGAGAGACTCACTTTAGGCCAGCCTGGAGGTGGGGTGGGGGCATGGCAATTGCACCAGAGTTAACAGCATCTTCATAACACCCTCCTTTATTACCTTTACTTTCAGGCTGTAATTTAATTAAGTCATCAATTCAAAGAATAGTAATTGCAGCCTCTGTTGCAAACTTCAAACTCTTTGTTTTGACCACAGTTGGTTCAAAAACACCACCTTGCTTGTTGTCATGTGGCTTCCCATTGACTAAATCAAGGCCAATCCATTTGAGATTTTTACGTTCTGGATTCACTTGAGCTTCATTGTGAAAGGCCCTGAGTTTTGCAACAAGATCTATAGCATCAGGGCAGAGTCAGATGGCAGGTGGCGAAAGGGCGTGTCTTTGGCACAGCATTTAGATGTGTTGCACCAAAGAAATGCCAAAAGCCACCACTACAGTGGCAAGGGCAGCTTTTTGCCACTCTAAACATGAACAGCATTTTGCTGGCTCTTTTTAGAGTGACAAAGCACCAGATCAGGACTGTGGCGTGCAGTTGCCATGACCCCAATCTGGCAAGCAAAGGGGCAGCTTAGCAGCTGGGGCAGGCAAAAGAAAAAGAGATAAAACTAAAGGACAATTGGGGAAAAGAAAATGGAGACACAGCACATATTTGCTTTTTGGAAGAGGAGACAGAAAGATAGGGGGAAAGAGGAAGACCCTCCCCCTTAAGCCATAGCTAGAAGAGGGGAGTCCTGATCCATGCATGAGAAAGGAAGCCCCTTTTCCAAGTAACAGCTGCAAAAAAAAAAAAAGGACTTGCACCCCTAGCTCAGAAACTGCCTTGTTTTGCTTTTTCCAGGATCTTTCCTCTTTTGTGGGCTCACCGTGGGAGTGGTGCAAAGAGGAGAGTAGAACAGTGTGACCTAATAGGAAGAGCTGTGCTGCTTTTGGGGGTTGGAGGTGAGGAGGATCCTGGAGAGGATGGCCAAATCTCAGCCCCTGCCTCTTCTCCAGTTTTTTGTAGGTCATCTCCAAACCGGAGAGAAGGGTGTAAATTCCACAGTTTTGCTGGGCTCAGCTGTGGACAAGAGGGAAAAGGCTGAGTGCAAATCTCCAGCTCACCTAGGAGATCACCAGCTTGCTACAATTGGCCCCCAAGGCCCCCAGGGTAATATTCAGCAGATAAAATATTTAAAAATTAACATGTGTGCATATGTGCCTTCAAGTTGCCTGTTGATTTATGGTATCCCCATTAATTTCATAATATTTTCTTAGGCAAGGAATCCTTAAAGATAGTTCTGCCATTTCCTTCCTCTGAAATAGAGCCAATGATGTCTGATATTTGTTGGCAATCTCCCATTCAAGTACTGACCAGGTCTGACCCTATTTAGCTTCCAAGATCAAATGGGATCTGGTAACTTTAGGATATATAAAAATATGTGTATATGTGTGAGAGAGAGAGAGAGAAAGAGAGAGAGAGAGAGAGATTGGTACAACTCTGGAGACCAGGGTTCAAATCCCCACTAAGTCACACACTCTCGGCTTCAGAGGAAGACAAAGGCAAACCCTCTCTGAACAAACCTTGCCAATAGAATCTTGTAACAGGCTTACCTTAGTGTCACCATGAATCAGAAGTAACTTGAACGCACACAAAAACAAGTGTTAGGAGATAAGCAGAATTTGCTGCTGGGGCATCTACACTCGCCTTGGTCACTCAAGACAGTCAGGTTTGGTGGGAACACTTTTCTGTTCACATGATGTTTGAGTTCTAAGTGGACTTTGATCCTGCATAAAAACCCTGTCTGTTCTCCTCACCCACTGAGAATTCAAATTAACTATGGTCCAAAACACACTGCAGAATAATCCAGTCTGAGACCGCTTTAATTGCCCTGCTTCAATGCTAGGGAATTCTGGGAACTGTAGTTTTGTGAAACATTTAGCCTTCTCTGTCAGAGAACTCTGGTGCCACAATAAACTACAATTTTTGAGCCAGGGCAGTTAAAGCGCTGTCAAACTGGATTATTTCTGCAGTGTGTTTTGTACCTTAGTTGATTTGGTGCTAATCCTTTGTGCATCCCATCGAATTCCCTGCAGAAGTGTGTTCCACTCATGTCACATAGCACATTAATACAAAAAATATTACTAAGCATTCTGTATGGTGTGGTATGGGAGGAAGTCCATAGTACAGGGTGACACCATGAGTTATCACACTGGGTGACACCAACCCTAGTGACACCATTGATTCCTAGAGATGGATTGGGATATTAGACAATGTTCTTGTATGGCCTCTACACATATTTCCTTAGAAGTAATTCTTAGAAGTTTTAATATATTCCTATCAATGTAGAGTGAGGAGGTCATCTCAAGCAGCAGATGCTGAGTAATATGGAGACATAGGATCCTTCTAGCTAATCCTTTTTGTTAGCAACTGTGGTAGATATCATGTTAGGCAATAGGGCTAGATATGTCATTTTTTAGTTTCCTGCTACAGCACATCAGAATGCCTTCACTCACTACAGCTGCCTGGATTTTAAGGTGGGGTTTAGAGGGTTGGTAGGGTGGCAGAGCCTAGCTCTGACATAGATCCATGTTTTGGGCTGTATGTTCTAGAGTACATGCCTTAAGACAGTTTGTTGATTTCAGGAGAGATGGAAGACATTGTCCCTACACCAGTGTTGAAATATGATTGTGTTGTCAGCCTATTTGGCTTTTGTAAGTGCAAGGATATTCTCTGCATGTCATCTCATCTTTCATCTCAGACACCAAAATATCTTGGTGGATCATAGGCTTAAGGAATAAACCACTTCTCTTGGCTTGGTGGATCATAGGCTTAAGGAATAAACCACTTCTCTTGGAATAGATCTATTGCATTTGTATTTGGTTCAGGATAAGAGGAACATGGCATGAGAAAAGAAAGTAAAGGAAATTACTGTCTGTGTGATAGTTGTTGTTGAGTGTCTTCAAGTCATGTCCAACTTATGCCAGCCCTAAGGCAAACCTATTACATGGTTTTCTGGGGTTGAGAGTGTGTATCTTGCTTACAGACACTCAGTGGGTTTCCATGGCCAAGCAGGAAATTGAACTCTGGTCTCCAATGCTTAAACCACTATACAACACTGTCTGTGTGAACTGTGATGTTAATGTTTTGTTTTCTGCTTGTCAATATGTGACCATTCCTGCTTCTCAACAGAGGACTTTATCACATAGGGGAAATCTATATTTTATCCCATACAAATCCTGAAAAAAAGTGTAATTGCGTGCAATGATTTCACACGGCATCACACAAAAACTGCTATTAAAGTGGTCAGAAAATGGTGTTATCTCAGATCTTTTTACTTTCGAGATTTTAGTGAAAATGCATTTTCAATATCACTGTAATTGCTCATTTACTCTAGTGTGAAAGTCAAATTCAATTTATTCACACAATAACCCTCCTTTAATTCTTTTTTTTTATTTTCCCATGGTTCTGTGGGGCTGCTTTTACTTCTTGCTTTGCTTAGGCGACAAACATGCCAGGCAGACATGAGTCTCTCTGTTTTCTCTTTCTGCGCATGTGCAAGTATACCATTTCAAGTACATTTACGGATTTCTTTCACTTCTGTATGAAATGTAGAAATGCCTTTTTATCGTTTTTTGCATTATTTTGCATTTATTCTAATTACGTTTGAAATTCATTTGCGTGATCAAGCTCTATTTTTGCTTTATTTTCAGGATGGTTTATTTGCGCTTTATTATCTTTCTAAAGACAAAACTGGCCCCTGTGTGATAAAGTCCAGAAAAAGCTTTTTAGAATTTTACATCTTTTATCAACAAATTCAGGTAGAAATCAAAGAGAAGTCCAACTGCAGTTACACTTCAGGCAGTTATATTTATTTTCGTTAATATAGATAAAATTTAGCAATTGAAAGCAAAATGATACATATACAAGCAATAATTCACAGTTTTAGGTATCAACTCCAAATCAAAATAAGCACCATTTGCAGTCAGCAACATTTGTATGCCACATGTACGTATGTACAGCTGGTGCAGAATTAAATGTGAGCACTATTTGCATGGTACGCATGCTGCATATAAAGCAGTTTGTCAACTGTTCACTTCCCAAAAAGAAAGGAAAGGGGGAAAGGAAGCAAAAGATACAGAAATGAAAACTAGGGAGGAAGGGGGCATAGTGAAGCATTAATGGTGTGTGATGGGAAAAAATGAATACACAACCAAGGACGCAGATGTGACCTGTCTTTGTATTTGGAGTTTTATCATTTATGATAGCACATCAGTAATGGGATGTATGTTAAATTATCACTAAGCTACATGATTATGCATGGTTATAAAGTTCACTCTCCTTTGTTTGCTGGATGCATCTTTTAAAATCTCTATGTGGGAGATAATTGTTGTTGCATGTGCCTTCAAGTAATTTCCAACTTACGGTGATCCTAAGGCTATCCTATCATGAGGCTTTCTTTGAAAGATTTGTTCTGATGAGATTTGCCATAGCCTTCCTCTGAGGCTGAGAGTGTGTGATTTGCCCAAGATCATCCAGTGGATTTCCATGGCTGAGCAGCAATTTGAACCCATGCTCTCTTTCTTTAGACAACTGTTATCTTCCAGAAATTCCATATTTGTACAAAGCAAGAGAATGCTAAACTTTAAAATGGTGCCTTTTTATACCATACTTGGCATTGCACAGACGACACTAGAAAATCCCTCACTGGAAGAGTTTCTGACTCACAACCCCCTCCCCATCCTATGATCAAATCATTGCATGAGCAAATTGTATTTCATTACATTCAAAGGATAGAATGCTAGATCTCAAATACGCAGTCTGTAGTCAAGTATGCAGGACCAGGTGATTGAAATGCTCTGTCCTGTTTGGATTTGTGTGATTACTTTAATGTCTCACATGATTTTGTAGTCCTTTGATCACTCTTTGTATTCTTTCAGTGCCTGTGGGGAAACAAGGTAAAAATAAAAGGATTGTAATATTAAAGATGCAAATATTAGACACCAAATGTTATAGGAATCTAACAGTCTAAATACTGGATGGCAGCTTGTTGGTGTCTTCTGCATACATAGGTTCTGTCTCAGAAGCAGCTGGACATTTTGCCCAATGTACAATATCTGCATTTGGATTTAAAGTTTCAAAAGCATGGCTGGATTTAGCAAGGCTGGATTTCACCAGAAATTCATGGGGCCATTGTTACAACCATTAAACAGCAAAGGAGGTGAGAGGAAAGGTGAGAGAGAAAGAGACAAACAGGTAAGAGTGACTGCCTCTTGTCCTCTGCAGTTTTCTAGAAAGAGAGATGGAGGAACTACAATGTTATCATTGTTTCTTCTGGTTATGAACTGCAGGGAGATGAGAAGCAGTCACATCTTATTTTCCTTACACAATAATGACAACCCAAGTGGGTAGAGCAGCAATCTTTGAGGTGGGCTGAACATGGCACCAGAGGCTGGCAAAGAGCTTCTTATATCCCATTCAAAACAGTATGTAAGGCAAGTATATGTCACTAACAGAATTCTGGCCATCATATTAGTTTCTAAACATTCCAGATTATCGCATTGATTTTAAAACTGGCTTACATGATCTGGTTTAAAATTTAAAGTGGGCAGCATCCTGATCTTATCAGAAGGATTTAGCCACTGAAATTGCCACCTGGGTCCATTCCCTCTCCCAGGGCTACTCCAGTGGCCTTTTTCTCAAACCAGAAAACTCCCAACGTTGAAAAGAGGCACACTAAGCACCACTGGGGGCGAGGATGGACCTAGGATGGACCCGGGTAGTGATTTTAGTGGCTAAATCCTTCTGATAAGATCAGGATGCCACCTGCTTTAAATTTTAAACTGGATCAGTAAGCCGGTTTTAAAATCAATGTGATAAGCTTCATTGTTGTGTGTATTAGATAGGGAGAAGTGAGTGGAAGTGTGTGGGAGAGAAGGGGGGAGAAAGAGAGAGAGCTTTGTTGTGCTTGTGCTCTACAATGATGGCAAGAGGCATCAGTCACAGGAAGCAGAAAGGAAGGGGTCAAATAAGATGGTGGCAGATGGAGAGAAGGATACAAAGGGCCAGTCCATGCATTTTTCTACTTAAGATAAATCTCAAGTGATGTCCTGCTGCTTCTTTCCCCTTGCTAGTAAGACCAACACCTTCAAAACCTTGCATCACCATTCAGAGACCAGTTTGTGACTTCATTTGTCTCCTCTAATGGCTTCACCGGAAGAAAAGCGCTTCATCCTTCTGCATGATAAAGCTGGCCTTGAGGGGACATTCTTTCAGTTTGGTTGGTTAGTTCACTCCACAACTTATTCCTGTCCTGCTGGTGGAAAGGCAAATCTCCCGCAGCAGCCCTTGTCCCTACTTGAGCCATCTACCCTAGTTACCTAACACTGCAAGGGCAGGCTATGGAGGCATCTACCTGCTTCTTCACCTGTGCAGGGTTGAAAAGAAGTGCACACAGAGGAGCACTGGGGAAAGTGAAGTCTCCACAGCAACAGAGAGAGAGAGAGACAAATACATGTGCATATATCCCTACAGGTCCTAGATTTGTATAGTTCATAGATCATCAGTTTCAAACATAGCTGAGCCAAAGAAGACACAAGAGTGTGGCTACAGTGTGGGCAAAAGGAGGACATTGTCCCCCATAGAAATCCTGCCCTCAATGAAATTTTTCTTCAGTCCCCACATTTCTAGCATTGCAATAACTGAAAACTTCAACTGAGCATATAGAAATACAGTTTAGACATGCACAAAAAAAAAAGGGGGGGAGGTTAGGTAAAGGTACCAAGGGACTGTGAGCACACCAAATGTAAAAGTGATGTGTGACAAATTTTCAGCTGCTCACCTTCCACAATGCTAGAAATTTGGGAACTAAAGGAAAATTTTATGGGAGAAGAAAAATGCCCCCCATTCTTCTGCCCACATTAGCTACACTCTTCTAAAGATAGCCTGCAAGTCTAAAATTGGTTTGTCCTAGACAAAGTGTTTTGCCACCTGAGGCAAAAGAAAAAAGATAGTGGTCTCCTCTCAACATACACACACGTGGTTGTCCAGTCACCTTGAGCAGAGAGTAGCAGAGATAGCAAAATAAAATGCCAAGGTGAATGATAGGAGCCAAGGACTAGAACTACAGGGGCAACCTGTAGGGTAATTCAGTCACAAAGGCAATGTCTTCAACAATAGCAAGGGGCAACAGATTGATTTAAGGATGCAGGAAATGGCACACACAGTTTTGTACTCCAACAGAGAGAAATGGCCAAGAAGCTCAAAAGAAACATTCAGAGACTTTCACCCTACATTTGCTGCTACCTGAACTCATTACTTCATTATCTCTAGTAACAGAACAGGCTCTGAGCTAGGCTCTGACAAAACCTTGAGTTACCAGGAAATGAAGTTCTAAAAAAAAAATGCTTTCCATTTGCTAGAATTTGGAACAAAGAATTGAACCTATGGCTATAATACAACATGAGTTCAACCACTGTTAGCCTTTGAGTGGCAACAAAATGTAAAAGAAATAAGCGACCACTAGTCAGAATGTTTATACAATTCTCTTTTTATAAAGTTCAAAATAGTTCATAGGCAATGCTTCCACAGTTTCACAAAAAGGCAATGTTTCAATCACTGATCATATTATTCTTATTCTTATTATTATTATTATTAAATAAAAAGAGACAGATACAACAAAAATTACATTATCTTACATACATACATTCATATCTTGATATTCTGATTCTTTATAAATACATTATTTAACATCGTTTCATCCTTCTGTTATTCCATCTTCCATCTTTCAAAAAGCAAACCTTGAGTTTACCATTTTATATAAGGGACATTATTTTACTGCATCATTGCATTTTATAGAACTTGTGCGTTCATGGATTTTGATATCTATTGGGGGGGGGGTGTCCTGGAACCAAACCCCAGTGGATACTAAGGGCCCACTGTACTTTACTTGTTAATCTTGAAATACTTAACATTTAATGTAACACATTGCTAATATTTTCCTCTCATTTGTAACCTAAATAAATAAATAAAGCTTTTGCTAAATCCCTCAACCCTGAAGTAATATTTCTGAAATAATAAACAAGTAGTATTCTTTGTGCAAAAATTTTTGTCCTTCAGTATTTAAACACAACATTGGTTCTTGTACTTTAAAAAGAGGTAACAACTAATATGGTTATTTTTAACTGGAAATGGGTATTATGCAGACTTTGGGACTCATAAGACTGTGGGAGGGGGGTCCTTTGCTACCCTTGCAACTACACTGATTCCCCCAATAAAGATCGCATCATCATCCAATTTGTGGGTGAAATGAGGGAGAGGAATAGACCAAATATCCCAAAGGTAATTGAAAAGGCAATGTGACATTTCTTCTGGTCACTCAAAATAGGATAGAGTTGAAAAGTATCATAAGCACTATCTAGTTCAAACCTCTATCATACATCTGTCGTACATAATTAGATGACTTCTGAGAGAGATGGTCATCCAACCTCTGATTAAAAGCCTCCAAAGCTTTTACAGTCAAGAGGTTTTAATATTTCAGTGGAATCTTTTTTTCTTGTCATTTGAATCCATTGGTTTGTGTTCTAGGCTCTAAAGAAGTAGAATACAACATTGTTCCATACTGCCTGTGGTATTGCACTGTGTCCTTTCAGAGATTTGGAGAAAGACAAAATGGAGCTATGCAACTCACTAGACTCACTAGTCTTCAGACTACTTTCAGGCTCTGCCAAATGCTTGTTTCTTCTATGTCACATGAAGAAATAAGCCAGTTTCACCACTGTAACACTTTGGCTTTATACTAGTATAATTAATGTGAGATATTATGCATTGAACTTACTTCCATGTCCATGGGAATACATTATCAAGAAAACCTGGCTGCTTTAAAACAGTAACACAATGATCAAAGCAGAGAAATTTAAAACATTTTCTCTCTAAGAAGCTTTTTGTAGAATCTATTACAGAATTGTGTCTAAGCAAGCAGAAGGACTCCCAGATGGATAAAATGACCTAAGAGGTCTTTTTTGTCTCTGATTTCTAAGATATGAATACACCTTATGGTCCACTGCATAAATAAGTATTAAGAATGGATGTGTGAAACATGTTCCTTTATTTTCCATGGAGTTTTCCACTTTGCCTCCCCATGCTCTCAGATATCCATGGAATGTCCTGGATTTCCTTGTTATTCCAAACAACTTCTGTGCATGTGGGAGATTTTGGGTGGGTTGCAGTATCCTGAAAAAGAAATTGTGCATTGTGATACACACTAAAGCTACAGAACAGTGATGCTGACTTAGAGAATTATTGTGGATAGGAAGGCATATTGAAATATTTACTCCACTGAAATTTGCAGTGCTAACAAAACCCTGCAGTTGAGTGTGAGTTCCAGGGGTCATTCAGCCTTTGTTTTCCTCCTTTGGCGACAGCTTCCACAAAACCTAGAGTTAGTGCATCTTAGGTTTACTGTACATGGGTCCAAAACACACCACAGAAATCATATAATTTGTTACCACTTTAACTGCCCTGGCTCAGTGCTAGGGAATCCTGGGAATTGTAGTTTATTTTGTAGCAAAGCTCTCTGGCACAGAAGGCTAAATGTCTCACAAAACAATCATTCCCAGAATTCCCTAGCACTCAGCCATGGCAGTTAAAGAGGTCTCAGACTGGATTATTTCTGCAGTGTGTTTTGGACCTTAGATAATTTTTCCCCAACAATGAGTGAACGTAATTGAATACAATGTAAGATAAGGTCACAATAACAGAACAAGAGTATCATTATCAGATACCAAACCCTGATTACTGCAGTATCAACTGCATAGGATACAGGGATGGCACTTAAAGTGGACTCATACTGCTATAATTGCTTAGAACTTTATCACTCAAGGCTTCAAAAATGGAATTATAGAAGGGTAATAGTGTCTGTGTCCATGCCTTATCACATGACACGTGTTGGTCCACTAGCTGGTCTGTAGTCCACCCATTGCTGGAGCACTCCTTTTAATTGACAGAGAAAACCCATCAATGCCTCCCAATAATGCTGCTTTTGCATTGCTGACTCAAGTGTGATAAGTTGCTCCCCAAGCAGTTCTTATATGTCACAAAGTGCAAGTGGGCATGATTAAGCCCACTGCCTCTTACCTATATGTGCCTATCTGTCTTTTGTTGTTGTGCGTCTTCAAGTGATTTCCAAATTGTAGCAACCCTAAAGTGAACCTATCACTGGCTTTTCTTACCAAGATTTATTCAGAGGGGGGATTGCATTTGCCTTCCTCTGAGGCTGAGAGGGTGTGACTTGTCCAAGGTCACTCTGTGGGTTTTCATGACTGAGCAGGGATTTGACATCCCTCGCAAGATGCTGATGTTTAGTCCAACATTCAAAACCACTAAACCACCACCACTTCCATAGTAAATGTATTTAAATATTTACAATAAAACCTTTTTGAAGATTCAGAAAAAGGAACAAATGATAAAATTTTAAAATTTCTCTGTAAGTTCATGTGCTTAGCCTGACCCTCTATTCAAATTCAATTGCTCTTGATAGGAGAGACAAGCAGTCTTCTATACAGATACTGTAAAGCCAAGAGTACTGTTAGCAGCAACTAGGACATTCATCTTCATAAGAAAGCAACAGGAACAGTCTTTGTCTTTGTAATGAGAGAGAGTCTGGTCTTTGTAATGTTTACCCACAATTAGCACCCATGGTTTGGTTTACTTTGGTGTAAATGAGACTAGTACTAACCACACACCTTTCCAGATAGAACAGCCCTAAGGGGACTAATAAAAGGGGGAGGAGAGGAATTGCACTGTAAAATAAGCAAAGGGGAAATGGTAATATGTTGATCAGTTATAAGCTTCAAACCAAACAGATCTTGTTTTTAAGACCTGGTTGTTTCTGTAAAGTATGTAACCTTGCACATTGAATTCTCTTCCAAAAGGTCTCATCCCTTCACTTCATTTGCAAATGATGTGAAATTAAAATTCTTATTCAAGAAGTTGCAAGTTTTCACAGCCCTTTAAGACTTTATTGAAGCATCGAGTAACCAATATTCCATATGTTTAAGGAACAGTGACAAGACTTCATCACATTCCTGTCAATGATGCTCCATGGACTTTACAACACCTAGACAAGATCTGGAGTCCCCAGGAATAAACACAGGAAGGAGTGTTTAGAAATACACAAGAAATGTAAGGAAGATTCAGGTCTGGTTTGATCTAGCAGAACTCATCTTTTGGTTTTTGGTTTCCATCAGAAATGCAGGGTGGGGAGGCACTCTTTCAGCAAGCTCCTCCATCCCCATGCTTTCCACATGACTGGGTCTATATGTCATGCACACTCTCTATTCCAGTGTTATGTATACCACTGAAGCCATGTCCAGTCATGCTCATGCCTATAGTTTGTTACATCAAACTATAACTGGATTAATAAATACATTTGTGGTTGTTTGGTGCTAACAAAGGAAATGAAGATTGAGGAGAGCTCTGTTCTCCAAAATACTAATTCCTTTTCACATGGGCTGCTATTCAAAAAATAGCAAGCTTATCACATATCATATGCATTGTAAGATTTACTTATGCCATTGTTTTCAGCTTTCAGTTGCTCATTTTCTGTCTTAATGTCGTCAGAAATCAGATAGAAATTTTTTCCAATATTCTACACCAGCTACTTTGATAAATATACATAACTAATTAATGTTTCCTGTTCCAGCCTCCCCAGCCTCCCCAGCCCACCTTAAGAGTCAGCAGCTGGATCCATCAGTGATTAAGACTGCAATAAGGACTTGTCACAGGAGTCCTGCTTCTGATTGTCACAGCCTTGTTTTCTGGCATGAGGGAACAGAACTATCGTTCTCCTTGCACTTCAATTGGAAACTGAATGAATTTCTGCCCAATCCATCTACTGGCTCTTAAGGTGAGCTGAGGTGGCATTTATTTAGTCTTACAGTAAGACTGCCAGAAATAGTGCACATTAAATTGAGGCACTACCCTGGCTCAGTGCTAGGGAATCATGGGAATTGTATTTTTTTCTGAGTCATTGAGCCTTCTCTGTCAGAGAGCTCTGGTGCCACAATAAATTACAGTTCCCATGATTCCCTAGCACTGAGCCAGGCAGTGCCTCAATTTAATGTGCACTATTTCTGGCAGTCTGCTTAGGCCCATAGTCTTACTAAATACCAAGCAGTTAGGGATGTGTAACTCTAAGTTAAGATCTGTAACTGAAATTCTGAATACCAGCCATTGCTTGATCATTCAAAATCTATTCACCTTGGAATTATCATACACTAATGATGATCAAAAATGAAGATTCCAACAGCCATTTGAATTTATGAAAGAAACAAGTGAGAAATATAAAATGTGTTACCTCTTTAGAATGGTCCCTCATTGATTTAATTAATAACTTGATTAATAAGAAACTCTGGAATTCAGTTAGAGCTGCAAGTCCAAGTTCAATCACTCAATTAAGTTAAATAAATTTAATTAAGTCACCCATTTTCATTAGAAAATTTCAAACTTAGTTGATAATGTAATTGATTTTAATTATGTAGTTGTGTTTTGATTATTTTACAATGAAGCCCAACTGAAATGCAATTCTGCACATGCACTCACACACAAACACACATATATCTTCACACACACATGTTTTATGAATGAAGGAATGTATTGGAAGGAGGATTCAGTACCTTTTATATTTTATATAACTGCAGACAAACTTTTGGTGACCATATTACTGTGGTCCAGATGGCCAAAGACTTTGAGCAAAAATGTTAGCGTATTTTAGCTTATAAGTCTTTTTGCCAGTAGGAGACATATTTAAGCCTTATAGATTGGGGAAGAATCTGTACTATAGCAGAAACTCACCAAAAGATGCTATTGGGGAAGGCAATGTGGCTATGTAGGGAATTTCCTTCTATGGGGCCATATTGGGACCCAAATGGGGCTGAATTTGGCTACCAAGCTTGAGGTCTTCATCCCCCACCCACCACCACAGAAAAGCCACAGTCCCAAATGGTATAATGGTGACTGGTATCAGGAGATTGCTCTGTTTCTTTTCATCTACTCTTCTCGAAAAAACAGCCCCATATCTTCAAAAAGTGTGATATAAATTGCAAAATCCAATTGTGGAAGAAGATGAAGAGGAGGAGGAGGGAAGGAAGGAAGGAAGGAAGGAAGGAAGGAAGGAAGGAAGGAAGGAAGGAAGGAAAGCATTCAGCACTGTTCATTACCATAAGCAGGAGCACATACATTTAAATGTCAGTTGAATTGGAAAAGGTTTAAGTTTTTCAATAAATTATTTTTATAATGACTATAAAAGTTATATAGGGCCCAGAGTCTTGCTAGAGAGAAACACTTTACTGTGCCTGAATTGCCAGTAACACTTCTTGAAATATAAAGCTGACAATCAGGTATGTGAAAAAGCACGATGTACTAAAAAATTCTAATATGTATTTAGCAAAATAATCAAAGAAAGATTCCACTGTTTTATTTGTATTATTTTGTAAGACACTAAGAAATGATGCAAGAGAGAATATAACTAACTTCATTTCTTTTTTAAAAAAATGAATTCTAAAAAAGGTCTATATCTGTGACTCTCAGATAACTATATTTCTTGCATCATATTTTAGATATACTGTTTACTGTAAATTATTAAACATATAAAATTATTTTATAGGGTTCATGAATGCTTCTAACTTGGGACCCTGAGAATTTCTGCTTGCCTCCCCTCTCTGTCTCTCTAATATTTCATGGAAAGATGTATGACAATTCTATCATTCCCTCTATTTCCAAAGTTCATAGGTAAGTAAGGGCCCTTACATTATAGCAGTAGCAACAGCAACAGCAACAGCAATAGCAAGTACAGTGGGTGCTCTGTATCCATCTGCAGATTTAAGCATCTGTGGACAGCAAGCCCATGGGGGGGGTGACAAAGGAGGAGAAGGAGGAGGAGGAGGAAGGAAGAAGAGGGTGAAGAAGGCAGGAAGAGGCTGGAGGATGTGGGAGCAGTGGCATCCCTTGGGGGGTGTGGGTGACACCCCAGAAGAGGGGGTTGACACCCGGTCGGCCCCCTGCCCCCTGCAGACACTCCTTGGGCCCGCACAGATGCCCCTTGGGGACACACAAGTGTCACTTTGGGTCACAAGAGGGTTTCCAGGCCTCTGGGGGTCTTTGGCCCAGGTGGGCAGCAGGTGGCCATTTCTACAGCCCACATGGTGCATGATCCCCACCGGATGGGACAAAGCTGCAGAGGAGGAGGAAGGAGCGGGAGGGAGGGAGCAGGAGGAAGTGGTGGCAGAAGTCCCTTGCCACCAGCCACCCACCGACTCAGGTGAAAGCAGGGAGGGAGGATGCATCAGGTAAAGTCCCATTGTCCCCAATAGTGGTGTAGCCATGTCCGAAACGGATCCCCCACAGATACCAAGGGCCCACTGTACATTTCTATACAGCTTATCAATGAACTAACACTCTCTAACTGATTTACAATGTATCAGCCAATTGCCCCCAACAAGCTGGGTACTCATTTTACCAACCTATGAAAGGATGGAGGGCTGAGTGGACCTTGGAGCCCTGAAGGATCGAACTCACAACCTTGTAGCTGCAGTACCAGCATTTAACTACTGCATCGCCAGGGCTCCTGTTACATTGCCAAAAACACATATCACAAACAAGAGGAGGGTCTGGGAGAACTCCACTGTATGTACATACATACTGTATGTATGTTCTTGTTCTCGTGTGCCTTCAAGTTTTTTCCAACTTATGATGATTCTAAGGCAAGCCTATCACAGGGTTTTCTTGGCAAGATTTGTTCAGTGCCTCCTTATGTGGCTAAGAGAATGTGACTTGCCTAAGGTCACCCATTGGGTTTCTGTAGCTGTGTGAGGATTTGAACACTGGTCTCCAAAATCATAGTCCAACACTCAAAGCACTACATTGCTCTGGCTGTATATGTATATCTGTATCTATATACTTATACATGTATGCTACAAACATACACACATACACACACATATGTATATGGGGATGTAGAGACAACTTTTTGAGTGGCAATGCCTGAAACAACTGTGTGAGCATACACATTGCTTGACTTTTGTGATGTGGGGGAGCACAGAAAAACAGGAGCATGAGTGGAAGAATGAAGTATATTGGAGCAGAGCACATGTAACTGACTGCAATAATGAACATCTTCACTGCACATCACATTTTGTTGCAGAATGCACTTGCGTTATTTGTGGTTGCAAATGCTGTCAGATGAAGATTGTATTTCTGGGAACAGATGAAAGACATGATCTGGAAAAAGTTGGTCCTCCTTAGCTTTTCAATTTGATGTTTGTTGTAGTGGATTTTTCTCATAGATGTCAGTGGTGTGTGGGTGTGTGTGTGTGTGAGAGAGAGAGAGTATGTACACACACACACACATATACACTTCAAGTCACCAGCCTATTTATAGCAGTCCCATGAATTTTCATAGGGTTTTCTTAGGCAAGCCTCAGAGGTTATTTTGCTAGTTCCTTCCTCTGAAATATAGCCTACATCACCTGTTATACATTGGCATTCTCACATTCAAGTACTAACCAGGGCTGACCCTGGTTAGCTTCCAAGATCAGACATGATTTAGTGGCTTTAGGGTATTTAGGCTACTCAGTGGGATGTAAGATCAGCTTAACTTTCTCTGGATTTGAAATGTTTAAGATCCCACTAATAATGTAGTTCTTAAAGGAACAAAATAGTTTGTTTTATTTGCTGGGCATCTCCTGTGAAGTGACCTTGAGTAGTGTCTGCCCAGTCTTGTCATTCAAAATGATTAACTATTGCTTCTGTGTTTGTTTTTTAATTGCCAAAATGTGTACATGTTAACCAAACCTTTTCACTTGTTGCATGCATGGTTTATCATTGGCAAAGTGTATAGGGTGGCACCTCTCGTCAAACTCATAAGCCCTGCCCACTGACAAGTGCCCCGCCCCAGAAGTCCCACCTTAACCGGAAGTCCCGCCCTCCCCGGATATCCGGCCTCCTGCCAGAAGTCCCGCCCTCCCCGGATATCCGGGGAGGGCGGGACTTTCCGGTTAAGGTGGGACTTCTGGGGCAGGGCACCTGTCAGTGGGCGGGGCTTATGAGTTTGACGAGAGGTGCCACCCTATACTACTACTTGTATAGATGTTTGTTTGCCTGCAGCAAAGAAGGGAAGATCAGGGTGGAGTATTCCTCAGATGTGTCTCCCTCCCTTTCTCTCTCTCATTCTCCTTTGCTCTCCCTCCTTCTTCTCTCCTGCCTGGTTTTTCTTCCCTAACAGGGTCTGTGGGCCAGTTGGAGGGAGAGGGCACAGTGAAATGTTCCATTTTCTGTCTCCACAACAAGAAGTTCTGGGCACCCAACAAATTTTAACAATCAGTTTGGGCAAGCTGGAGCAAATCTGCTGAATGGCTTCATTATGTAGTTAGGTTGCTGGGGTACCATTGATGCAAATGAAAGTTGAGTGCCCTACCTGTGTACCAGATTACAGCATGTCCTGGCCCTTGATCCCACAATGCTCTGAAGAAGACTCATGAAGTGCTGGTCCTGCTGCTGCTGCTGCTGCTGCTGCTGTTTTTTATATAGTGCACTGGTTCTCAAATTGTGAGGCAGGACATCCAGAGGGCTGCAATTTGCTCAAGCAGGGGAACAGGGGCATGAGAATTGGAGGTCCTGATACTCCCTTTTTCTCTCCTCCTCTTTCCAAACCTTTTCTATCCAAACAAGGAAGAGAAAGCAAGGAGGATGCTTGGAGCCTCTGCCTGGGGGAGTGGAGTGGTGGTGGAGGAGAGCTTTTTCCTTATATGATGTTAAAACAAAATATAAGCTTTTCCTTATATGATGAACAAAAATACACACACTAAACAAATAAAATATTTTAATCACATACTATCTCAAGTGGGAAAGTGCGACATCTGGATGTAGTTGTACAGGGGGTCACAAGGGTAAAAAGTTTGAGAACCATTGATATAGTGGCTTCACAGCATGTCACAGAATAGGTTCAGACTATTTCCAGTTCTCTCATGCTTTCTTCCATGCTTCCCTGGCCCATCTATAGATTTAGGAAAGTTCCCAGCCATCTTCATTTCCTAACCAGGCTTCTCCAATTGTTATCAGCCCCAGCCAGCCTGGACAATGGTGAGGAACAATTAGAGTAAAAGCTCAGTGTTATCTGAAGAACAATCATAGGCAACACATGCTTTACTAATTCAAAAAAGGCTCCTTCAGCAAGGCCCACCAGGAGTTCTCCAGAGTCCTGATGTCTAGTATGAACTATAAGCCCAAGCAAAGAAGAATAATAGGTTTGCACAAACTAGTTTGCAGGAGCAGCTAAGCCATGGGTGCTGGTTTCCATGTCAGGGATGGCAATTTTATAGTCTAGGCCTTATAGTCTAAATTTTAATGGAGCCTTTCATGGTTTTAAATGTTAGATGTCCAATAGATTCAGCACTTTGGATAGTCTTTTTAAAGCTGCAACTGATTCACCACCTGGCTAACATGGGCACCATCCTCTGTCACTGAGCGGAGCCCTCCTTCCATCTTAGGCAGGAAGAGAAATTCTACAGCTGCTTTTGCTATCAAGCCTACCATCCCAGTTTGCTTTCCTCCTACCATCCCCAATAGCTTGCCTACTATTTAGGTTTTGTATTTCTGTAACTGAAATACTATGGAGCAGAATATGAAATGTTATGAAATATTATCAAAATCCAATAAGCAATCTGGTGGAGCACAAATCTCCACAGGGGTGTCACCAAGGAAGAGTGGTGAGTGTGGACCACACCAAGTGAGACTCTATGTAGGATGACACCAGTACTTCCCAAACATTGAAGGTATGGGGTGAGAAAGGAGACACTCACTTATACTCACTCAAACATCCATGGCTTCAAGGCTAAGAAGACAGAAAAGGAGATACTTACCTTGCTCACAGTCACCCTAAGCCAGTGGTAGGCAACCTTTTTGAGCCGGGGGCCGGGTTGCTGTCCCTCAGACAATTGGGGGGCCGAAGCATCAAAAATAAATAAATAAATAAATAAAAATTAAAATTAATTTTTTTTAAAAAATTTTTTTAAAAAATTTAAAAATATGCATGCACACTCCCTCAGCCCCAGAAAAGCCATGGCAAAACCACTGTGGAGATTTTTCCAAGAAAACCCCAAGAACAAGTAATAACAACAATAATCAATATCATCATGGTGGGGGGGCAGTGGCGGCAGCAGCGGCGGCGGCAGGACCAGCCTGGGGCCGGTCCAAAGGCCTCAGTGGGCCGCATCCGGCCCCCGGGCCTTAGGTTGCCTACCCCTGCCCTAAGCAAATGAGGCAAGTGTCTCCTTCTCCACCCACTGAGCCTTGGCAGTCATGGACTCCTTCCCTTCCTCCACCTCCCTTTCCCACCTAGTCAGCCACTTTTCCAGACTTGGTAGAGGCTGCTGGATGGGCAGGAAAGGGAGGAAGGGAAGGTATCAAGGAGGAGGAGACAAAGTGCCACTGGCACTTATGATGATGATGATGATGATGCAAGTGAGGCAAGTGTCTCCTTCTCCTGATGATGATGCTACTGCCCATCAGATGCTGTTTCATTGCATGATTGTTACTGAAAATAATTTTGTTTGGATGTATATTTAAAAAAAATAATCTGCACTGGCTGTGAAATATGCTAGGAACCACTAGCATGTTCTGAGTCTCCACCAGCATACTTACACAGTTGTCAGGAAATGGAGGCTGCTTCCTCTGTTCTGCTTCCTTCCTGAATGCACAACAGAAACCAGGAGTCTCATTGGCACAGTTCCATCCCCTTGGTCAATGTGGAGATGTTCCTGGGTTCACTCTGGCTGGTGCTGTGAATCTGGGGAGTAAAATAACATTCTCCTCCCCTAGTGTAGAACTGTTCCTTCTTTCCTGAGTTTGCAAGGGCAGTTGGAACAGTTTGGATGCCTTCAGGTCACTGGTTGACTTATGGTGATCCCATGAATGTATAAGGTTTTCTTAGACAAGGAATATTCAGAGATGGTTTTACCATTTGCTTCCTCTGAAAAATATCCTCCAGCATGTGGTATTCATTATTGGTGTCCCATTAAAGTACTAACCAGGGCTGATCCAGCTTAGTTTCCAAGATCAGATGGGATCTAGTGCCTTTAGGATATTAAGCAAGGTTAATTAACAGAATACAAAACAAATCTTGCTCCCTTTAAATCATGGCTGAAATCTTCAACTGCTACCAGTCCCACAATCCCTTACTAAGTAGGTCTGATGGGAATTTAGATTAGCAAATTAGGATTAGTGAAAGTTCTCCAGCTCTGCTTAAATGAAGCTGTTGGGGGGTTGCAGACTGTCAAAAATAGTGTGAATTCAGTCCACTTTTAGGGTTAGGGTTAAGGTTAGGGAATCATGGGAACTGAATTTTATTGTGGCACTAGAGTTCTCTGACAAAGAAGGTTCAATGTCTCAGAAAAATAACAATTCCCATGATTCCCTAGCACTAACCCTAATCCTAAAAGTGGACTGAATTCACACTATTTTTGACAGTCTGCAACCCCCCGTTGTCTTATATTGCCAGGAAGAGAGCAAACATGCTGAAGGGAGGACAAGGAGAAGACAAACATAGACTCCATGCATCTAGTACTTAAAGGTCATCACCAGTTCTTTAATGGAGACTTAACAGGAAACCAATACATCTGAACCAGGGCAATAAAAACAGAATTCATTCCCATCCTAATATGAGCTATAGCATTCTGTGCTATCTCAGATGTCTTCAAATAAAGTCCCAAGCAGAGCCCTTTCCAGTAATCTGTTTGAGAGGTTACCAAAGAAATGGATGGCTAAGGCCAGCTTTTAGCCTCAAAGAAAAGGCTACAGCCCCAAACTGGTGATAAACACCCCTTGATCACTGCCACTATTAGAGCAGCAACTTGGGCAGATATTTCTCAAGGTTGTACCACTCTGATCCTTTGGAAAGCTAGGGCCAGACCTACCATTCAGGCAGTAGAATGTGGAAGTCATGAAAGGATAGAAAACACATCATTTAGTTTGTTGTTGTATTTTTACAACCAAAGAACTTGTGGTACTAAAGCAAGAGATGGCTGGGGCAGAGGTCACCTTTTACTATCTCCCTCTAGGCAACAAAATATCTTGGACTAGCCTTGGAGAGAAACATAAACCCATCTAGAACAAGGCAGAATCAAGGTACACAAATGTGTCACATGCTTCTCTTCAAGATCAAAATGTTCTACTTTTACATTTGAATCCTAAACACAGTCCCAGATAGAACAGACCTACTGAAGCAAATGTTGAATGAGTCAACATATAGACAAATCCCATTGATTGAATGGGTCTAGTCTACCTGGGATTACCAATAAGATTGAAGCCATAGTGTGTTCTAGATGGAATCAATGGGGCTTATCTAGGTGCTGACTTAACAAGTCCTATTAATTCAGCAGGTCTAGTTAGTATTAACCATAGGATTCAGTCCACTCCAGCCTGAATCCAACTCTGCTAGATACTAATCAAGGACCCTTTCATGTTACACAGCTGTAGCACTATGATTCCACTTTTTAAAATTTATTCTATGGAATCCTGGAATTTGGAATTTAGAGAGAGGTAATTAGAATTGAGAGCCAGAGAGCTTTAGTTCTTCACTAAATAACAGATTCAAGTTCCATAGAATGCAATCATGGCAGTTAAAGTGGAATCATAGTGCTATGCAGAGGTCCTCCACGTTCGCTGGGGTGAGGGGAGAAGGACCTCCATGATGGTGAGAAAAAAAAAAAGCAAATAATAATTAAAAAACACTATTCTTTTTACCTGACAAAACACCTCTCTAGTAATCTCCAGATCCTCCAGTGCAATTCTGTGGTCAACATCTGCCAGAAGTTGATTATAGAATCATGCTGGGGGGGGGGGGGGCTACAAATGCCTAGAGAAGTGTTTCCTTGAGGAACTTCTAGGTTCTCCAGGACAACTCTATAGTCAGCTTTTGGCACAGTTGCACTAGAGGACCTAGAGATTTCTAGAGCAAGAATATTAATCAAAACCGCAAATAATCACATCTACAAATGTCAAAGCTGCAAATGTGGAGGGCCAACTGTAATTGTGTAGTGTGAAAGGACCCCTAGGTCTGCAGACTGCCAGAAATAGTGCAAATTAGGGTTAGGGAATCATGGGAACTGTATTTTATTGTGGCACCAGAGCTCTCTGACAGAAAAGACTCAATGTCTCAGAAAAAAAATCCCATTATTCCCTAGCACTAACCCTAACCCTAAAAGTGGACTCAATTTGCACTATTTCTGGCAGTCTGCAGCCTCCCCCCCAGTCTCCAAGGCGTTTAAATCCCTTTCAATGAAGTCATGCTTCCACTTGGCCAGCAGATGGAGCTGTGGATTTTAAATCTTTATCCCGAGCTTCAAAGGAAAAGGCTGCAATTTCTCATCCAGGGGGTTTTCTCTCTTGTTTGCGAAAGAAAGTGAAGAAAGTACAGTACTCTGCATAACTTTAGTATGCGTCGAAAGAGCCACTGTCCCGTTTCTACAAATGTGAGACTTTTGCAGGGGAGGGAAATGGAGGATTCTCTCTTTGCAATCATTTGACCTCTAACTTTTATAACAGCACACACACACACTGGATTTTGCTTACCTGTGTAATGTCCTCCACGATGATAATGTCTTTTTCCGACTTATTCTTGAAGAACAGTTTAGAGGGAACTAATCCTATGTGTTCCTTGTCATGCCCCACATCTGTTTATTTGTGGGGAAGGTGGAGAAGATGGGAAGGGGGCATGAATATACCTTTCCCAGTTCCAGATGCCCAAACCTTGTCAAAATAAATCGTGGTTCTCAGTTAAACGATCTCTGAATCGTTCACTGAGATTTGACCCAGAAAGTTAGCAAACCCAAGTTGCTCTGGTAAGAATTAAAGTTGTATTTAAGACCCACTTGTGGCATAGCGGTTTGGGCGTTAGATCCGACTTCGCAGACCAGGGTTAGATTCTCAGCTCGGCCATGACCTTGGGAGAGTCACGCTCTCTCAGCCTCAGGGGGAGGCAATGGCAAACCTCCTCTGAACAAATCTTGCCAAGAAAACCCCATAAAAGGGTCGCCTGGGGGGAGGGGGGTCGGAAATGACTTGAAGGCACACAGCATCAACAATTCAGTGGGCTGGGATAAGATCCGTCCGTTTCTGCGTCCGTGAAACCCATTGGGTGACCTTGAGCAACTCACACTCTCTCAGCCTCAGATGATGGCAATGGCAATGGCAATTGGCGAACTTCCTCTGAAGAAATCTTCCCAAGAAAACCCCATAAAAAGGGTCGCCAGCAGTCGGAAAGGACTTGAAGGCACACAACAACAACAGCAGCAATGGGACCGAGATGAAAAATTAACTTAAATATGACTAATGGGTAGCTCTGTCCGATCAATTCTGAAACAGTGGATACTTTGTTGGAGTGTTACAAGATTTTTTGGAGCTTTTTCCTCATCCAGAGGCGATTCTCGCTCCGTGGTTTCTCCTTTCCCCCCTTTTGGGGAGGTGTTTAGGAACCTATTAAATGCACATCTAATATAGGATTGTTTTTTCTTTAGGCCGCAGCTTCTGGAGTCTGTGGATTTAAATCTTATTAGGGAGAAGGCAAATGAAAAGGGAAGCCGTCTGGGAAGAAGAAGGGAAAGTTTTTCTTTGGCTCTTCTCCTCCTCTCCTTGATCTTTCTTTCTTTGGGGACATTTTCCCTGAAACCTCTTCGCCCCTCTCGGTGGTCTTCACAACTTCTGAGACTTTGGAGGAAATCTGGGAGGGCAAAAAATGTCATTTGCAGCAAAGTATCGGTTCCCAAGGGGAGAAAAAGGGAAACGGTGGAACTTTCTGATCCAGATTTTTCTCTAATTCTTCGCCAGGGCTACATCCGACACTGCAGAAAGAATCGGGTTTGACACCACTTTAACTGCCATGGCTCCATGCTATGGAATTCTGGGAACTGTAGTTTGGTGGCAACGTGGTGAGGCGATTCCGAATTGATTAAATCTAAGCAAGGAGGGGAAAGAAACCCAAGTTGGCCTCATCTCGGTTTCAAAGTAGACGGTTAATCTCGGTATTTTAGTTACAGAATAGTTTCGGTGAACTCGTCCGCTCCTAGGCACTAACTTCCAAAGTTTTAGGACAGGATATGCTCGGCCGTGAAAACCACTGGGTGGCCTTGGGCAAGTCACACACTCTCAGCCTCAGGGGAAGGTAAAGGCAAACCTCCTCTGAACCAATGTTGGCAAGAAAACCCCATGATAGGTTCGCCTTCGGGTCGCCTAGTAGGTAACGACTTGAAAGCTCACAAGCAACCGCCTCATCGATAATGCAGAAATAATTCAGGTCGTTTCTGACTTCTGGCTACTCTAAGGCAAGCCTATATATATATCATAGGATTTTCCTAGCAAGATTTGTTCAGAAGAGGTTGGCCATTGCCTTCCTCTGAGTGCCTCTGCGGCGTTACTTCGCCTTGGGTCCCTTCTGGGAGAAAGGCAGCATTGGAAATGAAATAAATAAATAAATACAATATTTAAATAAATACTCCCAAGCAGGCGTCACTGGATGCGGTATTTAGACAGTCAATTCTCTCAGTTCAATCCTCGAGGGCAAACTGTCTGCAGTTCCTCTCCTCCCGAGTAAGATGGCCTTTTCACTCCTATCGGCCTCTAAGCCTTGGACATCTTGAAAAGAGTTTTGCTGCGGAAACAAGTCGGTCTAGATCCCCCCTTCTCAACCCACTTCCCCACACAACCATGAGAGAGATCGGGCCAAGCCTGGGCCTTTGGGG
>CM034706.1:47112465-47127190 GCA_020142125.1 Phrynosoma platyrhinos | reverse complement strand
AATTCCATAGCATGGAGCCATGGCAGTTAAAACGGAGTCAAACCGGGGTATTCCTGCAGTGTGGACACAACCCTCCAGATCAGCTCTTTTGCAAGTGGCCCTTTCGCGTCAAGCCTGGCCTAAGCTGTCCTTAGAAATGTCCAGATCGAGAAGGAGTTAAGCCTTCCCCGGCGGTTGCCCTTGTCCTGCAGGAGGTGCAATGAAAGAGGAGCAAAAGGGATTTACTAGGTGTTCTTTCCAAGCCCTTTTATGGCTGCATTTTAACATTCAGACACACACACATCCAGAGACGCAAGAATTTAAGTTGTGCGACTCATTGGACACCTTTGAAGGCAGGAGGGAGAGTTGGGGGTCTTTGGCACCCTAACATTGAGCCTTGGCTGTGAAAGGGGTGTCCAACCCGATGATTTCTGCAGTGCGGATGCAGCCTTAGACAATTGCTGAAAATCTGATTTATTTTTATTCCTTCCAAAAAGGAGTCACACTAGTGAAACAATGCGAGGATGTCATTCAGGACCCCTTCTCCTCCTCAGAAGCCAGAGGTGCATGGATCTCTGTGGGAATGACTTTTTGGGCAAAAAGCACACCCAACAGGGTTGTAAACTCGGTCAGAGCCCCTGCCATCCAAGATAACAAAAGTCTCAAATCACGCTGGCATCTATTTGCGTCTTGGGAGTTTGATATTATAAATAAAATTAAAATAAATAAAACTTTTATTTGTATCCCACTTTTCTACTATAACAGCAATCAGAGCAGCTTATATGTTAAAATAAACCAATACAATACATAATAACAGTACATGATCGTGTATACCTTACTCCCCCTAAAAAAGAATTAAACTTAGCACAGTTTAAAAAAATATAATCTGTTAAAATATATTAATATTTATATTGAGCGGCCAGGTTTGCAAAGGAAAGAGGAAGACTGTTCATGTTCATATCCTATTTTTATTGCCTTTCCCTTCATCCAGGTCTCATCAAGTTAAATATTTATGGCTAGGAATCCAGACCTAGCATTTCCAGGCAGGTCCAATCTGTTTGAGGTTTTTCCACAATAAAGCATGCCACCAAAGTATTTAGGAATGACTTGCCCACCATATCTAAATAGAAACTTTAGGATTGCTTCAGACCATCACTTGCATACATAGATGTTGCATTTTAAGATGCAAGCTTTGTGTTACCACACAGTACAGTTGAGGAGAACATTATGACTAGAAAGTACATTGTCAGACTGGTTCATTACAGGTTCAGGTTTTTCCTTTCCAAAAATCAGATATTTTCAAAAATCAAGCATTTTCAACAACCGAGGATCACACTTGATTGCAATTAGATTTGACCAGTTTTCAGTTCACATTTTAAATGACATTGCTTCTGCTTCTGGATATAATTCATGGTGAGAAATTATGTGGCAAAATGGATGACGCTGAATAGGTATTAGAGTAGTTCACAAGGCAAGAAATAACTAAAGTATTGACTTTCTGCCTGCTCAAGATTAACACCACAACTATTTAGAGAAGCGATAAGGGCAAGTGCAGAATGATATATCATCGGTGGTACTATAATACATTCATTGATCTGTATGAGGCAACTTGGATTTTCTTTCCTCTGTTGATGTTAACTGTTCAAAGGGGTGGTATCTCCACCATTAAAAGAGAAATAAGCTTGCATTCAGAAATGACACACCACTTTTAAATTAAATTTCTTCAGTCTGTGTGGATCTCAAACTGGAAGTTTAATTTTAATTGGTCACAAAATTATGAAGGTGTGCATACATCAGGGTTAAGACAGACATCTGAAGAGGCTTTACAATAGGAGAAATGATCCATAATAAAAAGCTGATGGCATTCTATCAATATTATCTAGTTATGGTCACATTATACTCTATGTTTTCACTTTGTTCTTCCAGGGATAAAATGAAGGGATAATCGTGTGCTGGAATATTACAAACCTTTTGAAATGTATAATGTATCTTACCTGCTTCATATGATACATTTGACAAATTAATATGCAAAGCCAACATTTTAGGGGAAAATGCTGTAACAAGGATATATTTGAATTCTTTCTTAAGTATAACAACTGTAAGTTTGCAGACAAGATCTTAAAATATTTCAACCTGTAGTTTTAATTGCATTAAAAGTTCAACTAAGCTGAAAAGTTAGCTTCTCTGACATGTACTGTATAATTTATTGCCGTTCATATAGCTGATGTCAAAGCAAATATTAGCTTTTAATACCATACAGACAAATGGTATCACACAATTTTTGTCTTGATTGAAAGGACAATATCACTATAAAATGGGCAGTTTATTAAGAAACCAGCATTCTGTACCAATTAGCTTTAATACAAAGAAGAGGTGAAAGTTTCATTAATAATTTAGTGGTAACAGCTTTCAAAATATCAATCAATTTATTAAATGCCACAACTATTCACTGCTTTTTGTGTGTGTGTTCACCTACACAACTTATATGCTTTAAATGCTAGATGTCTTCAATTCCTGTGTAACTTGGAACTGAATTAATTTTTACATTGGATAATATGATTGATAGTAAGAACAAGTAGAAGTGCTCGCTTATGGCCTAAGTTATGTTGCCAGTGTAAACCATGTACCATCATTAGTAAAATATCCACAAATCAGAGTTTTAGAAAGAGAATGTGTTTATTGAAGTGACCAATGGAAGGCACAATAAAAAAGCAAATTTATCCTCCCAAGAGGCTCTCTCTCAGTAGAAGACCAGCCATCCAATTTTGGCTACACAAAGTGCATTCCTCATTCTCATCAGAATGAATGGCAGTTATTAAAGTATTTGTTATATACCCTGGGTGCACTACAAAAAGTATAAAATCATGTGCTTTAGTACTGCATATGTACAATTTAATATATAACACAAAAACATAGGGTCAGATTATCCATTGTTCAGTTGATGCAATTGCTTTAGATCCCTCACATGTCAGGGCCCAGAACTGAAGGAAAAACATGTAGCCTGCATTCTCTCTTTCCACAAACATTTCATGAATCTCCTGATGCTTTTCTTATCCTCAAAGTTCTATGTGCTACTTAAGTTTCTGAGTAAAAATGTATGAAGTCAGGGTGTTAGTCCCATTGAAGTGTCAGGGTTGTGCTGCATATATAAAGATTTTTGTGCTGTTGTCTATGATTCTGTCTGTCTGTCTATCTATCTATCTATCTATCTATCTATCTATCTATCTATCCATCCATCTATATTCATCTGTTTATCATTCATTCATTTAATTAATAACATCAAAACAATGATACCTTTATTGGGCCAACCAAAACGCACAACTACATGTTGCAAGCTTTCGAAGTCACACTGACTTCTTCATCAGGCAAAAAGGAGAACATTTTTGAAGATGTTAGTCTTGGGCCTGCATTTTCTGTTTAAGATCTCAGTTCAGATGTTAGGAGAGGGCTATCTGAAGGCTGGCTCATTTAACTACAGTAATATCTTTCCTATCACCTTTAGAATAGACCACAAATGCACAGAAAATGAGTGCTATTTTTGGAACTGCTCCAGGGCCCCAACCACCTTAATTTAGTTTTGCATACACACACATTAAGCTGAAAGCTAGAAGATTCTAAAAACAAGAGAAAAAACCTAGCTGGATTAAAACGGTGTTTAAAAATATGAGAAAGTACAATTTTCTTTCCAGGGTCTCAAGAGGGCAATAATGCAAACCCTTCTGGGGAGAGCACTCATACTAAGCACTTCCTCTACTTCAGATGAATTTGATTAAAAGGAGAAACAGAGTTGTTTTTCTGTTTTGTTTTTTGGAAAGGAGGGTCTTATTTGGATGAATTAATTCAGCAATTTTATAGAGATGCTGAATAACATGGGGGACAAAGCAACATCCTGCAGGATGCCCTAGTAGGAATTTATTGTTATATTTATTAATTTCATTTAACAATGGGACTCAAGGTGGTTGACAGAATATTAAAAGCAGAACAGATTACAAACCAGAAAAAATCATTAAAATATAAAGTTTTTTTAAATCAATTAAACAATCTAGAGAATTAAAACTATTTAAACATTCATTAAAAGGCAGAATAAGTCCCTCCAATAAACAACACATTTGTTTGTTTATTTCTTTTGAAGAAAAGAGAAGTAATTGAACAATAGTCCTACAGGGTCCTGTTCTGCATCTGACCATTAGCTATACCACAATAATTTCCATCTTGGCTAATCTGTCCAGGAGGACATTATGGTTGCTGGTACCAAAAGCCACTGAGAGGTCTAGGAGAATCAGCAGTGCCACATTTTTCTTATATTTCTCAGTGCATCAAAGCAAGCAGTTGAGTATTTATAGATTAAAGTGAAGGAATGTAATCAGGTATGTGAGTACAACAGAGGGATCAACCTGCCTCTGGTGACTTCAGATGCTGAGCAATGTAGAGCCCTGATTTGCACATCCATCAGTTATCCTCCCATCTGCAGTCCAGTCACTGTAGGATAATGTCCACAACTTTCTGAGGAGCCCTGCCTTGAATTCTTTCCCCCCGTCATAGGGGCAACTATGCTATAAAAAGACAAACTGAGAAGGTAACAAAATGTTGTGTCTTGATATTGTATTATAGCTATTGTTCTGAAGCAGTGGTAGGCAACCTTTCCCCTTCAAGGGCCGAGGGACTTCAGCTCCCAGAATCCCAGGAGCTATTGGCCAACATGGAACTATTGGCCAACATGGCTGAGGCTTCTGGGAGCTGAAGTCCCTCGGCCCTTAAAGGGGAAAGGTTGCCTACCCCTGTTTCTGAAGTATTAATGATAAGGGAAAAACCACACACGTTCTTTGATGATATTAAAACAGATAAGTTGGCATCTCCAAAATATGATAACTACACATATTGTTACAGATATGTAACATTCTTCTTTATGAGAAATGTTCAAATACATCTTTTGTCATGGTGCAAATAATGAAGACTTGGAATGGTTAATAATGAGGCAACGTTTGCAGCATATGAATAACCAAGGTCCTTATTTGTACAAAAGTAGCATTACACTATTTAGATCAGGGGTAGGCAACCTTTCCCCTTTAAAGGCCAAGGGACTTCAGCTCCCAGAAGCCTCAGTCATGTTGGCCATAGTCCCATGTTGGCCAAAAGCTCCTGGGATTCTGGGAGCTGAAGTCCCTTGGCTCTTAAAGGGGAAAGGTTGCCTACCCCTGATTTAGATTGAAAGAAGATTCGATACAAGTGCATGAAAACTTTCTAGGGCAGGATTCAGCCAAAGTTAAGACCAGCTGATGTCCAGAAGAGAGGAAGAGGAAGAGGAAGAATCAAGTCACAGATATGCTTCATTCTTCTGTTTAGGAATTTTATGTGTTCTGACTTCATTGAGACTTTAAGTTTTCAAAAGGTTGTAACATTTATCTCAATATTTCTCATGATATTTATGTTGCAATCCTGTAATCTTACTTGGGGATAAGCACCACTGACCTGAACCGGATGGCATAATTTTTATGACTGTTTACTAGCATCCTAATTCACATCAATTTCCATTATTTAGTGTGGGAGGGGGTTATTTTAGGCTCCAAGGGCTCATGTGGTGGCAGATGGTGGATTGTATGCTGCAAATGTGTGTGCAGATGCATGCCTGCATGAATGCATGCATACATATATGCGTGCACACATCTTTCCCTTTTCCAATTTCAGAGTGTGGAGAAAAGCAGGTCTAAGTCCCTCTACCTTGTACACTGTGATTTGGGGACAGGAATATTGGAGATGGGTAGGTTAGGAGGTTAAATTGTCTCTCATCTCACACTAAGACTGCTGTTGCTACCTCCCCTCTAATTTGCAGTGGAGATATAGCAATCCAGGCAGCATCAGAATTGCTGTGGGGCTGGTTGAGAATCTTTCACCTATCATAGTAATCCAGTCCAAAATAGTAGCAGCACTGGGTGGTCTTTTCTCACTTCCTTCCCAGATGAATAGGCCAGTAAAAGGGAAAAATCAGTGAGGCTGTATCCTAGGTTGCAATTGCAGTGGGCACTATGGCCCACATATCACCATCACTACTACTAGTTCTCCAAAGTATGATCCCCTGATACTTAAAGAAAATAAAATGGGGTAAGGGGAAATACAGAGGGGAAATTAGGGTCTCCCTAAACTGAGTTGTGACCTATGATTTACACATTCTACATTGAGATCATGTCTAACTCTTGAGATTAGGATTTTGCTTTGACCTTCCCAGCCACAGAACTTTTCAGAAAACAGAACAAACCCCAGACTCACAGTTCCACATCTTAAACCACATTTTTATAAAAATGGTGAACGCTGACAGTCCAGAGAGACAGTGTGGTGTAGTGGTTTCAGTGTTAGACTGTGACACTGGAGACCAGGGTTTGAATCCCTGCTTAGCCATGGAGACCCACTGAGTGACCTTGGGCAAGTCACACTCTCTCAGCCTCAGAGGAAGGCAAAGGCAAAGGCAAAATTCCCTTTGAATAAATTTTGCCAAGAAAACTCCATGATAGGTTCACCTTAGGGCTGCCATAAGTCAGAAATGGAAGTAATTTGAAGGTTTACAAGACAAAGTGACAGTGTAAACTAATCTTCCATTTTGGGATTGAGTTGAACTTGCAGATGCCATGGCTAAAAAAAGTTTTCCAACTAAATCTTTGGCCTCCCATATTTGTCCCTCCCCCATCCCAATTTTGCTACCTAGCCTGATGAATAGTTATACAGAATTTAGAAACTTGTATACTATTGTAAAACTTTAGCTGGCCCTAAAAAGCCATTGCCCAGTTGTAGAATTTGGATTTTTTTCTTCTTAATGGAACAACATGGTCACCTACATTTCATTTTTTTTAAAAGAAAGAAAAGTCTTAGCATTTATGAGGATTGTATTTAGTAGATGAAGAACTGGTAAAGTGACACCAATTGTTGTTTTAAACAAAATTCATTCATAAACCTTGCAGCAAATCCTATTTTAAGATCCAGCAAGTCTATTCTGCAGGGTTGGGGCTCAGTCTAGCACTTCCCAGTATGTTTCTATCTGCAAGGAAAAAAAATTTGAATGGCAGCTGGGCACCTAGCAGCCAATTGTGCTCTTCCAAAGATTTCATTTGCACATTCACAAATGTTCTGCTATTGGCTCTCACAGAGACACTTCAGCTACAGTTTTGTGATTAATCAGATGTATGCTTTGCTTTTATATTTGACAGAATGCCATTGCATCCCATCATGTTATATTCCAACACATGATATTTATAATGCAAAAATCCCAAAAGCACAGTGTGAATCAAAATACAGGTCATATTTAGAACAAATACCTGCTTTTCATTTTTCACAGTTGCTACCAAAAGGGTGCCAAAGCAAGATTATTACAACCATAGCAGCAGACATTTGACAGTGAACAATTTTGCAAGAATGTCTGTAATTCAACATTGCAGTGACATCACAGTTTTGTTCCTGAAAACAGGACGTAAAACTTTAGCTGAGTTGTGAGCTATGACGTACAGGATGGCATCCTCAAAGACATGTGTTAATCTGGATTAGTATATAAAAGATTCTTGTAGCACCTTTGAGACTAGTTGAAAGAAATTTATAGCATAAACTCCCATTGTATCTGATGAAGCAGATGCACTATAGAAATAATGCAATTTGACACTGCTTTAAATGACATGGCTCAATGCTACATAATTCTGGGATATGTAGTATTGTGAGATATTTAGCCTTCTCTGTCAAAGAGTTCTAGTGCCCCACCAAACTACAAAACCCAGAATTCCATAGCATTGATCCATGGCAGTTAAAGTGGTATCAAACTGCATTGTTTCTGCAGTGAGGATACAGCCTAAGTCTACGAAAGTGGATGTTACAAACTTATTTCTCTCACTCTTGAAGGTGATGTAAGATCCTTTGTAGGCTGGCATCCTCTCAGTGACACATGCAGATATATGCAAAGTGAAATTTGTGGACAATGTGCAATGCTCATATCCAGCTGACAAAGGCATAAGTGGAGTTCTGTATGTGGAACTGTTGGGCATACTTTAGCACATTAAAGTTCCTAGAGAAGCATGTGAATGCATATTTGTGCCTTGTAATTGCACAATGGGATGTCAGCCAAATACACTGACCATTATTCACATCAGTTGCGTTACACTGCTATTCCGTATAAGGGTTACATAATGCAAGCATAATGTCACTCCCCTGGGCAGATATTTACACTATGCTGAAGTAATGTAGGATCTGATCCACTATATGCAGTAGTTGCAATATCCATAAACCATCAACACTATCAGAACCTAACAGGAAAGTTGTACAAAAGGCACTGGATATGGAATATGCAGTCCCAGCAATGCTGACATCTGAGGAAGTAGACTCAAGGCTATGAAAGCTCATGCTACCAACTTCTCTCTGCCAGTTAGTCTCAACAGTGCTATGAAATCCCTCAAGTATTTGAGAGACAGCTAAATGGCTGCATGAAGGAACTAGTGATCTCTTGGACAGGTTTTCTGTTGCCTTTGATATGCCTGTATTTAGAAGTGTTGGAGGATCTTTGCATTCTTTTCCCCCTCCTTAGATAGACAGAGATTCCTGCTTGCAAACTCCTCTCTCTCTCTCATTCAAACTAACCATGTGACTTAGGTCACTCCATCTTTGGGACTAACAATCTTTTCTCTCAGGATTCTCAACTGAGCTGTTTCCATCTTCCTGCTCTCTCAACTTTGTTTGAAAAGGTGGTGAGATTTTTTCCCTCTTTATCTATACCATCATTAGTTAGATTAGGATATAGCATTTTTATGTAAATATAGATTAAAGCCATTGTTTTGAACTACAAACTATGTGTTTGTTGTTTTTTGAGACAATCCAAGATCTTAGGGAAGCGTAGTTAGGCAGTCACTCTTCTGCTACTCTGCTAATTTAAAGTCAGACTCTAACAGACTTTCATATTTTGATTTTTGTTTCCTTTAGAAAGGCTGAAGCCTTAGGAAACTTAAATCACCCCACATTTTTGGGTTATGCCCCCCCAGTCTATTTTGTTTAATCTACTTCTCCTGAAGATATTGAATGCAAGAAAGGTTTTACTATTCTAATAACAGAGAATGGCTTCTGCTAATCCTAATCCCACAATGATCACTGAAATTTTATTTGGAACCAATTATAAAATGTGCATGGAAAATGCAAATACACTTCACTACAATGGGACTATTTAAAGCAGTGAATGGGCAGAGACCCATAGAAGCAGGAATACAGCAACAATAGTCTGATGAAAATGCAGAGAAAGCAGCTGGTTATATTTGCTTGTCTATAGATCCCAGCATTGCATACCACATTCAGTGTTTAACTGATGCAAAACAGATATGGGACAAACTACAGAAAGTGTTTGATTCTCCACGTACTTCTAATCAAACAGCTCTCATGATCAAACTTGTTAACACAAAGTTGCATCATCCTCAGTTTTAGAATCAGCATATTAATAGCTTTGTCTGGAGTTACTGCACCTGAGGAATCCTTTCCAGAACATGTAAAACTTGAATTTTTTTTGGCTAGCCTTCCAAAATATTACTCTCCAATAATTAATGCTTTGCAAGTAAAAGATGTTTCTTTGCAAGACACTATTGCTCAAGTTGTTGAATTTCAAAATAGGCAGAACTTGATCAAAGGCAACTATAATACAAAAACAACAGAAAGAGAATTGGCTCAATTTGCTGCAGAGGATTTGCAAAAGGTCTCTTTTTCTCCCACGTCAAATAGAAATGATGTTAACAAGTCAAAGCCAATAGCTGAGCTGCAAAAGCTTCTAAGTCAGGAGCTAAACACCAAAAGCAAAAGCAACTTTAAGAAAGCAGCTTTTAACCCTAAACAGAAATCTTCCAGCCATGTTGATATTGGTTTGATTCATGACAATCATTTCAAATTGCTGGAGATAAATATAGAAACCAAGTTTTCATTGATTCTGGAGCTAGTCCACATTATTTCAACAGCAAAGAATGGTTTATTGATTTTGATGTAATTGTAATGTTTCCTGTTTATCTTGCTAATGGTCAAGAAGTTTTTGCACAGGGAAAAGGGACTGTTATTTTGCAAACAAAACTTGGTCCTGACAGAATAGGAATCTTACAAATCCCTGATGCTTACTATGTACCAGATTTGCAAGCCCCCTTTTACAGTGTGAAAACCACAACATCAAGAGGCAACCGTGTCAGTTTCAGAAAGCAAACTGGTTTTGGTTTTCATGGCAAAAATTTGATTTTTAGAGCAGACTTAGGATCTCATGGATGTTATCAGATGCAGATTTTACATCCATCAGTGAACAGTGTGACCCAATGCAATCATAAAGACTGTTCAACTTTATGGCAACTTTATGAGCAGACTTGCTCATCGAAGTGTGGAAAATATTAAGAGACTGGCCAGTCAAGAGCTTGCAAGAGATTTTAAGCTCAAAGCAGTGAAAAATGTGTAGAATGCTTAAAAGCAAAAGCCACAAGAGCTCCACACCCTCCAGTTACTGAGAGACAATTGAAAAAGGCATTGGATCTTCTACATGCTGATCTTTCTGGACCTATGAATCAAAAGTCAACAGGAGGCAACTGTTACCTTATGACTATTATTGATGATTTCAGCAGGTACACATACACTTACCTTCTCTGAGAGAAGAGTGAAGCCTTTCAAAAATTCAAAGAGTACTTTTGAGTCTGTAACAAATTTGGCTATAAACCGAA
Organism: Phrynosoma platyrhinos; assembly: GCA_020142125.1. NCBI lineage: Eukaryota > Metazoa > Chordata > Lepidosauria > Squamata > Phrynosomatidae > Phrynosoma > Phrynosoma platyrhinos. Next base: position 47,116,514 of record CM034706.1, on the reverse strand, counting down.
GAGTCTGCACACAGACAATGGAACTGAATTTGTCAATGCTGAGTTTTATGAATTTTTAAAGGAACATGGCACTAAGTATCAGACCACACAGGCTTATTCTCTGGAACAGAATGGCGTGGCACAGAGAATGAACAGAACTCTCAAGGATATGGCAGTCACCATGCTTTTGGAAGCCAATATGCCTAAATGCTATTGGTCTGAAGCTATCATGACTGCTACATACCTGTGTAACCGACTGCCAACTAAATCCAAAAATGTAACCCCATTCCAATTATGACATGGAGTTAAGCCTAAATTAAACCATCTAAAGGTTTTTGGAAGCAAAACATTTACCTATATTCCCAAACATAAAAGAGGCAAACTTCACTGCAGAAATGAAGAGGGAATTTTTGTTGGTTATGCTAGAAATGGTTACAGAATTCTAAATTCAGATGGACACATAATAAAATTAACAAGTGGTGTTTATGAAAGACCACAGCCCAAATCTAATCCAAACCAAGATGTCTATACAGATTTATCTGCAGTGGAAGAAGACTCCCACCAGCAACCAGAGCACATGGAGTTCTTTCATCCTCCAGAGGTCTTGCATCCAGAAGGGGACCACAGGTGACCTGTACCTTAGGTGTATGATTGTACCCTGTCTGTACCTGGTTCAATTAGATAGGGTAAGTAGAGTGCAGTCCTGGGATAGTATGGGACCCAAAGCTATTTTTGTGCTTTTAGCTTTCAAAACTCCCCAGAGTACCTTTTATTCTGCCATTCCAAGCTGAACCACTCCTCCTGTCTGCAGGATTGGTGATTCACCTTTTAAATAGGTAATTGTGTGGTGAAGGGATATACTATTTAAGATTTTAAAGTATCTGTTTGTCAAAACCAGAAGTAGACTTCCATCCACTTCCGGTTTTATTTGTTAGCATGTTTGGAAGTCTACACTGCCCCTGGAGAGTCCTTGTGGGGTGGTGGTGGCAGAAGACTTTCCTCTTCCTAGATCCATTATACCATTTCTCAATAGGACTAAATGATCCGAACAGTCTTATCTATCTTGTGACTATAACAGCACATTTTAAATGTAATACATAAAATTGCTCACTGAGGGATAGATATCTGAAGGAATACAGGGGCATCCTGCTCTTTCTCCATGCAATAATTTCAATCTCCTGTTTGGTTATATTGACATATGCATATAACCAAGAATGTCTAATTTATTCTTTATAATTCTCCCAATGAGCGCACACCCAAAACATTTGAGTTTGCTTACTTCAACATCATCACCAGTATGACTGAGAACCATTTGTTAGTCAAACAAAAATGTATTGAATGTCACAATATGAAAATACATATGCAGACCCTGAAAAAAAGAGACCAATTTACATTGGAGATTCTCAGGGAATGTGTAGCTTCATGCCATATTACTCATGAATATGTTCCTACCAGATGGACCTCAGAAATGCCTTCCATGTGAGGCCATATTTACATAGAATCTTCATTGCTGGGAAACATAAAATTCCTTCACACTACTTCACCATGTCAGTGACAGTAGTAATTTCCAAGCTATGGTCCATGCTGATGGCATAGGGGAAGGGCAGGATACAGGGTATTAAAGCTACTTGGTGTGTGTGTGTGAGGGGGGTAAGTATGCTGTTTGAAGAAAAATGAGTTTCCTGTGTATATGTATCCTGAATTAAATCCATTTGTGTTCAGTAATGATAACTTCTTAATAACTGCATTTAGGAATTCAGTATTTATTTAATAATTAAATTTACACCACACCATTTAGCCAATAAACAGCATTTAAGGCAGTGCACATGGCTAAAAATCAAATAAAGACAATGAAAACACAAAGTAGTAATTAAAAATACAATCACAAACATATCAGTAAAAGTAAAATCATAATCCCCAACAAATAAAATCCCCCATGAGCAAAATCTCAGGTCAGATGTTCAAATGCCTGTATAAATAAAAAGATCTTTGTCAGTTTTAGTGTTACTTTCAGTGGGCCAGAAACTTGATAAGTCAGTACATGGGATGGAAATAATTGTCAGTTCACTGGAGTTCATTTTTTAAAAAAAGTTTCCGGTTCTTTCAGTTCTAAATATACAGTTTGCAAATTCTGCACCTCCTATTACAAATATGTGATTTGCACATTCAAAAATGAATTGAAGTAAAATTTTCCCATTTGTACCAGGAAATTTTTTAATACAGCTATTAGTAATATGGAGAGGTCTATGTTGCACCTGTCTGCCATTTATGTTAAAATTAAGTTTTTTTTAACAGATTAAAGATATATCAACATTAATAAAGACCTAACATAACTGAATATGCAGAGATTAAAACCCAGATTTTTAACAGTTCTAGGCCTGGATCAATGTATTCCTTTATCCCACATTCATCCAGCAGATTATGAAGAAATTTTATCATCCTAAATATGAAGAAATTTGTGAATGTTGATAAATGCTAATCAGAAACAAACTGAAATGAATGCCGCCAACCCCAGTTTCTAGCATGTACTTGTGGAGCCTTGAATCCCAAATCTCTTGTGTTCATACATTCTAAGACTTCTTTAAGATGTTGCACAAAGAGTCTATTGTATGGTAGAAATCTACTTTTTTAGTCCCAAGTAGAGATGCTTCCATTGAATCAATGGAACTTACATAAATGTTGCCTTATTAAATTCCCATTGGTTCAGTGGGTATACATTCAGTTTGGACTAGCAATTGGATTTACAACAGCTGTGGGAATTGTACAGCTCTCTGGATGTAACTGGACTGCAAGTCTCAGCAGCTTTGCCCACCACTGCCAGTGGTGGGTAATACTAGGAGTTGCAGTTCAACAGAATCTAGAGGGCCACATAATTCCCACCCATGATCAAGACCTGTGTTTATTGCCTTGTGCATAAATGACCTTGGCTCTTTGTGAATATGACAGTGTCTGATATCATGTGAAATACTTAGCAGCAATCAAAACGTGGCAAATTTCATACCTAAATATATCAGAAAGATATGAAAGGCATACAGAATTTAATAACATGAGCCAGAATGAATCAGAGTAGGATGTTCAGTTAACAGCTGAATTTACATATTAAAGCTTCAGCTTGTAACGGAACGTAACATCGGAATCAGGCAAACATATTCCCAGGCCGATTCGACTCTTGTCCAATCCAACTGATTTCTTTTCCAATAATTCCATATCAAAATAAGACAACAATAAAACCAAGCACAGCTTAATTTCATTAACTGCAAAGAACCTGCCAGGGCACTTGCTAGCTCCGGAGCCAAAAGGCATCAGAAAGTGTTTCAGCTTCTTCTCCTGTTTGTAGAATGCTGTCTTCTTCTTTCCATTTTCAACATAACGGTCAAACTTGTATTGCTGAAAGAGAAAAGAATAAAACATTAATATAGTGGTTACTATAGTGGTAGAAATGGCAAAACAGATCTAAGAAGTGATCAGCTAAAGATTTAAGCCAGGGATGGGGAAAATGGGGCACTCTAGAGCTGATGGGAGTTGCAGACCAAAGACATAGTTGGTCACTTCTGATCTGAGGCCTGGAACAGACAGGCAGGAAAAAAATGGCCCAATCCTGCCTTTTCCCAAAGCAGGTTGAAACCCTGCTGCCGGCACAGCCCACTCCCAAGGTGGACTGAATGTGCATGGCCCAACCGCATGACATGGTGTCAAGCCAGGCCACTGGATAATTTTTTTTTTGTTGCCTCCCCACCATACATGCACTTTGTCACACAAACACACTGCTGCCGACCCCCAAGTTCTACCCAGATGTAATGCCACTGGATGGCCATCTCTTTGAATGTTGCATGTGCCATGTTCTGCACATACAGAGCATCATAGCATTGAGTGCAAGCAATACATTGGCAGAGCACAATCATGGAGGCCTGCCCTACATGGTCCAAAGTGTTGGTCACTAACTTTAAAGCCCTTCATGGCTTGGGTCCGAGTTACTTGAAGGAACGTCTCTCCCTACATAATCTGCCTCACACTCTTAAGATCATCAGGGAAGTATTTGTTAGAATATCATAACACCAGATTAAAGGTAA
>CM034706.1:47101383-47112365 GCA_020142125.1 Phrynosoma platyrhinos | reverse complement strand
CTCTTCACCCCTCTTTACTCCATGCCACTATATTAATGCCCTACCTGTTGGACTGTCTGGCTTGTGTATGATGTAATTACATCCATTGTAAGTATGTTGTAATTAAATCCATTGGAGTTGTCGCACTTTCATTTTTTTGCTTTGCTACAGCCCCACACTTGCATTGGTCCATTTATATGTGGGCATGAAGATGCACATTTTCTGCGCTAAGCCAGACTATCCCAAGTTCTCTTTGCTTCAGTTTTTAACCCTGGAGCACAGCTTTAGTCTGGTTTCCGTCCACTTTGGAGTTGTGTGTCAACTAACCACCACCACCCCATCTTCAAAGTGGTTGACTTTATTTTGCCCATCTGTTCCACCCCTAAGTTAACAAGCAGTCTGGTAACTTCAGAGGGAAGGGCTATGCTTGTATCTAAAGTACTGATGAGATGGGGACAGATACATGAGAAATCACACCTAGAAGATCACAAGACTTCATATCTTGTGAAGAGAACTGCTCTAGTTGTGTTTTATTACTTAGGTCCAAAACACACTGCAGAAATAATTCAGTTTGCAACTGATTTAACTTTCCTGGCTCAATGCTAGGGAATCCTGGGAACTGTAGTTATGTGAGACATTCAAGCCTTCTCTGTCAGAGAGTTCTGGTGCCACAATAAACTACAATTCCCTAGATTTCCTAGCAGTGAGCCAGGATAGTTATAGCAGCCTCAAGCTTAATTATTTCTGCAGTGTGTTTTGGACCTTAGACGGAGTGGGCAAAATGCAGCTTGCAGGCCATGTGTGGTCTCCAGGATTGTTTCTGTAACCTCCAAGTGTCTAGTATTTCCTCCCCCCCCCCAACAAAAAACATTTTTGGTCCCAAATGACCTCTAAGAAATATAGGCACATTTTCATTATATTGTTGCCCCTCAGGCCATTGTAGGGCCAGGAGATCAGAAAGTGACTTCTGGGCACATTATTATGAAAAAACAGAGATAGGACACTGGAAGAATAATATTATATTAGAATTATAGACTCCCATGGAAGGAACTCCATAGGCCAGGTCCAAGACCCCGTTCAGTGTAGGAACTCCAGCTAGAGCATCCCTAGCAGGTAGCACCTCTCTTTCTTGAAGATATTCAGAGAAAGAGATTCCACCGTTTGTTGGTTCCATTACTGAACCACTCTCACTGTCAAAATGATCCTTCTAATGTTCAATCAAAATCTACTATTCTGTGACTTAAACCCATTACACCTGGCCCTACCCTCTGAGAAAGCAAAGAACACAACTGTGCTCTCCACTCTGTGACAGCCCTTTGGATATTTAAAGAGTGGAATCATGTTGCCCCTCAGTCTTCTCTTCACCAGGCTGAACATGCCCAAGTCCCTCAGACTTTCCTGATAAGCTTTGTTCTCCACACCTCTTATTATCCTTGTTGCCTTTCTCTGAACCCACCCCAATACGCCATATTGGGGTATCCTTCTTAAAATGAGGTATCCAGAACTGAATACAGTACTCCAGATGAGGCCTGACTAGCACAGAGAATAGAAGAGGTAGATTCTTCCAGCTTCTTATTTATTATTATTATTATTATTATTATTATTATTATTATTATTATTATTATTATTTGCAGTGACCATGTGAAAATAAGTGGATGGGTGCAGGAGCTGTCTTAACAAAGAAACATTTCAATTTGAGATACCTCCCTGACTATACACTAAAGCAGCTGTCACAGACTGGGAATCATCTAGATTAGTGATTCCCAACCTTTGGTCCTCCAGTGTTTAGGACTTCAACACCCAGAATCCCCAGATAGCTTGGCCAACAATCTTCCATCCATGCAGATTTGGTTCTGGGACCCCCAGTGGATGGTACAAAATGCAGATGCTCAAGCCCCATGTTATTCAATAGTGATGATGTGTGTGCAGATGTGTCAGCATGTCCATGTATATGCACCTCCACTGAATAATATGAGGTGTGGCAATCATGGGAGGCCAAATTTGCAGATTGCCAGCCCACTGATATGGAAGGCCCACTGTATTAGAAATCCCATAATCACAAGTAGCACAGCCATGGTGGATGGAGGATCTGTAGTTTGGGTTCAGGTCCAGGTTATTTGGAGGACCCTATTCTCTTGTATAGGCCTTTCTTTGCTTTGAGATCTTTTGGGGAGGCCCTTCTCTCTATCTCACCACTCTACAAGGTGGTAGGAACATGGCAGAGGATCTTCTCAGTGGCTGCCTCCTGGTCTGTAACTCTCTTCTGAGAGGGGCTAAACTGGCACCCTCCAAATTATCTTTCCATAATCAGGGAAAACTTTTCTCCCACCACCAGCAGACTTCTGAGAGTTTTTTTTGGGGGGAGAAACAGCCCTTATATAATGTGGTGGCATTTTATTTGTTGCTATTCTTTAATGGTTTATGTTTTTAACTGGTTTTAATTTTATGATAGTTTAATTGCTTTTAAACTTTTTAATGCTGAATTTTTAATTAGGTTTTAACTGCTGTAAGCTGCCTTGAATTCCATATTGACAAAAAGGCAGGATATAAATAAATAGCAGCATCATCACTATTCCATCTGGTGGGGACCAGGTTAGGAAAGGTTGGTATACTGTAAAGTCTTCAAATGCAGTGTCTCGTGTCTTACCTGCATGTTTTCTGTTTTCAGGAATGCTACTCATCATCCAGAAAGTTCAGTTTTTGAAAATTTACTTTCAGGATAATGAATGCTACACAGGCACACATTATGTAACTGTTCCTGATTATGCTGGATTGACTATGCAAAAATTCAAATGAATATTAGCAGAAATAAATGACAATGACAAATTTCATAGGAATGGTGTGTAACATCAGGGAATTTTTAAAACAAATTGTGTTTATTTTTAATGTGAACAATAGATAAGTGTCAAAATGTAACAGATGAGGAAATTTTATGGAAAATGCAGGTTCTTCTCTTAAGTACTCCATGCACCAACAAAGGAATGAGAGGCTTCTTTGCTGTGGCATCCAACCATGGAGCACACTCCTCAGTAAGTGACTGCCACCAACGCTACAACTGCTTCAATATTATATCACACCTTTTTGTCCATCAAGAAGTTTTAATTGGTTCTGATCTATATTTGTCTCTTGTTTGTTTTTTAAATAAGGTTTTACAATATTACCATTATATGTGTACACTCCTTGGTAGATTTGCACTGTCTGGTACTGATATAAAAGACAGATTAAAGAAGGTAAATAAAAGAAATACATTAAAAATGTATACTAGAACCAGTGTGGTGCAGTGATTTAAGTGTTGCACCAAGATTCTGAAAAACAGGATTTGGCTCCTGTTCCACACTTCATCATAATCATATCATAATTTTTATTTATATCCTGCCCCTCTGCTAGGCAATCGGGCCGGCGTACAGCATTTCAAAACATCAAAACAAACATCAAAGCAGATAAATTCGAATCCCATCCCTCCTTCCTATTCTAGGCTGGGTGGTGCTGGGCTTAGTGTCTCTCCCCCAGATGGCATTGGATGGTAATGGAGAGAGGGCTCTTCTTCTTAGTCTAGGCCCGATGGTGCTGGGCCTGGTGTCTCTCCCCCAGATGACAATGGATGGAATGGAGGGAGGGCTCTTCTTCCTACTCTAGACCCGATGGTGCTGGGCCTAGTGTCCTCTCCCCCAGATGACACTGGATGGAATGGAGGGAGGGCTCTTCTTCCTACTCTAGGCCCGATGGTGCTGGGCCTAGTGTCCTCTCCCCACTTGGCCATGGAAACTCATCAGATGACCTTGGGCAAGTCACACTCTCTCACTCTCAGAAGGAGGCAAAGGCAAACCCCTCTGACAAGAGAACTCTGTGATAGGTTCAACTTAGGGTCACCATAAGTCAGAAATGACCTGAAGGCAGACTACAACAACAACAATACATAAGAACTGTTTCTTATATAAGTAAAGATATTTTGTACAAAAACCCTGTATTCATATGCCACAGATAGCAAGGTTCCAGATCAGGGCATAAATGGGGGCTAAAGTATGGGTTTCCATTAATCAGAACTTGAAAAAAAATTCTTTTGGTACTACAATTGGCTGGGGGATTCTGTGGTCCTAACTTTTGCCATGAATATGCAATTCTTTGGTGTTGAAGAATAAAGATCACTGGCTCCTAATTTCAGAACTTGGTTCTTTAAACTTCTAAAGGTCGTAGTGCCAAGATACCCCAAAAGACTGCATTTCTCCACATGGATCTATCCACTTAAAAACATATATGGCTCCATCCCCCCTCCCCAGCACCCTTTCTTCTGACATCAGGCAAGTGGCTAGTAAACACAGGGTCTTCTTTGTGGCACTATCCAAGGGTGAAATATGTCATTTAGACATGTTCACCTGGTTCCATTCCTTCTTTTTTAGATACTATACTCTGGTCTTGTTCTCACAGGCTTTTACTAGTATTTAAGATCCAAGTAAGATTTCTTTCAGTAATTTTTAGCTGTTTTTTATATTTGCTGGCTTGCTTTCCATTTTTGCGGTTTTATTGTTTTGGGAAAGTGTTTTTTGTGCTAATTGATTGCTTTAAGCAGCCTTGGGCACTCACTTTAAGAGACTGTATAAATTCTATGTATCTATGTATGTATCTGTAGTCACTTCACTATTTAACATGACTACAGACATTAGTGTAAATCCAATTGTTAGTCCCAATTAGATTAGGTTCATTGAATCAATTTTGTGGGTCTACTCTGGTTAGGATTAACAACTGGCCTTGAGTCAGTTATAGATACATGTTTATCTAAAGCACCACCTTGTCCTTCAAATATTAATTCCAGTTCCCATCAGTTCTAGTCAGCCATGGTAGTTCATCACCATCTCCAGAACTGAAGGGTTCTCAATTCTAACACAGTGTACATATGAAAAAGAGAAAATTGTAACCATTAAAGCACAGCATATTTTTAGAGAGACCAAATGCAAATTTATAACATGTACCAACTATAATATGTACCCACTAATTGTAACATATAACATCCCTAGCCAGAGATGTATGGTTTGATCTATATGTGGTTTATGTCAAATGTGTTGAATTTAATACACCTATTCCATTCAATTTCCATATCATTCTGTATACGTTGTTTTAAAAACATGAAAAGTCACATTTATTTTTGTACACTACTGACTTTAACAAACATTTTTGTACCCAACATTCCCTAATGTATGCATTTTTGTATGCCATTACTGTGCTGAGAGTTCCACTCTAAAATTTAGAAAGGAAAAAAATTGACAGATAATTGTATTCCAGTGAACATATTGGGCTGAGCAGTATGAATTCAGGTGGTTTACTCAAAAAGACAGACACAAAACTGTTTCCCCAGCTCCATTGCTAAAACATATAAGGAACATTTCATCCTATACCAATTTCAGTAAAATGTTAAGATCATCAACTGACACCCTGGTCCTATTGCCATCTCTGTTAGTGGTGAGATATGCCTTCCTAAAGAGAAAGGGCTCTCCCCACTTCAAACTGTGACATTCACCAAATTCATTACCTTGTATGTACCAGCAAATACTTTAAGAATTTCAGTTGGGAATTTTAAACAACTAACTGTATTCCACCTTCCACTTTTATGCTTGTATGCTTCACATTTATGTTGTTTTACTCATCAGTGGACCATAACTCTCAGTTCAACCCAGTATATCCCCTTTCTTTTGTGGAACAGACTGCAATTCAAAAATATCAGAAACAGAGGTGAGACTAGCAAAAAGTCCCCTAATGTATGCGCTGCACACAAAAAAACCATGACAGTGATTTTTATGGTGGATTTTTGCAAAACAAAAACAAAACAACCCCCACAAACTCTGTCTCTTCCAGTACTGACCCTTAAAGCCAGCAACAAATATATCTCAGTAAAAATCTTAGAATGCAGCTACTTAATCTGCATGCAGGTGATGAACTTATGAAGCTGTATTAAAGCTGTGCTAGGCTGGATTAATTTCCAGTCTTTGATATTCATTAACTTTAGCTTCAGAAGGAGGGAAAATACAAGGAGATGACACAATTACCCTCAAAGCTTCACTGCAAAGCAACAGCTTTACAATCTTTAGTTCATGATGCCATACTAATTGACCACGAAAGGGCCAATCCCTATAGAGAGAGGTGAAAAAGCATCCGGCTACAGAAGACACTGCTATTATAGGGGCTTTAGAGAGTCAATGATGCTTTGGGGGCACTTAGCTAAATGGCCCACATTATTTGCTCTTTAAGTCACCTTCTATTATTCAGCCTTCTTTGGGCATCCAATGATCCACTTCCAAACAAAGCCCACATTTAGCCTCAAGTTTATGGTAGTCAACGCACAATTGTCAGTTCTTCTCAAAGGAGTAGCAGTCAGTCTGATCACCATATTTCTCTCTTTAGAGCCATGAATAATTTGGCCTGCAGGCACCTTGAAAAGATCTAAAAGTAGGAAGATTTGTTCCACAAGAAGGAACAGCAATGTCCTCCCTCCCCCTTAAGAAGAAAAAAATCTATATACTACAAAATGGCTGGTTGCAAAAATGTGCCTGAAGTAGTATATGTAATGCCAGCTGAATATTTACCTCAGGATCCTGGTAGACCTCGGGGTCCATGTGAAGAATCGGAGGATAAATAGCGATGTAATCTCCCTTTCTCAAATTGACTTCCAGATTCCCTTCGAGCTTCAGAATAAAATCTTCCTTTGTGAGGCGGATGTTCATTGAAGACGAGCACATTCGTAAACTTTCATTTATGGCACTCTCTGAATTTAAATAAAGAAGGGGGGGGGAAATAACAATCCCCAAATCATTAAAATATGGAAGATGATTGGAAGTTGTTACAGCTGCCAGGGATCTACAGGTTTAGTAGAGCAGACTAGCAAGGAAATGTGGTGGGGAAGGAGGGTAAAAACGGGTAATAAAACTTTCCCAGAGGGCTAGAAAAAGCTCTGCAATTCTGGACTTTTAAATATAACTCTTACTGATAGATCCAAATGAATTTTGTTAGGCTCAAGGCAGTGCAGCAGATTTTGAGTTGAAAACCATTATTTGGGCATCATGTTGAAAATGTCACAATAAGAAGAGAATCATGCTTTCATGCATTTACACACTTTGTAGGGCTTGTGAGCAAATACTAGCCACAATAACAAAATCTCTGCTCAGCCTGATTTTCAGATGCCCATGGTACACTTCAACCCTGCATTTCAGAACTATCAGCTCAAATAACCATGTAATCAACTGTGGGGTAACTATATAAGGTATTAAGTAAACCTTGGCAGTATCATTGTCACACTGTAATTTTGATTGTTTGCTGAGTAGATTCAAACAATGTATGGTGGGTGGTTTGACAAGTCAAGGCAGGGAAACCTACATACTTTGTAATATCTTGACCCAAATCCCAAACCTTTTCCAGAAACCCACCATAAACTTGGAAGGCTTGAGAAGGCAAATGTCCTTGCTTTCCCAATGGCCTTCACCTCTCTTGCTCCTAGCACGACAGATTTTATGGCTAATTTCCGGCAATTTATCCTGGCAGTTTGAGGAGGAATTCCTTTGGGAATAATATGCATAATTTGCATAAATCATTCTGATGGCATGCATACCAGCATGTAGCTCCTGTCTGGGCCTGCATCTCTCATTTTGTAATCAAAACTGACTATTTTTCCACCAGCGTGCCTGGGCGCTGTAATAGGCGGTATGATTCCTTCAAATCATCAGTGTGAAAATTAGTCTTTTTTTTTTTTTTTGGTAGAAACTCCCCCCTCCCCCCTAAAAAAATATCCAAGAGCTCTCTTCCCACAAAAGATCAACTAGATGGTTGATATTGTGTTTCTTGGAATATATATCAGCCACCCCAAGTGAGACTGGATGACCCACCCCTCCCCCAGCCCCAAGGTTAGTTTACTAGAGAGAGGAGAGGAACCCCAGCGTGGACAAATCTGAAAAATATAATAAAAATCTTCTTTCACTAAAAATTAAATATGTCGTAGAGTGCATAGTAAATAAAGTGGCCTTGGATGCTTTCTCGCCAGAGTTGTGTTTTTTTTTTCCTTAAGCGTGCATTTGTCTAAAGAAATGAGGCTGCGGTCAGCTCTGTGTGGCCAGCGCCGTGATTCAATGTGACGTACAGTGAGGCTGTGCATATTCTTTTGGACTGCCTTCGTTACTATAATCAGGGAGAGTCAAATCGGCTTGTTGGTGACGAAGCCAGAAAAGAACCCCGGTTCCAGAACATGGCCTCTACTGCAGATAGCCACAAGGCACCTGACATGATAGATTTCAACTGGCAGTGTTGTGGCTACGGGAAAAAAAAAACTTTACATGGTTAAAAAGGCAAGATCCAGAGAGTCCACTCCTAAGCTGTCTCCAGCCTTGGCAAAATGAAGCTGATAACACCCATTTTAGCCTGTTGTGTGGAAATGGTAGCTGACATATGCAATGCCACTGTACACCAAAGGAACCAAATGGCTGTGTGTGTTGGGGGGGAGGGTAGATGAAATAAAAAATGCAACAACAACAACATTGAGCAAAATAATCAGGGAAGTGAGGTTGCTGAGATAACAGGTTTATACGGAGCAGCACAAGCTACACAGTCACATCAGATTGGTTGATGGTTTCCCTGGGAAGCGTAGCAGTCTGTTGCCCACTGTGGTATTGCAAATGACAATCGGGCAAGCATATCTTATGCAGGAGTTAATCACAATAATGGAGCTCAAAAGTGTGGCTTAGTGGTCAGATCATAAATGACAAATCTGTTTTACCTTCCAGTACCAGTTATGTGGGGGAAGGCAAGCTTGGCTCTCGCTCTGAGCGATCATGCCGATAATCCTTAGATGACAAAAGTAATGAGTCACATTATGATCAACAGAGGCGGAGGGAGTTTGTGTGGGTCTGTGTGGCAGTCTACCATTAAAATCAACAAACAAAAAAAGGGATGCCTTTCTCCCCCACATCTATTTGCTGCAATATCCCAACAGTCCCTGCATTGAGGCTGGAATTCTAAGCTGAGAATGACAACTGGATGATAAAGCTGCAGCCTGTACTTGCTGTTGTCATACTTCAGTAGACAGAAGCCAGTGCTCCTGTCTGACCAGCTGGGTAGCTTGGGAGGCCTTCCATTCTGCACCATGAGGTACAGTAAATTATCCAGCATGGTAGAGCAACATCTGTTTCTGTGCTAGTGCCGAACAAACAAGGCAATTTAAAGCATACCAAGGGATAACCAAGCAGCAAATGAACACGACCCTCATCTTCCCCCCCCCCCCCCCCCCCCCCCCCCCCCCGCTTCCTGCACACAGGAGATGTTGAAACTTCGCTATAGAAAGAAGGGTTGTCAGAAAAGTTGACATATTTTCTATGTAGAGAGGGAAAGGAGGTGGGGGGAGAGAGACCCATAGACTTCCCATAGTATTGTTATTTTTAGAATCTCCATGTTCCTCTGTTCTCTTACATAGCCAGCATTCGATTCACCCAAGATTTTTTTTTTAAAAGTCGAAGCCGTTTCAATATACTTATAAATATTCAGTCTTTAAACCTAATTTGCTATACTTAGTTCACATGCCTTCAAGCATTTGTCTTCCAATTTCCACTGAATAAATGCGTACTAATGAGAAATAGAGCAAGCTGCTGAGGCAAAGCTGGGCGACTTGAGTCTGGCCTGCCACCAGCTTGTGATAGGCAGGCAAATTGAGTTAAAATGAAAAGTCTTGTCAGCTGAAATACAACACGGTAGCCAAACAGCAAGCTGTCAATCATCCAGCCAAAACAAGGGACTGCAGGTAATAAAAGGTCATTGTGAACCATTAGTGCATTTGGCTTCCATAAGCAAGTTAATTTTAATTAAACATGATCTGAATCTGTAACTCTTTAATAAAAAAAACTTACTGTGCATAATGGACTGTTAATTTTATAATAAGCATTTAGCAGGTAATAGAACCCGATAAGCATCAAGAGTATAGGGAAGAAAAATAGTTGATGGTATGCAAATATTTTGAAGGTTTTGTTTCATCCAGGGTGATGTGATTATATAAATAACATCCATGGTAAATTCACCTGTAGCACTGTTAAGGTCTAAAGAGTCCTAAGGATACTATATGCATACATAAAAGAGTACTTGTCCGCTGCATCTTTCTGTCTGAGTTAAACCCCAACACTGAACAGTTTTTTTTCTTCTAAATCTTGATGGATCTTCCCCTAAGCAATGAGTCTGTTGATGTAAATGACTAGCATTCAGTAATATCCTGGGGCAAGAATAATTCACAACAAGAATGCATGTACCAGTTTATATGTATGCAAATAAAATATGACCAAAGCTAAATGAATGCTAAATCTATATCTATTTTACCCAATGGACTTTTGTGGTACTCATAAAAACCAACAGACCATTGTTATGTTTCAGCTTCTGAAGTAAGGTTCCCTGTCAGCCTATTATACCCAATAAAGTATGCATGATGCTATGACTACACAAGTAATGTTTTTCCTACATTTTCTGCAAAACACAAATTAACAGTCAGAAGTTGACTGGACTATTATGGAGATTCCTTGAAAAATGAGAAGGCTGAGAAATGAGTTTGGTTAGGATTGGTAAGTCCATCCATTTTGCTTTCTTTTCCATTCAGGGTTTTTAAAAATACATATATCTGAAGTGTTTCTTATTGAAATCAAGAAAAAAAAAGTTATGAAATTGTCCCAGTTTAATATCTTTTTAAGGGGTGGGTGGGTTTGGGATTGGATGTACTTATTGGTGTTTTTATCGTTGTAAGCCGCCCCGATTGCACTGCAGAGGGGTGGGATAGAAATACATTTATTATTATTATTATTACTATTATTATTATTATTATTATTATTATCCCATAAAAAAACAAATTGAAAAATAATCCTAATCATCTGCACTGGACAATTTCAATAGACATACTACTCTCAATAAAGAGTTAATTTAGCCAATATGTAACTGTTGGAGCACCTCAAACAGGGTTGAATAAACAAGGATTCAAAACTTTTTAAGAGTTAAGC
>CM034706.1:47046220-47092581 GCA_020142125.1 Phrynosoma platyrhinos | reverse complement strand
AAAGTGGACTCAATTTGCACTATTTCTGGCAGTCTGCAACCGCCCTAAATGGCTGAGCTCCTGTCCCAAAACTGATTTAGAAACAGAAGTAAACTTTCCTCAAAACACTCTGCTGCCCCCCCTGCACACAAGTACAGTGTGTGAAAGACAGCTACAAAGTGTAGGGACAGCAGCACCTCAGAAGATTCTACATTGGGGTTCATTAAGCCTGTCCTGAAGAGAATGGATTCCTTGCAAGCTGCAGAAGTGAGATGTTGCCAAAACCTTTGGTAAAATGGGTGCTGTAAAGCTAGAAGAATGACCATCTAACAGCCCCATTCCTGCCTCAACTCAAAGCACAGAGATCAGAGTCTCTAGAAGAGCTGAAGGTGATTTTTTTTAGTCATTCAGGGGGGTTGCAGACTGCCAGAAATAGTGCAAATTGAGTCCACTTTTAGGGTTAGGATTAGTGCTAGGGAATCATGGGAATTGTGTTTTTTTTTCTGAGATACAGCCTTCTCTGTCAGAGAACTCTGGTGCCACAATAAAATACAGTTCCCATGATTCCCTAGCCTTAACCCTAAAAGTGGACTCAATTTGCACTATTTCTGGCAGTCTGCAACCCCCCTCAGCCTCACTCCCTCATTCAAAACATTATCTTATTAACTTACTTTAAACATTATCACAGAAATAAAATCTAAAGGCCACACAAGGCTTTTTCAGAAATCCACGTTTAGTTCTGCTGCCCTCAAAGGGAAGCCCACGTTGCCTCAGAAAGTACCAAAACTCATTTGAAGGAGCCCAATTTGACTTGGATATTGGGCTTCATCCAAATCCAATGTGCATATTTAGTATCCAGTATTACAACTGTGTTGAGCTTCACTGTTGGTAAGAGTTCAACTGCTGAACCATGAGACATCTACATGATGCCAAGGTTGCTAATCTTTGACACGAGAGCTAAACAGCTACAATTCGTGCCCACTTGCCATTCACTAAAATTCTTACTTACCATGCAATATGATTTTGAACCAATTCAAATATTCAAAAAGGATATTTGGTACAGATCAGTTTGAACTAAACTGTAGCATCTCAGAATGCATTGGACAGAGAGAATCTATCACTTGAAAATAACATTACAATACTTGATCAGGATTCTTAACCTAGTATTTTTAATGTATAATTTTTTTCAGATATCTTTTTTATATGTAAAGACAGACACTAATTTTTCTAATTCATCTCACATGTACTGCAAAATGCTATATTCCTACAGGAGTTCTGTGCTATGTATCATTGTGGATGTTTCAAGTGACTATCATTCTAACGTACATTTTAAAAGTCAGACTGAGACAACTTTCTTCTCCAGAAAATTACTATATCACCACCACCACCATCACCATTAATTTCTATTCAAATATTCTTTTCCAGACAGAAGTGTTTTAAACCTGGATACTAGCTGATTTCCTTGCCCTACCTACCTACCTACCTTATGAACAATTGTTTCACCTCAAAAACATTTGCCTCAATTTCAGCTTTGTTAATAAACTACCTATACCAGTGGATAAATTAAACACATTCTTTACTTTAAAATATCTTTTAAAAAAAAGAGATAGATTAGTGAAAAACATAATTATAATTTGGGGGTAAATTGATTTTTCCAATTTGGGGAAAGGTATGTCTTCACAATAGAGTACTGAGGCTTTTGAAATGCATTACCACTTCAGCAGATGTTAGAATCAAACCTAATATGCATAAACTTTTTGTAAATAACTGCAAGGCTTAGATTCAGCCTTTTCCACACCTTGCCTAGTTAATTACCTGGGCTTTTAATGTTTACATGCAGCAAGTGTATCACCAGCTATAAACTACATAATTTATATTTGATGTAAATGGTTGTTATTGTGTCAATTAAGCAGCTGTGTTCTCCACCTTCTCACTAAACAGAATGAGTGATAAACCGAGTTTACAGGGAGATACCTACTTTTCTTCAGGAGGGATAAAATAAATTACCTAGGTAGACCAGGTTGTCCAACTGTTCTCTGGTGAGGCGGATGTTGAATCCTGGCCCCTTCTCTTGACCTGTTGACTGCAGCAAATGGTCAATTTCGTCACGCACCACTGCAAGAGCTTCTGGGTCCCGCAGAAGATAATACATGGCCCAGAATGTAGCTGGAATTGTGTTTCCCAGAGAGGCCCACATGAAGGCAAAATGATGTGCTGGGAGAAAATAAGTGAAAAGGAAGATTAATAGCATTTATTACACTGATTAGATTTGCAGTGTGCTAATTAAAAGATGTTAGGACACAGACCCAGCCAAGGATCAGTGAATGCTAATGAGGACCAATAGGCTTCTGAAGTCTAATTTTCTGCTTAATGAGAATAGTTTGAAATGTAATTTCAGGGTGGGGGTTGGGGTGAAATAAAGAGAGGAAATGCAGCTCTGTTATAAGCTCTCTCATTATCAACATTAAGTATCTTGTTTTACCACCTCTGCCAAAAAAAGCATGAGAGAGAAAGAGAGAGAGAGAGAATCAATTATCATACAGGGTTGATTCAGAATAAAACATTTTATCATTAGCCAATTAGAAAAAACATTAAAAATGTTCAAGGTCGCCATTTTGCCATTTTATTTCAAAGGTCTCTAGTAAATTATCTGATTCTAGACAAGCAATCTTTCAAAAGTTTGCCACCTGCTTTGTCATAGTCTCCAAGCTCCTCATACATCTCGAACATATTTTTTCTGTCTTGGATCACTTCAGAAATTCCCAACCACTTCGCCATATTTTCAGATTTAAAAAAATGGATGAGTTCTTTCCGGATTTCCTTGGTTTCTCCCAACAATTCAATTGGTATGTTTGCAGCCAAATAGGAAAACTTGGCATCAAATTTGAGAAACTTGTCTCCGATGGCATCAGTAACACTGTAGCCATCTGCACCAGGATCTCTTCCATACAGTGTTCTAAAACTGGCTTCAAATACGATGGAGAAGCAGAACTTATTCACTGTTTCCACTTTCCAATCTGTTACTTGTGAGAACTTTGTCTTAAATATACTTTGGAGGTTTTTCATCATGCTGTCAGAGAGAGTGTCCAATGGTTTTCCTGTAAGGTATTGATAATTCCTGTGCACATTTTCAATTAGGTCTGGATATTTCCCTTTTAAAATAGGTGGATGGTTAAATGCTTGGGATGATATCCGATCTGCAATTTCTATGAATTCCAGTTTTTTGCCATTCTTGATTACAGAAGCAAATTGCAAGGGGTCCAATACAAAAGTAATATATCTTCCTGAAAAAGAAAAAAAATATTTGTTAAACTTAGGGCCTCAGCAGACAACTAATAGAGTCGTCTCCGAGGCAGGGAAGAGGAGGGGCAGCCGCACGATCAGCGCCCCTTCCCCTCCCGAGGTTGCCCTCGGAGCTGCCAGCCCTCCGCATGGCTGGTGCTCCGAGGGCAACCTCCCGCCGCAGCGTCCGCACACGCTGCGGCGGATAAGTCAGGGAAAGTGCGCCCTACGCTTTTAGGGTGCACTTTCACTGACTTCTGAAAGGAGTGCTGATTTAGCACTCCTTCCAGAGGCGCCGACGGTGCGCCGTGGTGCAGATGCTATGGTCCCGAGGCGCACTCTCCCGCGGCGCACCGTCCCGCGGCGTCTCGGACGCCCTCGTGTGCTTCCCCCCTTAATGTGACAATTTAACCTAACATGTTTTCTTCTCTTTGTGCATCACTCAATTGGCAGTTGTGGGATGAGTGCTATCTGGGAAAATACCAAATTAAAATGAACGTACAGTGCTCTAAAACTAGAACAAAACACTTCAGAGAAAGATTAATTTGAGATGTGTCAACATGACTGCATACCTGGCCCATGGTAGATGAAAACAGGCATTATGGGTGAAAATAACTGTTCTTTAAACAAATTTTTGTTCTTTAAACAATCTCTCTTGTTGTGTGCTTTTGTGTAGTTTCTGACTTATGGCAACCCTAAGGGGACCATATCGGGGGGTTTTTCTTGGCAAGGTTTGTTCAGAGGATATTTGCAATGGCCTTCCCCTGAGGCTGAGAGAGTGTGACTTGCTCAAGGTCACCCAATGGGTTTCATGACATAGCAGGGAATCAAACCCTAGTCTCCAGAGTCATGTTCCAATGCTCAAACCACTATGCCATGCACACACAGAGAGAGAGAGAAAACCTCCCCCCACACAAATAAATGTTAGACACACTTGTTTATCTGTATTTTAATTTTCATCAAGAAAGTATGTCACAGATTATCATTGTACTGCCATTTGTTATTATGTACCATCAAGTTGGCTTTGAGTTATGGCCACCTTAGGAATGAGAGACCTCTAAGAGATCACAATATTAACAGCTCTGATCAGATCTTGCAAACTCAGGACTGTGATTTCCTTTATAGAGTCAATCCATCTGTAATGTGATCTTTCTCTACTGCCTTCAACATTTCCCAGCATTTCCCAATGAGTCATGTCTTCTTGTGACATATCCAAACTGCAATACTCTCAGTTTGGACATTTTGGTTTCTAGCGAGAATTCAGGTTTGATTTGCTCTAGGACCCATTTATTTCACTTACATATCATCAGTATGCTACAAATTTGCCTATAACTTTCCTCCACTGTGACTTTTTACTTATTTCCAATTCTTCTACAACAAACATCCTTGCTCTTGAAAACAAATCAATTGCTCTACTTTCTCATTTTATAGTTTCTTAAACTGTTTAACAATATAATCCACAGGATGAATTCTCTTTACATGATTTCTTGACTAAACCCTGAACAGTCAAGTCAACTCTCTGCAGTAGAGCTTATTTCCAAGTACACTTGTTTAGGATTCTATGCAGAATAATTTTTGGCATGCTTACTTGAGAATATGTCCCATGTGTCCAGTTTATCTTATATGGGGTAAGTGTGCAGAAGACTACATTATTATTATTATTATAACACAATGGGTTCAATATATTGGGAAGTATATGTTTACTGTAATGAATTGGTATTTTTAACTGTTTCCATTCACTTGGGCAGACATTCAGATGGGAGAGAGATTGGATGGCCCTTGTGGTCTCTTCTAACTCTATAATTCCATGACTCAATCTCACATTTTGCTGCCATCCTGTATAAAAACTAAAATCATGCTCTTGGACACAGTAGTCTCCCCACATTCACTAAAACACCACAAATGTAAGCAAACATTCAACCCTTGATTACATATTTTTTTGAAAAGATAAAAAATTCATAATACTATTCTAGGTGTTTTTGTAAAATACAATATATGGACGAGATATTTACTCAAACACTAATCTACATTCTTTGATGACCAGCAGGATATTCTCATTGTGTCCCATTGTTCTAATATGACATAGCACCAGTCATCCCATTTTAATTTTCACTGGCCCAATGCAAATTGGTTACCTTCTGTTAGCTAGGTTGTCTGTTATGTTTCAGAAGCCTGAAATAACTTTTGAATACAATTTAGTGTGCAAAAGCATGCACAGTTCTCACACTAGCTAAGATATATTTGAAATAAGTAATACCTTAAATGAAGTTGGCAAGTTTTAAGTGGTATGGTTAGCTCTACAGCCCTTGCTAATGTGCAGTATAACATCAGTCCAGAATAAAATCTGAGGGGGTCAGGGCAAACTATTGCTTTCTGGAACTACTGAAAATTGTGAGATTTATATTGGTGAGATTAGCTACCACCATTTCTATTTAGAAAGAGTAGTCCTTACACAGATCTATCTACCATCATTTTTACAAGAGCGCTTTTGCAACGAAGCCCTGAAGAATATAGCCATCAATAATGATCTGTGGAGAAGGACAAAAGGGACAGCTGTCAGAGTTTTTTCCAAGTGCTTCTGCCTCTTAAGTGATGAGCACTGAGGAATCTATTGCCCTTGTCAAAACGTTAGGGCAAGAGTGGCATCTTTACTAACTCAGGTGTAACATTTTTTCACTGGGAGCCTTTCTACATACTGTAAAAGCAGACACACTGATAAAATTACCACCAAGTGGCAACCCTAAAGCTAAATACAGATAATTATATTTTAAGTGAAGTTTAACAACAACGCTTTAGGTTGCAAAATGCATTTCACTGTAGAATTTAGTTGTGAAGTTTTTGTAACTATTAAAATCTGAAGGTTCCAGAGAAAAACTGAACCTAACAGACCATAAGATGTTAGTGAGTCCCTGTAAAAAGAGCAACAATTGAATACAAAGTTTTCTTTGTGTAAACAGAAAGAACTCTGTTTGACAGAAGGCATCTTTCTCCAATGAATGAAGTACTTCTGTTTGTGAAAGGAAATTTTTGGATCCAATTCAGTGTTATTAGACAGATAGGTGGAAGATGGATAGATGGCATGAGTGGTTCAATTTGTCAAACATTCTCTTCTGTTCATAATAAGGAAAAAACATGCCAGTCACCCATTCCTAAGGTGTGCTGCCATTTAAATATATTCATTAATAAAAACGACATTTAAAAGTTAGAACCTAGTCTGATCTAGAAACTACAAATTCATAATTCCCCAGTTTTGACAGTGAAGGGCAATGATTCCTCCCACATACTAACCTTTACGATCTTTAATAAAATAAAAGTATGATGATCTTAAAACATAATCGTATGTTAATTATTTTGGAAAAGGACAATGGGAAAAATCTGTATTTTCAAAGGTAATATTGACTTAGGGTGTGTTAGTGTTTTTAGACAAAAGGTTTAATTAGAACAAGAACAAGAGCAAATCCCACTACATGCCATAAGAGAAGAAATATATAAGAGCTTAATATTATTTTGTCAAAAATGGTATAAGCAACCATTCAAACATAAGCTCAGTATATGTGCATTAAAAATATGGATATCTGATCAGTTTGTAAACAGAGGTAAAAAATAAGAGATGTCTTCAAAGTTTAGCCCCAAACTATTCAATAATTTGAATATTCTTTTTCCCTTGGTTACAACCCAATCTTTTACAATAAAATCATCTCAAGATTCACTTTTTTTATTCCAGGCATCAAAGTTGTGACCAAAAGACTGAAAATACTACACTCTGCTCTGGTATTTAACAAGCTGATTTTGAATGCTATTAACCTGAAGATGTCAGCTAGCTTCCCAACTTTGAGCATTCAGGGTAAACAATTTAAGATTTCTTTAAAAATTAATTAATATTAATTTAAACCATCTGTCCGCCATCTGCTATTTTCAGATGAAAAATATGAGCTGCTTTCTTTGTGATATCCACTCCAACATTTAGCAAAACAATCCCCAGTTCTTATATCTTTAAATATCAACATAATTTCAAGCAAATTCTTCTTCAAGCATGGGCACACAATTTACTATCAGTCCTATTGTGACTACATTTGTCTAGAATAAGCTCCTATATAATTCTAATATCATCCCTCAAATTATGCTCTCCTAGAAATCATTTGAATTTGTTTCCAAGTCAATCTGTTTAGCACTCAGCTCTCTGTGTCTTTATACATACTTATTCTATGTAAGTCCATTCAAATGTAGGTCTTCATGTAATGCATCCCTGACAAAGGAAGTGTCAGAACATCAACACCTCTATTCGACTGATGATTTTTAGTTATTACATGCCAGAAAGTGAATCGTCATTTTGCCAAGTCAGTATTCAAGTCAATACAGAGATTAAAATGGAAATAAATGGAGAAAAAAGGGAGGACATGTAGAATTCTAATACAGAAAAAAAAAGTATTTTTATAGCACATCAAATTGTTATGCTACAAAAGCAAAACACATTACATGGATGCTTACTACTGCTATTCCTTACTTTAAATAGTGTTTTTCTTTTCTTTTTTTTAATGCAAACCCCAAAAGCTAAAAGGAGTTTGCAGGAAAAGAAAACTTGTAATAATCTCTCTGCACTAGAAAGCAAATATCTTACACACTCTAGATTGGGATTCAGCCCAGTAAATATGATACAATTTAATTCTGAGTGAATATATCTAGGTTTGGATTCCATGGTCAATTGTTCCATAAAGGAGTGTTTCTATAGAAAGGCTTTAAACCTGAGTTACAATCTGTGCTGGCAACTGAATTCATTTTTACGGTAGTAGCTGCCTCTATCAAAGAGTCAAGCTACACTTTATCTCACCCCTATGTATGAGTACACAAGACATGTTAGGAGGGTAAGTCCTGTGAGACTGAATATTTTAACAATAAGGCACACACTACTACATGTGCCATTTGAGCTGCATAGCTTCCAAGAGTTCAGTGAATGCACACAGGACTGGGCCATCAGCCTGTTCAGAAGTGGTTTTTTTCTATTACAGAATCCAGTGGTCATCCTCACTAGCTTGAATCCGATTGTTAGTCCCAAATAGAGTTGACCCTTTGTATCAGAAGGATTAACCTACATGTTGACCTACCATTCAGCTTTTGATTCAATGAAACTACTCAAGTTGGGACTAACAATGAGATTTCAGGCCAAAACCTTTCCCTGACAAAAGATGCTGACACACAATGATAAATATGGACATATTGTGTGTGTGTGTATATGTCCATTTGCATGAATTCACACACCCACCAGTACAAAAACATACTAAACCATAAATGTACACACCACCTTTCCACAGGCCAATATGGCTCACACAAAACTACATAGTAAAATGAACCATGCACCCAACAAATAAATACATCCCCAACTTAAATGGATCACACTTACTTTTGTTGGCTGTGAAGATTCATTCTACTGTACTCCCCACTTGCCCCCATGCCTGCAGTCAAGACATTGCCATTCCTACACCTGTTCTTCACCTACTGAAAAACAAACATTGCTTCCAAACTTGTAGAAATGGCTGGCCAGTTACAAGATACCCATGAAGGATTTTATTTCCTGCTTGAAAACACTGAAAATCAAATCAGCTCCACCTGCTCACAAACTGGAGCATCTATCGGATTCAGTTGTGGGAGCTGATTCCCACATCTGCCAAGGAGATCAAGGGATCAAACCACAAGTCTTCCTAAAAGCTTTCAGTATTAGACCCATTTATACCAGGTCTACAGTGACAGTTTAATGAAGTTCTTCTTAGAGTCTAGCAATGTCTGCTGATGCTAAAATCTTTCTTCCCCTGAGTGGAATATGAAGAGACATGTTGGTATGAGAGAGCTATGGGAAAATTCCTTATTGCTCAATAAGCAGAGTCAGCTTTTCTTTTTAATTGCATGAAGAGATTTTTTTAAAAAAAGCCCATGAAACTTGACGTGGGTCCCCATTTTCTTCCTTCCTTCCTATGGACAATATGGCCCATTTAGTTCTAAACTTCTGATGTATGTTACAACCCCTATGTTGAATCTTCATTCAGTTTGTTTTCTAGCAAAGTATCCCAAATAATTCATAAGATATGAAAAATCATCTGTCACTGGAGAACTGAATAGCTAGCAATAAATCAGGACAGCAATACATTCATCCCTCCTGATTCGTGGGGGGGGGGTCTGTTCTGGACACACACACACCTGCAAATCAGAAAAACACAAGTATTCAAGTCCCCATTGATTATAATGGCTATGCATTCTTGCACGTGGTGCTGTATGTGCACCTCAGGCATGTGCACCATTTTGTCCTTCCTGGCTTGCCGTCTGCAAAGGATCAAAACCTCGGATGGCAAGTCTGTGAACAGGGATGGAAAAATGTATATCCTACATATTTTAATATCAGCAATTCACTTCCTAAATGGAAGTAAATTTACCTGAAAGTAAAGGCCTTTGCAGACTGCCAGAAAAAGTGCACTTTAAATTGAGGCACTGCCCTGGCTCAGTGCTAGGGAATCATGAGAACTGTAATTTATTGTGGCACCAGAGCTCTCTGACAGAGAAGGCTCAATGTCTCAGAAAAAAAATACAATTTTCATGATTCCCTAGCACTGAGCCAGGGCAGTGCCTCAATTTAAAGTGCACTATTTCTGGCAGTCTGCAAAGGCCCTACATCTAAAATAATTATTCTTTGTTCAGGACAAGCATAGCAAGTACTTTTATTGTAATCTTGCCTCTTAATTGTTGTATGAATTACAACTCAGTGGTCTAGTATACCAACACATACATGTTGGATGCAACATCCAGCTTGCAGCATTTTACGGCATGTGTTGAAGCATAGGAAGATATGGCTCACAAAAGCATTCGAGAATATTTGGTTTATAGAATTAGTGGCTTCTAAAAGAACAATCATAAGTGGAATTGAGGATGGCAAGGGGGAAAGAAGCGGAAGAAACTTTCTACCAAACCTGGCCAGGGTGGGCTATGTGTGTATGTTCTTTCCTTCCCTTGCATTTCCCACCAATTTCCCCTCCCACTTGAACCAACAGAAAGACATATCTAAGGACATTATCACACGTGGGCCAGAAAGCGATAATAAAGTGGAAATAAGGAAAATAAATGGAAAATAAACCTTGATTCCGCAAATGGCTTTCACACGTAATTACCTTAATTGCAAAATTACAGTAAGCGCATTTAATGTTCACACACAAGCGAGAAAAGTCCGTAAATGTACTAGAAATGAGCTTCTTGCACATGCACAGATAGAGGAATGCTCGCTGGAACCATAGAAAGTTTCTGTCCACTTTCTGTCCAGTTTCTGTGCGACGTCGTGTGAAAACACGAGGCACAAATCCAGTTTCTGTTTGGGATTTGTGTGGATTAACCAGCAGATTTGCCCCTGTGTGATAACGTCCTAAGGGGCCTTGAGTACCACAGATCAAAATCCTTCCCTGCCCCATCTCCAGAACACATCATTTGACACTACCAGTAGTATACTGTCTTTACACCTGTAGAGCTTTTTGAAGGATTATTGGATATTTTCATATCAGACATACTCCCACAAAACACACAAGAGGATCCATCTGCCTCCCCACTGGGTTTCTGTGGCTGTTAGGAACCTATTGTTAGAATAGTAAGAGAATATAAATGGGGCAATGAGCTTGTAATGAAAGGGCCACTTTCCTATAAAATATACAGTAACTGTATCACAAATATTGCATCTAACCAAATTGGCTCCAGTGCATGAAAGCATGTACTATGTGATGTTACTGATATATGTATAGGTTTTTAACTTACCACAAGATCCCCAGTTGTTTTAGTGTAACTGATTAACTTTGGCTCCTTATAAATTTGTCACAGTATTTCAGAAGCAGCAGATATTGTCTCATGAGAAACAACAAAGAAAAAAACAGAGACTTTCAGGTTTACAGTGTTGATGCCTAACTAGATGGTTGAGCTGTATAGGTTGGGTTTCTAAGAAAGAATTCTTTTGGAGTCTGAAAGAGGGGAGGAAAGAAGATGATCACATTTATGTAATAGTGGTCTTATTAGGAAGATTTTGCTGAACTGTTGACAATGATGTACAGTAGAGATTCGTTGGAATGACGTTTAGGGAAAACGATTCTGCTGCACCACCACACAAAACCAATTAGAGAACTATTTTCTGCGACAGGTCAGGAATTTACATTGTTTCTCATGGAAAGATGTGCTTTTTAATTTCTTTATTAAGATGACATCCATGTCCCTTAAGACTTTTCAGGATGACAATCATTTGCTCATCACTCGGGAAAGAACAATCAGTGAAATCACGTCACCAGTCTAGGGCAATGCCAGAAACTCCAAGCATCATTCTGCATTTTCCAAATGAACTACTCTGAGAACTAATAATTAGGACAATATATATTGGCAGTATTTTTTGACAGGACCTTTAGCAACACATCAAAGGGACCAAAGTAACAAGAATATATATATATATATATATATATATATATATATATATATAGAAAGAGAGAGAGAGAGTGCAGTAATGCTGTGAATAGTTTGATAATTTAGTGTACATCAATTTTGCCAATTTAGAAGGACATAGTGAAATACTGTGTATACTGGAATCTCAAATAATGATGCACGATGGTTCTCAAAGAAGCAGATTTACTGATCTTTCTCTTTTATAGGCTTCCAATATTCAATATTAAGAGAAAATGAGGTTAAAACAATAAGTGTCATAAAATCATAAAAACTCTGGTACTTCAGAGAAAGAATACCACCTATAATTCCTTAGCTTGTTCTTCACACTGTTCATGGCAGTCATAATGCAATAGGTTAAAAGGTGAAATTTGAATCATAAATACATCAATTTTCTTCTAACTTGGGTGCACATAGAGATTACCCTAAGAGACAAGTGAATTAATTAGCTGTCATATGTTTGAAGTGTGTAACATTATCTTTTTTATTATCATTATTTAAAAAAAAAGTATAAGAAGAGGAACCTAGTTATATCTATACTGGACTGGTGCAGTATTTATCACTTTCATTTGCTGATGTTCAAAATGAGATATTATTCTTGAAGATTTGGAGAGGGATGACTGGAATTCCTAAATTGGTTTTCTTGACTGCCATTTTATAGTGTGTAAAAACCAAATCAAAAACAGTTTATTAAGAATATATTCAGAAGGGCAAACTTGTTTTGGAACATTTAGGAGAGAGTGAATGATTTTAGGTGAAATTTAGTTATTTGAGAGTTAAAATGGGCTAAAAACTTGACATCAGATCTTTGGCATTATGTGGGGAGATTATCCCCATCCTTTTGGACTACAACATTATTCATCTCCTTTTCTCTTTTGCTGAGGTTTGGCTCCCAAACTGAAGTGAACTCTTTGTTGGCTCTTTATTGTTATTATTGGCACTTTGTGCTTGGTGCAAGGCACCAAGCTGAATCACATGTTGGGGGGGGGGGGTAGGATGCTATTTAAGAGCCTGTCACCCCATCTTGCTTTGGCATACTGCAAGTCATCACAGCAGTGCTACTTCTCACCCATAGTGCTGACTTTTACAAATAATTTAAATGCCCACAAACACAGCAGTAAAATAGGGGGTAGCATAGTTCAACCATGGTTTGTTTGTTGAAATCTTTATATTCCCATTACATCAAAAAGTTGGGACATTTCTAGTGGCAAACATTCAGGCCCTGTAAATAAACACAATATTCATAACACTGAAAATATAGAAAAGCTATAACACGGAGACAAAAGAGCAGAATAAACCAAAGAAACAGATTTAAAAAGGGGAGGAAGATTCAATTCAAAAGCAGAGAACAATAGTATTTTCATTGGGTGCCTAAATGACAGCTTTCCTAGTGCTGAGAAGACCATAGTTTTGGTGTCATGAAGAAGATCCTACTCAGTATACTCTCTGACATGAGCTGGGTGGGGGAATGCCACTGAAAACAGGGATTTCAGCAAAGATCCAAGAGGACATCAGAACATAAGGATATAAGAACACAATATAGCATACTGGATCAGACCAAAAGCTAATCTAGACACACATTCTGTTTCCACATAGGCCGGCAAAATGACAATGGGAAGCCTATAAGCAGGACATGAGTATAACAGCACTCTCTTGTGCATGTACTCTAGACATTGGCATTGAATATTGGTGGTAATATATACTCTGTTACTTTAGTTAGTGTATAGCTGTAATGACTAGCAGCCATTGTAACTTTCATCAGCCTATCTAAACAACTGTTAGTTTGTCCAGATTCCTGGGCAACTATCATTACACAATGTCATAGGAAATCCCATAATTTGTCTTCCTCTTATCTGAATTTCTCAATAAGCTTCATTGGATTACTCCATATCCAATGGGCAAACATCAGATCCAATGGCAATGTCCTCATTTACTCACCTTTTCTCTTATAGGGGATTTGTTTCAGCCCCTTCATCCTGCTTTCACCAATTTACTTAGAACCAACATACCTTAAATTGCCTGCAATTTCCTGGCTCTCTATTTAAACCATGGTGCTATGAACCACTTTCTAATCTCCTGGTACAGAATCTAATCTGAGAGTCTATGGGCCTTTGCAGACTGCCAGAAATAATGCACATTAAATTGAGGCACTGACCTGCCTCAGTGCTAGGGAATCATGGGAACTGTAATTTATTGTGGCACCAGAGCTTTCTGACAGAGAAGGCTCAATGTCTCAGAAAAAAATACAATTCCTATGACTCCCTAGCACTGAGCCAGGGCAGTGCGTCAATTTAATGTGCACTATTTCTGGCAGTCTGCAAAGGGCCTATGTTTATTTGAACACAGGAAGTTGCCTTATACTCAGTCAAATCACTCATCCATCTAGACTAGTATTGTCAACATTGATTCTAGGGTTTCAGGCAGGCTTCTTTCTTAAGTCTACCTAGACTGAATCTGGAACCTTTTCATGCACAGAATATGCTCAGTATGCAAAGGGATCTTGCAAGACCAGCTGAAAACTGGAGCCCACCCCCACAGAGACTGGCAATTTTACATTTGAAATTATTAGGTGAAGAGTGGAAACAGTATTTGAAAGTAACTCATTACAAATAGCAAGTTGTAATTAATTCCTTCCCAAACCAAGGCATAAATAACTCTATTACATTATGGTTGTACTCTAAAGAGGGATAACTTTTGTGAGGCAATTGTAAGTTTCAGTTACTTTTATAGTTGCAAGTGTGAATGGCCTCACTACCACTTTCTATTAAAAATCAAGAGTTAGTATTACACTCACCCCTCTGTTTTCGCAGACGTTAAGTCCGCGGTCTTGATTCTTTGTGGAGCTACATTGGATAAAATGCTGTGTGTGCTTGTGGTGCATGCAGCACCACACGTGGGAGCGTGTGGCCATTCAAGCCAATGGGGCTTGAATATTGGCAAGTTTCCATGGGGGGGGGGTCTGGAACAGATTCCCCGTGAAAATGGAGGTGCATGTATATTCTGCTAATCTTTGCTGTTACCCGCTTCAATCCTCAACAGGGAGAGGTGGGATGCAAATTATTATTATTATTACTACAGCACATGTTTAGTTAGTTTTGAATAGCAGGAAAATGAAGATTAACTTCCCCTGCATGTTTAAAGAGGGGTGTTTTGATACTTCCCTTCCTAGTTGAAGTTTTGTTAGTCATTCCTCACCTCCATCAGCTGCAGGGCTTTAAAAAACAACAACCCTCCATTGGTGCACTGTAGTTGTCTATGGGGGCAAGGAATGTTCTCAGCAGAATTGCAACCAGTGAGGGGAGTTAAACCTCATCTTCCCTTGTAGGGGATTCCCAATAAAAACAGCAACAACAATAATAATGTCACTACTAGTTACATCTTTAATATAATATGTAGTGTGCTTCAAAGCCACTGTATGTACAATGATGTGTATTAAATACTGATTTCTCAACATACATACTATCATATCTTGGCTTAGACCCTATTATTAGACCCAATTAGAGTAGACCTATTGAATCAATGGGATTTTCCTCTGTGTTGGCTCACCATTCAACAATTGATTCAATGAACCAAATCTAATTGGAAGTAATCAACAAGATTTAGGCCGTTATATTTTAAAATGTATGTTTTTGTACTAAATTGTACTACAATCGGCACTCTGTATCCAGATTCTGCATCCATGGATTCAACCATCCATGACTTAAAAATATTTCAGCCCTCTAAAAAGAAGATGCAAAAAGCAAACCTTGATTTTGCTATTTTATATAAGGGACTACTCCCCCCTGTATACAATGTGACTTGATAATCCATGAATTTTGGTATCTACAGAGAATATTGGACCCAAACCCTAGCAGATACCAAGGGCCCACTGTACTACCAAGGCAGTTACACAAACTGAACAGCAACTTCTAGGTAACAGAAGAAAATATCTGGTGTTCTGGTTTGTGAGCAACCAGTAGTATATGTCAGGTGACTGTATCAAGATGCTCTCACTGATGATGCATCTTATGGCTAATCTTATGCTTGTAGGAAAAGAAAAAGAAAACAATGGCCATTAATACTTTTACTGCACTTACTAAAAAGTCTTAGGAAAAAACAAAACAAGCCTCTTACCAGCCAAGTATACTGTGAAAATATCTCCGTGTTTTTGCTGCAAGGATAATAAAAAGCCGGTAGGATCATTTTTAAATTTCAGGGCCTCTCCCAAGAATGGGATCCAACCATTTTCTAATGGAGGTTCTCCAGATCTCCTAAAAAGATAAAAGGAAAGAAAGAAAGAAAAGAAAGAATTATTAATCCCACATATGTCTAATATGATGAACATTTTATCATTTTCATGGATTAGCTACAAAGAACATTGTCCAAACATCTCTTTCATGGGTCAAGAGTTTCTCTATCAGTTGATTTGTATGAGGGGCTTTAATTATGCAAGTTAGATGCATATATGGGTCATCCCCAGACAATGAAGAAATTATTTTTTTTTATGTGTAGTAAAACTGCTAAGAATATCAACCCATGACAATTTTGTTTTGGTGTTGTTTTGTGTCTTCAGATCAACTCTGACTTGAAAACAAATATTCTAGGGTTTTCTTAGCAAGATCTTCTCTTAGGGTGAGAGAGTGTGACCTGCCCAAAGGTACCCAATGGTCATCCATGGCTAAGCCTAGTCTCTTAGAGTCCCATACTGGCTCTTCATGACAATGTAATGCAAATGCATGAAAAACAGAACTGGATTCTCTAGAAAACCAACTTAAGGAAAGATTTTAAAGTCACCTACAGCTCCCTTTGGAAACTTATATAGACATTCCAATGCAGATAATCAGATCCATATTATTGACAGGAAAAACAGACAAAACAAATGTTTTGTTACTGTTAGGTTTTTTTTAAAAGACTATTATGTCCAGAAAAAATGTACAAGCTCATTAGATTTTTTTGTTTATATAATACAATATATAGCTTCCAACAGATTAAAACAAACAAACATGTCCCACTACAATTTTTAAATTAAACTATAATAGTTACACACACAATTTCTAACAATACTGATTCAACTGAAAATTCAGAAACGCAGCTGGCATTTGTCTCCTTAGCACCCCTGCTTAGATTCACCAAAAATGATTTTATGGAAAGGAACAGAAGCCAGGTCTGTTAAGGAAAGGATTAAAACAAATATAAATATTTTTAAAAGGCGGTGATGCTATGGCCCCATCTGGAAAGGTGACTTATTCTACATCCACAACAACTCATTTTGATTAATCGCAAGATATTTACTAGCCTGAATCTAATCAAAGATCAAGGGATCATAGGCTTTACTACATTCATACACTGCATGGAAATTTATGTCTCTAGATTAACCCTATCATAGCTTTTTGTGAAAGGTTAGAAGAGATTCTTCTAAATTAAAAAGAAACCTTTTGCTCAGAATTAATTTTTAAGCTAAAAACTATTGATTGAATGATATTGGTGGAGTATGAAATATTTTCCAGCTTTGGTAAAGTTAAGAGTGTCCTGCAATAGAGGGAAAGGTTTAATTGATTAAAGGAATTAGATTAAACCTCTACAAATTTGCATGTAAGAAAAACAACTGTCAGTAAACATGTACTTTGTATACAATGTACACAGGTTACATCTGGCATTAACTCCATTTTGTTCACATAGAAGACAGAATTCCTAAAATTGAATTTGCCCTTTGAAGTTTGCTCATTTCCCTAAACAAATTTTGCTGTTCAGTTAACTGGGGACAAATTTTTAGTTGGCTGTAGTCATTGGGTGGAAGATGATGGGCATCACATTGGGGGAGGCTGGATTAACCTAACCAGTTACTTAAACAGTACATCAATACATAAAATACATTATCCCAAGGGTTCCCCACTATCCTATGCACAGATTTAAAAAATGCACACAAGGGGAAGTGAACCCAAACTCCTGCCCCCAAAGTTTATAATCTAAATTCTGAAAGAAAGGCAGATGAGATGGGAGACACAGGTAACAGACAAGGATCAGAAAATGTTGCTGCAAGGGTAGTGAATCCACTCTCAGTTTTACAGGTACTTCTTATGTGTAAAAACTGGAGCAGCTACAGAATCCAACCAGGTGTGAGATCTTATTTTTGACAGAGGTTCAGCACTCCTAGGGCACCTGCAGGAGAAAACCTTTGCCCCCTTGCAACCCTTGGTGGCCACCCCAAAGGCATCCACCAAGGGTAGAGACTTGAACCAGCCATGGAGTCAACAACTCTCCCTTCTTTGCCAATGGCAGATCAAGACTGTTGGACCACTTCTTAGAGGGTTGTATCACATACTACAGTTTGTTCTCCTCACTTGCAGCTTTAACATTCATGATTATTTGCGAGTTTGTCAGGAGGGCAAAAGGGATGAAAGCAAACTAGAGAGAGAGAAAGAGAAAGTGGACTCTTTCCCTCTATGTGGGAAGGCCATGGGAGAATGGGTAGGTAGGCAGAGAAAGAAATGAAGAGGGAAAAGAAGGGACGGAAGGAAAGGAAAGGAAGAGGCAGTGAAGGCTGGCAGGCAAGTCTAGAAAGAGACGCAAAAGAGGAAGTGAAATCTTCAGTGCGCTTCTTAGCTCAAGAAAACACACAAAAATGCATGAAATACACATGTTGAGGGATAAAAACCATTTAAAAAAGTACACACGTGGATCAAATATATTTAGAAATGTGTACTTTGTAAGCAAACATGCAAATTAAGTACGTAAATATGTATTTGTATATACAGTTTTTGGGCACTGAAAACATTTCTCACTTTAATACAGAAACTAGACACAATAGATGCATGAATTAATTTCTGAAATTAACTGAAATTAACAACAGAAACTGACCAGCCCATCCATCCTCATTTCCTATTCTATGCTTCTGTGCATTTTATACTTTGTAATTTGCCACAACTGATACACATGGCAACCTTCATATATGACCATTCCAGAAATTTTCTACACTTAGCCAATTTTAAATCCATTGACTTTTATGAGATTTATACTGCTTAACTAGGTGTAATACTGATCCCAACATCTTGTAATTTATATTCAGGAATCAGAACCCAAGTAAAAACCAAATATATTAAGAGCCTTAAATACATCTACTTATAGTACCAAACAGCTACTAAACATAGTGAAATTGTGGAAGCAATTGGCCATTCATCCTATACAATAGTGCAAGATTATCTTGTCACCTATTCCAGGGGCTAAGTAGAATTTGTTTCGAAACAGGTTGTTTCGAAACATCTTCATTGCTTGTTTCACATTGTTTTACATTACTGAGATGACAGCAATATGGCTAATGTGAGTGTCCAGCAAGATACTAGCCCCCCCCCCGGAGCACCCTTATGTACTGGGGAGGTGAAAGATTGCTAGTATTTGTCATCATGGATCAGCTTGAGAAGCTGATAAAAGAAGCAGCACTTGGGCCCTATAAGACTGTTGGATGCTAATCACTGCAGGTGGTGAGGGATCCCTTTGATCCACCTTCATGGTGAGCAGCCTATGAACTCCAAATTGGATCCTTGGGCTAGAATGAGATTGCTTATATTTACCCTAGATTTATTTCCATTTCAGATTCTGGATGCTATTCAATTAAGGTGAACTTCTTTTATCCAAATATTTGCTTCTGTCCTCATTCTGTTGTTGTTATTGTTGCTGTTGGTCTTTGCCCTTAAGTTGTTTCTGATTTATGGTGACCCTAAAGTAAACTTATGCAGTTTTTCTGAGGCTGATAGTGTGTGATTTGCTCAAGGTCACCCAATAGGTTTCCATGGATAAACGGGGATTTGAACTCTTGAGTCGTAGTCCAATGCTCAAACCATTATGCCACATTGGCTCCTTTCATTCTGGTGAGGGATGGGCAGCCATTATAAGAGATTATGAACATAGTGCCAAGAAAAGCATTTTCAATATTAACCATATTCCTCTTTCCAACAGTTGTTATCTGGGTCACTATCATTATCACATTACAACTGAGATTCTGAAATTATGACTATTTCAAGGACTAGCAATACATTCACAGCAAAGTAGGTACCGTATGTTAAGATTTCTCCTTTCTGGTTGTTGTGCTACAAAACTGAAATTTGGCTTTGTAGTCTGCTAGTTATGTGGTCTTTGACACATAGTTTTTAACAAGCTTATACACAAGAAATATATAGCAGTGGGCATCAGCTAAAATGGCTCAAAAACCATCCTGGATACATATTCTCCATGAAGTGACAAAATGGAGAGAAATAGAGCTTAGATGGAAATATACCCATAGCATCACAGCAGTCTACAATTAGCTTCTCAAAGCAACTAACCTAAGTGGATAGTATAGCTATTTGTGTGTGTGTGTGTGTGTGTGTGTGTGAGAGAGAGAGAGAGAGAGAGAGAGAGAGAGAGAGAGAGAGAGAGAGAGAGAGCTATCTTCAGTGTGGGAACAGGACAATATATTGTTTAAGTAACACTGTGACAGATACATTTAGATAGGCAGTTTGTCATATTCTAATTGAATGCACCTAATTTCAACCTCTCTGTTCTGTCCTTCGGTCAAAAGCTGTATTCTTCACATGCTCTCCGCAGGGTAGAAAAGACTACAGCTCAGAATCCAGGAGGAAATTAACTTAATGCTCCAAGTCTGCAGGATCACATCAGGGAGACATTTTGCCATTGCAAAGACACAAGGGTCATCGTTTACTTCAGACATGTTTAGCTCAGCTACAAGAAGCTTGATGCTGTGATATAAATGGGACCTGCAACAAAATGTTGCAATGTGGACTGCTCCTTTTCAGTACGGCACCCAGTAAAGTCAATCATACCCTGTTGTGGGTTATTCTATTTCCTTCCTTCTCTTCTAGGTGTTCTGTTCTGATCCCTTTGCATTGAGTCTACCCAGCTGTTTTTTTGGGAGGAAGTGAGTTTTTTTCTGAGATAGATAGATAGATAGATACATTATTGTACTTCTGCAGACCACAGAAGTCCACAAGCACTCTGCTTTTCTCTTTTGTTTTACAGTAGTTGCAATCTTACCAGTAATCTTATTAAGGCTATTGAAGGAGTTAACCAACATTATGGCTATGGCTACATCAGAGAAAAGCACAACCCTGGGACTATATGACGCACAGCAGACTGATAAGAGAAACCAGTCTTCGCTTAGGAGGATGGCAATTTTAATGATTTGTGATTCTCTGCCATACCTATCAATAATATGTGCATACTTTGGCCTCTGAGTGTATTTGTGAATGAAATCTGTCATGACAGAAATCATTAAAATATATAAAACACAAGTGATATTGCTTCTTATTTTATACTCCCTTCAAGTATAATGCAAAACCTATAATAAAATTTGGGAGCAGAGCTGACATGATTTGCCCAACTCTGTTTTAGTGAATGCTCTGAAATACAGTTTAGAGGTGATATGATAGTCCTGTTTAAGTATTTGAAGGGGTGTCACATTTAGGATGGAACAAGCTTGTTTTCTACTGCTACAGAGACTAGAAGATGGAATAATGGATGCAAGCTGCAGCAAAAGAGATTCCACCTCAACATTAGGAGGAACTTCCTGACAGTAAGAGCTGCTCGAAAGTGGGATGCACTCCCTCAGAGAATGGTAGTCTCTCCTTCTTTGGAAGTCTTTAAACAGAGGCTGGATGGCCATCTGTCGGGGATGCTTTGATTGTGATTTCCTGCATGGCAGGGGGTAGGACTGGGTGGCCCAACTCTATGATTCTATGATTCTATTATAACTCTCATACTAAGTGGAGGGTGGGCAGAAGCAACTTGTAGTAAGTACAACCACAGATTTAAAATGGTTCTCAGTGGCCACTGAAGTGTATATTCTATTTTGCTGATTAACATTGAATAGTAATTCTCAATTGTTAGTTCCCCAGTGCAGGTCTAGAAGTCATTACTTAACACAGTGTTTGGTCTGAACAATATGCACTGGATTGCATCCAGACTCTATCATATGTAGAGCAGAGCCAATGAACTTAATGGGATTTAAGTCAGGGGAGTGCTTCACCTGCTTTAGGTTTATAATTCAAACTTTTGGAGGATAAGGAACATCACTTTGGATAAATTCCTTAAAGTTCAGGCTTGATCTACTCTAAATGGGACTCAGTCTGGATCTAATTCAGTAAATGGCTGCATGAATTTCCTCCTTAAAGCTAGAGGATAGTCCATTAGGGCCAGTTGGGTGCTGTCCTACCTTTATGTTAAGTCTACCCACAGCTAGCCTACTTCCACTTGTCTACTTACTTACAACCAGTCCAGGGGCAGGCAAGTCTCTCCCCCATAAGAAAGTCCCATGTGGTAATCAATGTAAGAGATTTTCCCCCATTCAGTTAGACCAGTGGTGGCTAGTAGCTCCAATGTCCATGGAGTGGACTTGAAAGGAGCTATCTATTATCCTGTACCTATTAGGAGGTCTAAGTTCAGTACTTTTGATAGTTCTTTTAAATTTAAGCTAAAACCCAGATTGATTTCATTGCTACATTGACATCAGAGACACCAGTCTCCACTGGGTGAGATGTTAAATACTGAGGGCATCTACCAGAATGGTATCATGACAAGTAAGCAGGGGTGGGGGACAGGATTAGTTGGCTCTGCCTACAGGTAACTCCAAATTCATATTTGAAATGCTGGCCTATCACTCCTGCTGGGCACCAGCCACCACTGCTGGGACTTCACACTGTTTTATGTATGATCAAAATACACAAACTATTCAGTGTCCAAGGTGGTGCCAGGGAAACTGTTTCACCCAAGATGCCCAGAAACATTATTCAATTTGCTTAGTTATGAAGGTGTACAGAACTAGCTATTTAAAATAGCATAATAGCATAATTCAAGATTGCTATTTTCAGTTTTCATGCAACTTGACATGCATATTCTTTTGCAAATCTGAGGACTGATCTTGTGTCAGAGTTGCATAATAGCCTCCCAAATGTGAATTATCTTAGAACAATGTATTACCAATACATCAAAATTTGTAATACCATTTTAAAGTGAAGACAGAAAAGTCTGGTGAAATGTAACATCGCCTCCTAAGCAAATGTTAGAGAATACAAAGCCTTAAAAAGCAAACAGGCATTGAACATGTTTTAAGGCCTAAGCAAACTGCCAGAAATAGTGCACATTAAATTGAGGCACTGCCCTGGCTCAGTGCTAGGGAGTCATGGGAATTGTATTTTTTTCTGGGACATTGAGCCTTCTCTGTCAGAGAGCTCTGCTGCCACAATAAATTACAGTTCCCATGATTCCCTAGCACTGAGCCAGGGCAGTGCCTCAATTTAATGTGCACTATTTCTGGCAGTCTGCTTAGGCCCTAAGTTAACACACTTCATTTAAACACAAAGTAACAGTTTGTGATTTGGTTCTTTGTATTCAAAGTCCTTGATGAGCTCTAGTCACAGAGCTATCCAATCCAGAGCTGGAAAGTTGCTTTTTTGGACTAAAATTCCCAGCATTTCTCCTCAACCTGGTTGCTGTCCAGATGGGTTGGGGGATTCTGGGAGCTGTACTTCAAAATCATAATTCTTCCAAGCTCCGGCCAAACCACCCCAAGCTATCCTCTCAACCTTGGGGATGAAAATGGGGCACAAATCAACTGAATAGCTTACTAGTGCATTTCCCTCTAACTTCTGCAACCTCAGTGCTGGGAGGAAGTCTCCTATTGTTTCATGCTCACCCTGATGACTGTGACATGTGCTTCCCTTGGAGCACCCATGTAGTATTATT
The DNA here is from genome assembly GCA_020142125.1 of Phrynosoma platyrhinos. NCBI lineage: Eukaryota > Metazoa > Chordata > Lepidosauria > Squamata > Phrynosomatidae > Phrynosoma > Phrynosoma platyrhinos. Next base: position 47,069,160 of record CM034706.1, on the reverse strand, counting down.
CTGGGCTACTTAAGGAAATTTAAAATGAAGAGTTCTCAGATTCAGTTATCTAGTGAAGATGTGTATATGGGTGAGAGAGTCATCTGCTGTTCTTCAGAACATGTGGTGTGTGGAATAACCAGATGTTTAAAAGAACACAACACTGAGATAATCATGACTAGAGAAAAGCATTTTAAAATTTTCAGTTCTTTTTTTTTTTGTATTAAAATTAAGCTTCATACAATCTCTTATTTCCTGAGGAAGATACAGCAACGTAATAGTTAATTTATCCTGTACCAACATAGTAGTCACGCAACTTAATTTATGTTAAATAAAGTGCAACCAAAAAGAACATAAACTTTTCCTAATAATAGTTTAGTCCAATCCAGATAACCCATTGGTGTTTGTCAATGAGAAATTAATTCCATAAATTCTTTATTTTTTCCCATTTTGCACAAAATTGTTATTTCAGTTCTTGCTGCCTTTAAAGCAGATGCCAGCTTGGATATTCTCTGCACTCCTACTCACACCAAGACAGTGGCTGTAATTATCAGACATAACCTGTAGCTGAAAGCACTGTTATCAATAGTGCTGTATTGTTCTTTTAATACAAGGATGAGAACTATGTTACCCTTCAGATGTTGTTGTACTGCAGCTCATAGCAGTCCTAGCCAGTGGTGAGGAGATCTGGAAGCTGAAGTGCATCAATACCTGAAATGCCACAAAACTCCCACTTCTGTTTTCCAAGTAAGTTTAACATTTCAAGCATATTTTAGTATCACTGTTCAAAATAAAGTATATTAAAATTTGGTCTGCTACTATTCCTACTTAGATTTATGAAACAGTAGCAACAATGTCTTTAATTTACCTCCAAAGTAGTTCATAGTGCAGGATATGAACAGGTAAATTCTTCCCAGAGAATATAATAGATCATAAATGTACAACACCTGTAGTTGCCTTTCATGAACATAAACCTTCTGTCTATTAATGTCTGTTTACAACCAGGAACAGACATATAATAATCTCTTGTTTGGGATAAACATTAATCCAGATCTGTCTACAATACATGCACACATGTGCATGCATGCGCACTTCCACACAAGTTTATTACTTATGATAATCTCTACTGTGGCCCGTTCTTAACCTTCATCCTCCACCCTCCTGTCCTAAATCTAGCAAATCCACTGGTAGCATGTGATGACTGACATCTGCTCTTAACATAACTTTTGCAATAGCAATAATAATAGAAAAAGACTGCCATGAAGATGTCAACCCTGCAGGGAACTAGCAGTTCCATTGAATATTTCTCTAGAGGTGGAAACAAAAGCCTAAAGGGTCTGAAAAGAGCTAACAATGTTGTATTTTCATGAAAAATATATTTTCCATTTTACAAAGGGTCACTGCCAAATACACATTAAAAGGAACTGATAGGAAACAACATTCTTGTTTGATTTGGAATCTGAAACAAGATAATGCATTCACTCTCATCATCAAAAGATGCAGACTTTAAAATCTAGCAGTTCTTGTTGCCTTTAAGAAGAGTGGGATGGATGTACTGGTACCTAGATGTACAGCAAAAGTAAATGTGAACATGTCATAATAGTTTTCATACATTCACTCACTCTATCAAAGTATTTAAACAGCTTTAACATGACATGCAGTATGTTCCTGGGGGCTTCTAACATTATTGAAACTTGGACTGTAATATGTACAATAAACCCAGAGGCTTTATGGCCCAGAAAATACTCTAAAGAAATGCAATGCAGAAGATTTCCTTGTTATTGTTTTCAAAGGGTACTTTTGAAGCATGAAAGATCTGTAATTAAAAAATAGTCTTCCATTATCAGAAAACAAAGTCAATCTTATTTTCTTCTGATTTCTGAGGTAGCTACCACACTGTGCCTAATGGCAGGGCTGGCTCTCTTTCCTTACTCACAAAAGAGGCTTCTGGGGGAGCTCAAGAGAAGTGAAAATTCCCTTCCAGTAAAATTACCCTAGAATGGAAGCTTCTTTGGCAAATTATAAAATGAAGTGAGACCATGACTTCCACAGTTACTCACTGTCCATGGTAGTTCCCTATGAAGTAAGAGTTCAAAAATAGAAGAGAACAGATGAAAAGCAAACCTATGTCATACACCACGAAGGATAAAATGTGCAAGCAGCTAGAAGACACATATTGCAGTTTTATTTAATTGTTCCATAGACATATTAAGACCACAAAATTAATCTTGAACCTGAGTCAGGTGTTGGAAGCATCTCAATTTTTCCAATCAATAGCAAGCATGAAGAACATTGGTTCTATGGGCAGCATGCTTCATTCAAATATACAACAATGGGAATAATTCAACATCTTCTGGATCATCTGTATGGCTATTGTATGGTTAAGGACCACATTGGCTTACCTCTAATGATGTAACTAGTGTAGTCCAATCATGTTGTTGATATACAGAAATGTCAGAATGGTCTCCATTCACCATCAAACTGGCCAATGGTTATACTGCTCTAGAGCAGTGTAGCTCAGGTTTTTAGTTTAGCATGGTCACTAGGGGACATTGAGATGCTAATGATGTGTAGCCAGAGTTTCGGTATGAGATTTAAAAGTGTTTGTGCCTTGATGAGACTAAATTTGGAAACAGGTGGCCTGGTTGTTCTAGCGCCTACTCGATAGCACACTTGTTTGTTAATACACACTACATTGAGTTTTATGAACTATAGAACAGAGTTTAATTGAGCTGCCTGACTTGCATCAGGATAAAGAAATGAGTGAGGATGCAGTTTTGTACAGTATATTAAACAGGGAAAATATCAAACATAAAGTCCTTTCTTGATCTGCAGGAAGAATCTGTATCTCATTATCAGACCATGTGTTTTGTAGGCAGACTATTTCAGGTTCAATCCCCAGCATCTCCAGAAAGGCCTGAAAACCTGGAGTCAAAGTTGACAAAACTGGACTAGATGGACCAATGGTTTGACTTAATATAAGACTGTTTCCTATTTTTCCAAATTCTAATATCAAACAATACTGAAAAAAAATCCCCAAAGATCTCAGGAGGTAACTTGATTGAACATTGGAGAACTGTCAGTAGGCTAATGGAATGAAGACACTTGGAGTGGGCATATGGAACTCAACAATATTCTTCCACACTCCAATAATGGAGTCGATTACATATATTACACATGTAATTACATATATTACATGCCCCACACTTGAGTTGCCTGCCTTCTGCCACATATGGTTAATTCACCAAAGAAAGGAGATGGGAGGGGGCACTGTGGTTGCATGTATGAACCATAAAGGAAATGCTTCACTTCCATTTTAAAAGTATATAGTTGGCCCTCCACATTTGCAGCTTTGACCTTGTGGATTTGATTATTTGCAGTTTTGATTAATATGTTCTCTCTATGAATTTCTAAGTCCTCCAGCATGATTCTATGATCAACCTCTGGCAGATGTTGACCATAGAGTTGCACTGGAGGATCTGAAGATTTCAAGAGAGGTGCTCTCTTAGGTAAAAAGAATAGTAGGGGGGATTTATTTCTGGTTTTTTCACATTCATGGGGGTCCTTCACCCCTAACCTCAGCAAATGTGGAGGGACCACTGTAGTATACAAGGAAAAAAGAGGTCTAAGAGTGTCATGAATCCCCCTTTTGTCACAGGCTGTACCATACAAAGTCACTCCTTGTTGTGTGGGGTCCTACAAAGCTATGTAAAACACTACGTGGATTGGGCCTGTGCTGATTCCACACAATTGCTCAGTTTGCTGATTAAAACAATAAACAATATTACTATGCAGACTGCAGACAACAAAGCATTCAGTCAGCACATTTGAATGCTGATTTTAAAACCCCACACAATTAAGATCTGCCTTTCCACTTTATGTCACATGAGATCAACAATATGCTTGAGCTGTTTCTATAGCTATTCCTGGAGTCCTGGAATTCCTCACCTTCCTCTTCCTGATTTAGCCAAATAATTTGGTTTACAGTTGGAATAGTATTCTGAGGACATGGTTGGATGGTTTTCAGACCTAAACTCTGGTGTGATGTCTCCAAGCCATGTATTTTTGGTAGATAAGGCAATGCTACTGGTCTCTAGATATTTTAGGGAGGTCAAAACCCCTGTTCCCTATCTCACAGCAAAGAGAGGCATATAATATGACCATTAGTCTTGTAGGAGCTCCAAGAATCATGGCCAAGCAACAATTTAGCCTTTTCTGTTCTAGAACTTGGATGTGTGGCTTAGCATGACCAAGATGCTGCTCAAACTCTCTCCCATCTGTAGAAATGGAGGGGGATACATATTGCCCCACAAATTCCAGGATGATAACAGATTCTAGGCTATTAGGATGCTGGATTCAGCTTGTTCCCTAGATTATACCGATACTTTTTGCCATGGTGAGTGAAAATATTGAAGTTGCTTTGAACACTAATGTGTTCATATGAAGCAGATGTATAAAGGATGATATAATATTCTTATTACAAACTGTAGCACTCCACTTGAATTCTGAAAGGATAAACATGCACTTGAAAACACGATAAGGAGGCAGAAAAGGATGGCACCAAAGGGTCAAGCCCCCATGTAATCTAATTGATATTTTTAAAATATATATCTTACACAGGTCAGCCTGGAATATATAGTTGGACTCTCACTTGTCACATTTTTAATTGGGACCCACGCCTTAACTGGGTAAGGCTTTCCTCATTTAGGTATATTTTGCATTCTGACTGCTTGAAACAATGCATTAGAAATATCTTGGTAGAAAGCCCATCCATGCTCTTGTTAAAATCAGAATTCCCTTCCAGATACATTAGCATTACAAATTTGATAATACTTTAAAATAATTTGCAGCACTAGACCTTGGTGGGAGATGATACTATAATATTTAGACATACTGTTATCAGAAATCATGACTGTTTTTTTTTAAATGGTTGATGCTCCCAATATTTTTTCTTAACACATCAAGTGTGATAGAAGCTTCTTTTTGCTGTCAAAGTGATCAAAGAGACATTGAGAGAGAATCTATAAACAGATGCTGCCCAGTGACAAACCTTAAAGAACAAGATTGCAGGGCCAGATGTTTGAGTGACCTTCGGACTACAGAACATGTTGGCATGGTGTTGATTTAGATAGCTGGTGGCAGGGCCTTTCAATCCAGCTGGTATTATATATATATATATATATATATATATATATATATATGGAAATTTTTCCCCTTCTTTTCTCCCCTAAATATAAAACCTGAAACTACTGGTCAGCAGGGCTGATGGCTGTCAAAGAAGTTGAATTCACCACACTACTCTGCCAGTAGGTATCACATCAAAAGGAGTTAGCCGAATGAACACGAACATCTCGAGGCTCTGCCATTCTACATCCCCCCTCAACTTTCAACAGCTGTTTCTTGAGCGAATACAGATGCAAATTAATTATACAAAAATGTTTTACATTTTCAGTACTGAACATGCACATACAGCAATCATCATAATCTAAAGGCGAAATGCAACAATTGATGAAAGGAGATTTACTGGTAGAATACAGTTTCTCAATGTGATTCTTTCCTTTTATGATAATCTGGATGCATTGAATTTTAGGACAAAGTAGAGCAGAACTTTGAGCAAACACTGATGAAGGCCAGAAAAATAATAGAAATTATGATGATTCATAAAAGCAATTGTTATTTCACATGTACGTAGGGCCTTTACATTATTTCATAAAGCTTTTCAGTATTTTCTGCATTAGAAACTAAGTTTTATATTAAAAGAAGACAGAGAGATTGGTGTTTCTAATCCCAAATTTCAACATCCTCTCCAGAATAAATGACTATGAATTGCTTGAACAAATATAGAAAGGAAAGAATGTTTTGCATTGTAACATTAAATGTGATTGAGGACTGTACAGTTCTTCTTACGCTTTTGGACGTTTTGTCACTTTACCTGGAGAAATATACACTGCTTATTCTGAATTGCTGCTGATGTCCAGTACTTGTCAAAACTACTCTCTGTCAAGCATTTCACAAAGTGTTGCAAAATGACAGATCAGGATGTCTGAATAGATGAAGCCCCAGGAAAAACAGAACAGATAGAAAATTCATGACTCTAAACTACATCAAAGCGACTTCTGTCAACATCATGTCAAAGGAAGAAGGGGGGGGGGGAAATGAACTGTTCATTTCAGACAGTTTTTAAAATATTGTAGAAAACACTTTTTCAAGTATGAGCTAAGTGTAAGGGAAAAAATAGCTTCACATAAAGCATGATATCCCATATGTGCCAAAATTACTCTTGAAAAATAATCTAGGAATAACAGTTATAGAAGTATAACAACAGTTATAAACTGTCTAGCAATTAAAATCAGTGACATCCCAAGGAACGTTTGAAGTATCTCTCAGATTAAAATAGGACAAACCATCTGGTTATAAAGAAACAGAAATACTCTAGCCTGCATGTTTGTTGGATTCTCAGAATTCCATCTACTAGTTTCCCAAGATAAACAGAATGCTCTATTTAAAGAAACTAATTCAGCAAACTTTTCATGTAAACAAGAAATATTACAGCCAGTTTTTGTACAAATTACACTGTAGCTTTCCTATTTATTTATTTTTTTAACTAAATGTCTTGGAGATCTTTCATCTAGGTAAGAGCCTGACACAAGTTCCTTCAGTTACAGAGAATGGACAGAAAAAGGTATGCATGCCTGAGGGCGTTTTCAGAAAGCTTTTCTTAAAAATGTATATCTGCTCATATATAAAAGGTGAAACAGATGGGGTAAAAGGTCCCTGCTGGGACTGTGGTAGTCATACACCCTACGACCACAGTAGCCACACATGCCTAGCCTCAATTCAGATTCCCGCTGCAGTCCTGAACTGGGCACCAAAAAGAAGCGGTATTTTACCAGTCCTTTTTGGGTTGGTTCTTCCTGGATAAGGCACACCTGGGGCAGCTTCTGGTCACATTTGGGGTGTGTGTCATCTGAATGCCATGCTCCTAAATGTGGCCTGACAGCAGCTCTTTTGGAAGAGAGAGAGGCCATACTCTCCTTGCTGTTCAATTGGGATGTAGAGGTTAACTCATAATCATATTACAAAAAGAAGGGTGAAATGAAAACATACTAAAACCAACAAAGAACCTAAAGAAAGGAGGCAGTTGCAACATCGCTTAATAATGGGTCAGACACCACCAAGAAGACCTAGAAGGTGAGGACTTAGAGAAACCTAGAGAGGGAAAAATGTATGTTTTTTTCTACTTTCTGTCAAAACCCATTTAACTGTCATTCAGAGGTGGGAAATGTGTGGCCCTCCAATGTTATTAGATAACAGTTTCCATCAATTTCCACCAGCTCCCATCCCACTACAGCCAATAGTAGGGGGTGCTGGGAACTGTAGTCCCACAACATCTGGAGGGCCACACACACTCCCCATACCAGCAAGTACATGAGAACCTTTAGCTCCAGTGGTACAAGAGCTACACAGGGAAGCTAAAGCAGTGTTGTTGAGGTCATTCCCACTTCATCTTTTTCATTCCTGCAAATCCTGAAACAACAATTACAGCAAGAATAGAATTTCCTTCAATCATCAATTTGTGACTACAGTTATTTCCTTATGAGTCCCATAAAAGCAGGGCTTTGTTGTTGTTGTCAGCTGCCTTTTAGTCAACTCCTACTCATGGTGACCCTGTGAATGAGACATCTCCCTGACCCCCGATTCTCAATCTCTCTGCTCAGATCTTGTAGGTTTCGGCCCGTGACCTCCCTAATTGAGTCACCATCTGCCGTGCAGTTTTCCTCTCTTTCTACAGCTTTCTACCAATATTATTGTTTTTACTAATGAGTCATGCCTTCTCATGATGTGGCCAAGGTGCGATAGTCTCAATTCAGTCATCTTGGCTTCCAGGGAGAGTTCAGTCTTGATGTGTTCTAGGACCCATTTATCTTTTTGGCCATCCACAGTATTCTCAGCACTCTTCTCCAGCACCAAATCTCTCACAAGTTAATTTTCTTCCTATCTGCTTTCTTCAATAGCCAGCTCTCACATCCATATATGGTAATGGGGAATACAATGGCTTGGACAATTCTGACTTTGGTATTTAGTTGTATATTTTTACACTTTAGGATCTTGTCTAGTTCTTTCACAGCTGCTCTTTCCGTTCCTAATCTTCTTCTGATTTCTTGGCTGCAATCTCCATTCTGATCAATGTTTGATCCAAGCTATAGAAAATCTATAACTATTTCAATTTCTTTGTTATCTAGGCTGAAGTGATGCTATACGGATGGATGGCCATCTGTTGGGGACGCTTTAATTGGGAGTTCCTGCATGGCAGGGGGTTGGACTGCATGGCCCTTGTGGTCTCTTCCAACTCTATGATTCTATGATTTTAAGATTCTATAGTATTATTACCAAGAAAGTTCTGAAAAAGTGGTTTGTGAGACCAGACCTGAAATTCTCTCTTCTATAATAATAATAATAATAATAATAATAATAATAATAATAATAATAATAATTTGTATCCCACCCCTCTGAGAGCAATCAGGGCGGCTAACATATTAAAATACAGAATACAATCAAAACCCCAGTACCCACCCACCCCCCTTACAACCATTAAGAATAGGGGAGCCCTCAATATGGCAACTTTAGTGCTTACATATGCTTGGGTGAAGGATCTTAGTGACTTTACTGCCAACCACATCTGCACTGAATGTGAAAGGTCTCAAATATTTCAGCTTTAGGAGAAGAACTAGGCTTTGGTGGTTCTAAAAACACTTGGCATGAAGACAGAATTTCACATACTGGATTTCTGATCCAAAGCCACAAAATCCAATTGTGTTTATACATGTAATCTGAAGTGGAGGAGGTAGGAAAGGAGGAGAAGGAGTAACACCAGAAGAACAGTCACTGTTCTCCTTGATTAGTGATCAGACATAATGGGGAATTCCCTTTGGGGCTGTCCTAGGACTAAGCTTTAGAAGGGAGGTACACAGTGGGGCAGGATGGTTCCCCCAGGGTATATAAACTGTATGCTTTTTAAAAAATCCAAAGAATATTTGTGATTGAATTCTACTTCCAACCCTAGTTTCAATAATAAAAAAATATATATGAGACATCTGTATTTGATTTCATTGGGCTGGATCCAGATTCAGTCATAAAGAAAACCTACAGATAAATGTCCCCTTTATTTCATTTGGTCTACTTTAAATAGGACTGAGTATAGAATAATTTATGGGCAAAAACATTTAACACAGAAAGTAAACTATGGAATCAAGAGAATAATTGTCAATAGGATTCAAAACAGATTACATTCCCCCCTTTCTTAATCAACCTTTTGTATACTTCATTTCTCCATTTCATTGCTTTATGGCTATGTCAGCTCAAAAACAAATACTATCTAAACACTAAATATGAGTAATGAAATATGTTTCAAATTTGAGTGTATACCAGAGTATGAAATCTACTTCTAATCAAGGTTTCAGTTCTGGGTTATGGAGGCACTATAGATAGCATAGCGGCTTTAAACTCAGAGTGCTGAAAAGAAAGGTGAAACTTCAACAGATCTAGTCATCATGGATAGTATGGCATTGTCCTCCATCAAGCATGCCAAATGACTAAACAAATGCCTCTCCACTCCTTACCAGATCCTCCTACTCCACAGCAAGAAACCCTGCATAGGTAATCTGCATACTACTGCTGGACAGCACTTGAGGAATCTCTGAACATTATCACCCAACTGGGTGCCTCAACCCATTGGGGGAAGCTGGTGAAAGAGGGAGTACAGGATGATACTATCAGAGGTACTGGGACAGGACCTCTGACCAGCATAGTTCAATCTGACATGTTTCTCCTTCCCTTTTCTTCAAGAAATGTCATCAAGGAGTGGTGGTGGATTGCCCATGAATGAAGAGGATTGGCAGTTACAGTTTTTGGTGTAAACTTATGCCAAAGGGAGGAGGAATTTAGCCAAAGACCCTGAGAGTGAGGGAAACGAAAAGAACCACACAACCCTGAAGAGTTTAAAGACTATGCCAAGAGCTGCAGATATGTGCATATCTACTTATATAGATGGCAGCTTTTCTGTAAAACCTTCAGGATCTAGAGTGATGCTGTCCACCTAAGCCTGAATCTTCCTGGATCTCAAGAATTTCCTATTCCAATACAGTCGTTCCAGACACTGAAGTCTTTCCAAAGCTCTGGTATATTCACACACACTTGACTGTTTTTAGCTTTGCTCTCTGGCTTGCTCCTGCCCCCTGGATGGACCTTTGGTTCTGTAACTTATAGTCCCAAGTAACAGCTCACCCATGCTGGCCATGGCCAGATCCCAAAAACCTGACTAGGAAATGTCACATCTGCACAGAGCCAATTGCATGTTTATACAGCAATTATTATCTGAAAAATGGACCCATTAAGAGTTGGACAGAAAAGTTTCATTGGTTTCAAAGCTCTGTGAGATTTGTGGTTAATATTTATTTGTTTTTTTTAAAGACATGTTTTAGAGTATCCCATTGAACATGTTATGTGCAAAAATACTGCTATCAATCAATACTGAAGTATGGTTGGAAGGATCGCTGTTTTACTGTACGCAGACCTAATATATCTTGCTTCCTACTTATGAAAAGATGTTTATTACCTGTAACTGTACAGAGGTGTGTGCTTCACAGCAGCTGAGATTGGTAATAAGCCTCCTTTTCTCATTTACATTGATAGCAAGCATTAGTGAAGATATATGCATTTCATTTCATGGTTCAGAAAGAACAAAGTATATGTATATGTGAGAGCGGTGGGTGGTTAATGAAATGGTCTGACAAACACAAGCTAATACATAATCATACCAGAATGCGGACAAGAACACCTGTTCCCACTTCCCAGACTTGAAGCTCTTAAAAGAAAGTTACTGCTTGCAACTGAAACTGCTACTATTTAGACATCAATATGCTCCAAGGAAATTTTTGTTATTTAATTTTTCTTTCTTTTCTTTTTTTAAAAAATTCTAAAGGAATGGAAGGTGGGGGATTTTAATGATATCAAGTCTCTTTTGCTTGTGTCCTAAGAGTAATGAAAACTTCACACATGCATGAAGCTCCAGTAATTATTTTAAACTGCCTTCTGTTGTCCCCCTGAGGAACACGGTGGTATTTGTTTGATGCAGTTTAATTAGTGTCAGGGTAATTAATGCTACGCTATCTACATGAGATCAAAACCCTTCCTTTGTAATGTTCTAGTAACTAAAAACCAAGGCAAGGCACAGATTTCAAAATAGGGAAACTAGGGTAAGAGAGATTCAGAAGAGCCCAGCATGTTACTATCTGTCCTCTTCCATCAAATGTTCTCTATCCACAGAGGGCGCAAGCTGCCATGCACTGCTCTTGTTGAACAAGTGCTATTCATTTCTGTGCGGTCCACAGAAATGAACAGCCCCACTGAAAGTGTACAGTTTGGTCACTGCCTTCCAAGCCAGGACTAGAATTCTAATTGCAGCAGAAAGTTATGAAGTCCTGCTGCTTTCAGTCCAAGTCAAATTCTTTTTATATGGCTGTAATTAAATTAACTGAAACTTTCATGGACACTGTGCACCTTGTCAATGGTTGACATCCTTTAATAATCAAATTACAGACATTTTCAAAACCAGAACACCATAGCTTTTAACAAGAAAGACACACTGCTTCAGCATGCAGTATGTGTTCTTATAAACAAAAGCAAGAGTTAGTTTAGAGGTAGTGCAATTTCACCTCAATGCCCAAAGAAAACACTAAATGCTAACACAGTAAAAGAAGGAAGAAAATCTATATGAGAGGGGATATCCAAAATACACATCCATATATATACACACATATCATCCCCACCACCCCGATCTTCATAAATTCTCTTAAGCTCCCCCCCTCCTCTTGGTCATCACCAACCACAGTATAAATCTAGCAACATATAAACTCAGGCTGATTACAGGCTTAAGGAAATAGCTACAGCTATCTTGACTGGATAAATTATATCCTAAAGGTTGTTCCAGCTTTTCTAATAAACCTCCAGTTTGTGGAGGCTGGGCAAAGGGGAGAGAAAAGGAAAGAGGAATGGAAAATGCTTAAGAATTTCACTGTCTTTTGTAACCATGAAATTACAAGCTTGACATAATGCCTTTGTGATTACTTTGACGTCAAAAGAAGAAGAAGCAGGAGGGGGGGAATCCTTGACATGTTTAAAAGAGAAGAGCCACTGATCTGGCACAAAAATGATTATCCATGAGAAATAATATCCTGTCATTAATACCATCGTAATGGGTTCCTACAATATTCATTTGAACTGTGTTAAGCTTCTGGATTTTTAAAATCATATGAAAAGGTCAGTTTCTCTTATAGAAATGTGTGTACGTGTGTGTGTCCATGTCCATGTGTGTGTGTGCCTTCAACTTATGGAGACTCCAATGAATTTCATAGGACCTTCTAAGGTAAAGAATACTCAAAGGTGGTTTTGACAGTTCCTTCCTCTGAAATATAGGTCAGTATCACATTACACTGTTATAGCACTATTATTCCATTTTAACTGCTATGGCTGCCTTCTGGGGAATTCTGGGCTTTGTATTTTAGTGAGGCCCAAGAACTCTCTGACTGAGAATTCTAAATGCCCCTCCCTAAAATGCAAATCCCAGGATTCCACAGGAGACAGACACAGCAGTTAAAATGGAATAATATTGCTATAACAGTTTAGTGTTTAGCCTTGGTATCTGTTTGCAGCTTCCCATACAAGTACTAACCAGGGCTGACCAGATGGAATCTAATGCCTTTAGAGTACAGTATAATAAACAATAATCCCCCTATTCAGATTTAGAAAATATCTTGGTCTAGATTTCAAAAATTAAATGCTTCAGTTGTCTGACAACCACATTGGTGCCCACCATCATGGTACTAAGGCTGAGCTTGCTCTTTTATTTTCAAACAGAGAACTCCACTTAGCAGTATATATCCTAGTTTACAAAGGAACGTCTATGCTGAACACATCCACTTCCAAACCATTCATTACCAGACGCCTGCTGGGATCAGCTGACTAGCAAAATATGCTTTTTCACATCTTTAGTTCTGCTTCCTGCAGCCCAGTTGTTTATCAATTAAAGTGATAAATATAAGTGACTTTGATAACACAACCAACACATTATGGAGTAAAGTAACCTCTGAAAACCCTGCCATAAGAACTGTATGCAAAGTTCAACAACTGTGAAAGAACTATTAAAGAGGACACACAAACAAGTGACCTTGACTGACAAGCGCACTTCATTCCAGCAATAAACAGCAGCGGTGCTGATAAGTGTTCATTGGCGCAGAGAGTAATTACCTATCTGTCAGCATTGCTGGTGTATGCGAAATAGTATAAATGAAACATACATAATGTACAGCAATAATACCAGGCATGCAGAACCTAATGTATTATCATCATTCTCAGGGCCCAGGTTTATGTGGCTGCCACCACTGAGTAAATGCCTTCGAGCCATGATAATTTCATTCTAATCTCTGTTCCATATTATAATTTTCATAGCTAAAAGATACTGAGGAGCAATACGTTTCAATCAAGGGCTAAATAGAACACAACCTGTAACTGGATATTTTATAACCCTAGATATGTAGAGATATAAACATGTGCGTATATATTATTTTTATTTTTTATTTTTTTCCCTTTAAAAATAGTCAACTTGTGAACAGAGCAAAATAAGCTGTAAATTTATGGATATCTATGGCAATGTCGCATCATCTGAAGATGGGCTTTACATATCATGCAAGAAAAAGACCAGCTTTCAGACTTCCACAATGCCATTCAGATTTCCAGAAAATTTCAGCTCACTTTCCCAATGTGATCCCTTGTTCACTCTGAACAAAAGAAGTGTAGTTTGATTTTTGTGATTAAAAAAAAAAACATTGAGAAATGAGTTGTGTTCCACTGGGTAAGCCCCTCAAATTCATTACATAACAGTCATAGCCGGTCTGCTATTGATATCAACACCTTCCATCTATGTTTTAAGCCAAGGTGCTTTAAAAGCAAAGTTACCTTTTTAAAATTCCACACTTAGCTGGGGTATGAATAACAGCTCAGCGGCAGAGCACATGCTTCGCATGCAGAAGATGCCAGATTCATTTCAAGACTGGGTAGCAGGTAACAGGGGAGATCTGGGAAAGCTGTACCCAGTAACATTAAAGTTATTGCTATAAAGATAGTTTGACTTAAGTTTTTCTTCTTATTAGTCAGAGCGTGGAAAAGTCAATGCAGACTTGGGATTGTGAGAACTGCTGTTTAAAAAAGTAACTGATTTTTAGCTTTTTCCTAAAGGGTAGCAATACTGCATTTGATAGACTTGATGAGGAATCTGTACTCAGGATAAGAGGATACTGTCAGAACAGAACACAGAGAAACAGAATGGTTCCCAGTTGGCAAAGGGGTCAGACAAGGCTGGATCCTTTCATCCCATCTGTTCAACTTGCATGCAGAACATATTATAAGAAAAACAGGTTGGACACAGAAGAAGGAGGAGTGAAAATAGGAGGAAGGAATATTAACAATACAAAATATGCAGATGACACCATAGTATTAGCAGAAAACCTCACAGACCTGGAACACCTACTAAGGAAGATCAAAGAAGAAAGTGCAAAAGCAGGCTTAATGTTGAACATGAAAACAAAAATAATGACCACCTATGCAAGTTCAACCTAGACAATGAAGAAATAGAAATAGTAAAAGAATTCCCATACCTGGGATCAAACACTGATAGAAATGGGGACTGCCATCAGGAATCAAAAGAAGTTTAAGAATGGGGAGGGCAGCTAAGAAAGAACTAGAAAAGATCCTAAAATGCAAAGACATACAACTCAACACAAAAGTTAGTCTCTGTATTCCCTGTTACTACATATGGATGAAATAGCTGGAAAGTTAAGAAACAAGAAAATTATAATATGCTATGGAAATAGCATATCATGATTTCAGTAAGGCCTTTGACAAGCTTCCCTATGATATTCTTGCAAACAAGCTTATAAAATGTGGGCTAGACAATGCAACTGTTAAATGGATTTGTAATTGGTTGACTGACCAAACCCAAAGGGTGCTCAGCAATGGCTCCTCTTCATCCTGGAGAGAACTGACCAGTGGGGTGGCACAGGGTTCTGTCCTGGGCCCAGTGCTGTTTAACATGTTTATCAATTACTTAGAGCAGGGGTAGGCAACGTAAGGCCCGGGGGCCGGATATGCCCCCCCCCGAGGCCTTTGGACCAGCCCCAGGCCGGTCCTGCTGCTGCCATTGCCGTCGCCCCCGCCGCCCACCATGATGATATTGATTATTGTTGTTATTACTTGTTCTTGGGGTTTTATTGGCAAAATCTCCACAGGGGTTTTGCCATAGGTTTTCTGGGGCTGAGAGAGTGTGCATGCATATATTTTTAATTTTTTTTAAAAAAATAAATTCTTTATTTTTATTTATTTATTTATTTATTTTGGTGCTTCAGCCCCCCAATTTTCTGAGGGACAGCAACCCGGCCCCTGGCTCAAAAAGGTTGCCTACCCCTGACTTAGAAGAAAGAATAGGGGGCATGCTTATCAATTTGCAGGTGACACCAAATTAGGAATAGTAGCTAATACCCCAGAGGAGAGGACAAAAATTCAAAATGACCTAGATTAGAAAGCTGGGCCAAAGCTAATAAAATGAATTTCAACACAGAGAAATGTAAGATACTGCACTTGCAATGGACAAATGAAATGCACAGATACAGTCTTGCTTAACAAGACTACTTGTGAAAGGAATCTAGGAGTCCTAGTAGACCACAATTTGAACATGAGTCAACAGCATGATACAGCAGCTAAAAAGGCCAATGCAATTTTAGGCTGGATCAATAGAAGTATAGTGTCTAGTTCAATGGAAGTAAATAGTGCCACTCTATTCTGCTTTCGTCAGGCCTCACTTGCAATATTGTGTCCAATTCTTGGCACTTCAATTCAAAAAGGATGTTGAAAAGCTGGAGCGTGTCCAAAGGAGGGCAACTACAACGGTGAAGGATCTGGAAACCATGCCCTATGAGGAGAGTCTTAGAGAACTGGGTATGTTTAGCCTGGCTGCTCCAGAGAACAGGACCCAGAACAATGGATGCAAGCTACAGGAAAAGAGATTCCACCTCATCATTAAGAGGAACTTCCTGACAGTAAGAGCTGTTCGACAGTGGGACACACTCCTTTGGAAAGTGGTGGAGTCTCTTTTTTTGGATCGCCTGAGAAGGTTAAGAATTGGAGGCACTGCATTGCAGTGGTTCTGTTCCTTCCTCTCAGGCAGATTCCAGAGGGTGATGCTCGGGAACAGCTGCTCTACAAGGAAAGAGCTTAATTGTGGCGTCCCACAAGGCGCCATTCTGTCCCTGATGCTATTTAATATATATACATATATATATATATATATATATATGAAGCCACTGGGAGAGATCATTCGGAGACATGGGGCGGGATGCTATCAGTATGCTGATGACACCCAGATATACATCTCCATGTCTCGGTCCTCAGCTTTGACTTCAGATGGCATCTCTCCTCTCAGTGATTATTTTAAAGCAGTAATGGAAATGGATGAGGAAAAACAGATTGAGACTGAATCCAGACAAAGCGGAGGTACTTACAGTAGCGGCCCCGGAACCTAATACCTGGTTCCAGGGCAGGGATTGGCCTGGATGGCCCTTGTGGTCTCTTCCAACTCTATGATTCTATGAAGACAGGAAGAAAAATCAGTTTATTTGAGATGTGGCTGGAGAAGAGTGCTGCAGGTTCCATGGGCAGCCAAGAAGACAAACAAATGGGTCCTGGAGTAGATCAAGCCAGAAATCTCCCTGGAAGTCAAGATGACAAAACTTAGACTGGCGTACTTTGGACACATCATGAGAAGGCATGAATTGTTGGATAAAACAATAATGTAGGAAAGTGAAGAAGGCCACATGCTAGATGGATGGACTCGATTAAAGAGACCATAAATATGAGTTTGCAGGATCTGGGCAAAGCAGTAGAGAACCGGGGGGGGGGGGGGGGGGGGGGGGGGGGGGGGGGGCTGGAGATGTCTCATCAGCAGGGTCACCATGGGTCAAGATTGACACAAAGGCAGTTAACAACAACAACAAGCAGTATTACTTTACTGTAGCAGAAGTGACAAAAAATAGTATAAAATCATTTTATAGACATGCAAAAGTTAAAGAAAAGATAAATAAAACATTCCAATAAGAAACTCTCTTGCTTACTGATTAAAAGCCTGTTTAAACAAAAAACTCTTTGCCTACCAGCAAAAGGAAAGCAGGGAAAGCAAAGCAGGGAGGAGGTCAGCCTAGCCTCCCATGGAAGGGAGCTCCAAAGGGTGGGAGCGGCTACCAAAAAGGCTGTCTATCATGTCCTCACCAAGCAAACCTATAAGGGTTGCAGGATCAAGAGAAAGGCTTCCCCTCTAGATCTTAGTATTCTGGCAAGTTCATATAGGGAGACCCCACTTTGACCAAACATCAGGATGACCAGACATCCTCCTTTTCTCAGACATGTCCTACATTTCAGCCATCTTTTCCAGGAGGAATTCCAAAATGTCTTCCATTTTCAGCATGACTACACAGCATGAATTTTTATGAGTGTTTTTAGCTTTTCTTTTGTCATGTCCTACATTTTTCTTGAATTCCTACATTTTGTGGTGCCTTGTCCTCCTTTGTGGTGATGACTGCCAAACACACCATCCTTCTATAAATACAAGTGCTTCTATAAACATAAGTTATCTAAAATAGTACAGAAGATAAAATATTACAAATACATAGTAGCAAGTTTTGTTTCATCAGTGACGAGCATCATGAGAATTTATTAATCCTTCAAAAGAGAGGCTTATTCTACAATCTAAACCAGAGCTTGAGACAGACAGTTGTTGCAACACAAAGACAAATCTAGATTAGACTAAGGAGTCCTGATGGCACAATGGTTAAATGCTGGTACTGCAGTCACAAGATTGTAAGTTTGATCCTAGAGGAAGGCTCCAAGGTCCTCTCAGCCTTCCATCCTTTTGTTGGTTGGTAAAATGAGTACCCAGCTTGTTGGGGACAATTAGCTTTCACAGTGTAAACTGTTTAGGGAGTGCTAGTTCACTGATAAGTGGTATAGAAATGCACACTTCCCAGAAGATTCAGAGCCCTCCATTATAATGTCAGGCAGCTGTTTACATTGCATCCCAGTATGTCATTTGGTGCCAGTGCTGCTACCATACATCACTCACTATGAGATCAGAATGAAGAACCCAGCTTTGTGATTGATACTGGATGTCTTGTTCTGACCTCTGAGTGACTGAGTGTGGTTGTGGCAGTGGCACTGGATGGCACAGTAGAACACAAGTGTGAACAGCCACCCAGCATTCAATGGAATGCCCAGGTAACAGCAAATTCAGGGCAGCTCCTGGACTATTCAGGCCCATGTAGACATCACCTTGGTTATTCTTCAATCCAAGCTTCAGTTCTTTCTCCTGACACCAGGTGTGTTCTTAGATCTTAATGGTTCCCAGTGCTCCTGGCTCACTACAGCCTATGGTCCTAATTCAGGCATGTTTCTCCTGTGCCTGATGGGGAGTTTCATTACAAATCTTTCAGTGCTCCCATTTATAATACAGTAGCCATATTAACTTTGTCCAAACACTTCACAACACCATGTTTGACAGAAGACAACAGACTGGAAAATTGTTTATACAAAATGCAATAGGAAGTTGCAGTATTTCCTACTATGCAGCATTTCTTTTTTACTCCATCAATGTTCACACAACTCACTGCAAAGCATCATAACTCCTACTTGCACAAGACATTCTATGGCTGCAGCAATAAGTCAGTGAGAGTAATTCCAAGCTTAATATTTTATATGCAAAATTAGTAAATTTACTCATTTCAGTTTATAGACCATCATGAAGTTTAGGCTGGGAACAAATGAAAAGATGTATGCAACAATTAAAGTCAGGGCTACTTTCAGCACACAGCAGAATCTTTGTCTCAAGCGCAAATAACAGATGTGCAAATAACAGAATTACATGTTTTATTTTAACAATAAAATGCAGTTTTGTGGGCTTATGACAAGGTTTAATTATCTTTTACCAAGAAGAAATTCTTATATTATAAATTCCTCTTAAATCCTTTGACATCTTTCTTTTTTACAGCATAGCTTAGGACTGGACTGGGGCAAATGACATTGAAGCCAAGAATATGCTTGCTCGAGATATAAACTTAGTATTTCAGGTCAAGGACATTCTAAAGAGTAGCTGCAAGCTAGAACAACTGCATGTTGTTGAACATACAGAAAACACATGGGTACAGAAGTAATTTGGCCCTCTCCAGCTCCTTCATCACTGTTGAATTATGGTGAGAGCGTGCAGAGTGTATGTGCAGGACTGCCCTTCATCAGCTTCAAACATCTCTGGATCTGTAGCTCCCTGCAGCATGCAGCATTCCATAAAACCAGACCAGAGATCTCTTCAAAAGAAGGTCCTTTATTCTTCAGTTGCAGAATTAACATGATAACTATTTACATGGTAGAACATCCATCATACATGCAGAAAACAAAGGAAACTCCATGGCTAAGCCCAGCAATCCACTCAAGGCAAAGACTTTCTGTAACTCCACCCCCAGGCTGATACCTTTATAGACATTTGCTAAACAGCTTCTAAACCCAGCCTTCCTCCTGTGTGTTATGTCATGTGACCAGTGGTTCTCGCACACTCTGATTACCTAATTTGTTTTTCTCTAATATCCTGTGTTCCCAGACACACATTGACCTTGGCTACATTGTTTTCATGTAATCCACCTGCAGGCCAAAACTTTCACAGCTAGAACTTTCCCACATCTGTACATTTCCACTTTGACTACATATCCCAACAATCACAATACTTAGGGCTAGAGAATACTTTAAACCATATAGTAGCCTTCTTAAATATTAAAATGAAAGCCATGATTTAACTTATACTATTGGTAAAAGGCTGAAGTCTGCACCTTGGTATTTATTTATAACATGTTTCAATCCCCCCTTAGTCAAAAAGTTCCCAATATGAATTTTAATTATTTTAAAAATTGTAAAAATTTGATTTTTCTTGATTTTATTCTTTTATATCATCAATACATTTAAGACAATCTTTCTCTTCAGGACTAAAATCCAAAAAAACATGGCACAGGAAAAAAGGAATGCACACATGTGTATTTGTGTGGTGGTATGTTCAAATAATTTATCAGGAGGTTTAGTGGAAAGGCCCTCATTCCCATCTTATCAGCCAACCTGCAGGAATGCCAACTGGTGAAGACTGTGTGATTAAATCTATAGCATTAGCACAGAATATTCCTCCTGTTGGGAAATTATGATCAACATCCAGCTCAGAGCTAAGAGCAATTAAGTCTAAGGAACCAATGTGAAGCAATTTATAGTCTTAAAAATATTGCTCTCACAAAAATGATGTGGAAATACCAAATCCATGGCCAGGTTATTGAGATCCATGTCTCTTGAGTACAAGTCCAGGTCAGTGGCCAGTGGACTCCCAGTTCTCATAAAACAAAAACACATATGCCTCTAGTCCCATTAGCAGAATCCTCTTTTCTTTAGATAACAGGTTTCTCAAGAACAGTGTAGCCCAACCTCAAAATAAATGTGTTCAGACTACACAGATAAAAGAGCTCCCAATTTATGTCAGGTATAGCATAAATGCAAAGGGGAAGATGCTTGGCATTCTTCCTAGAACATAAGTTACAATTAAGGTACTACACAAGAACTGACAGACAGGATAGTGGTTGAATCTGTCTAATTGAAAAGGCAAGAGACACAAATGTAAACTTCCCACTGGCACAAGATAATCCAAATCCTACAAAAACCTGAAAAAGAGAGGTGACACAACAGAGAATCTATGGAGATGACAACAGACCTGTAGGTATAGCTATTACAACAGCCTAAAATTGTCAGGAATAACTAACCAAAATAAATAAAGTAGGCATCAAAGTATGAAATGTCTGTCTAATCCTTTTGTCTCTCTCTCATTGTACTGAGAGACAGACCTTTTAGAGCAAACACATTCTCAGAGGACTACAATTTCAAACTATTCTATAAAGCTTTCAAATGAGCTACCCAGCCCTTTTCTGTTCAGCTAAAGTCTTCAGGGCCTTGTGTGTCCACCAGATTGCAGTTTGCCTCTGGCTAGAAGGCCATTATTTGAAGATGGGAGGAGGAAAAGGTTTAGAAACCAACTGGGTTTTTTTTTCATGCAATTCATTTACAGCCCCTCATAAGTTTACTTTTGCCAAGTGCCAAAAGTATAAGAAAAGGTAGGAATTATTCCTGCTAGGCAGAGCTGGTTACATGCATTTTATATACCTCATTGTGAGAAAAAGTAAATAAACTCAAATGAAGATGAACAGTGACAAAGGGATTCTTGCCCCTGGGCACTAAGTTATACCCCTGGAATCGGAGCATGAGTCCTCAAAATAGCCCTAGAATATCTATTCTGGCTTGCTCTCAATGACAGTCATATACCTCAATATTCTTTTAACAGAATTGCCAGGACTGATCCTGGCAATTTCCTCCCCACCACCAGTTCTGCCAAGTGGCTCAATATCTAATCTTTTCAGGAGATACCTAATGAATCAAGCATCAGTTGATTCTGTATAGTAGGGAGCTGTCAAGCAAGGTAGTCTGGTCATTGGATGTGAGGCTGCTTCAGAACTAGTAAGGTTGCAACTGAGCAGCTTTGTAGTTGGCATTGTTGTGCCACCTCTTCCTGGTATGAGATTACAGCCTAGATTCAGAGCATTCAAGGTAAGCAGCCTCCATATGGGTGAGACCCAGGAAGCCATATGCTACCATATGGCTGAACTTGGGTGAATTTGGTTGACCTGAAATGAGGAGGTGAAGCCATAGGTTGTACCAGGTATGAAACTTGTGGCCAACCTTGAACAGAGTCTTCCCCAGTAGTAATCTAGGGAAGGGGACTCATTCTTCCAGAACTCTAAGGTAAATCAAAAGGTTTTCTTCTTTACTTGAGATCTATCTATCTATCTATCTATCTATCTATCTATCTATCTATCTATCTATCTATCTATCTATCTATCTAATTCAGGGGTAGGCAACCTTTCCCCTTTAAGGGCCGAGGGACTGCAGCTCCCAGGAGCTATTGGCCAACATGGGACTATTGGCTAACATGGCTGAGGCTTCTGGGAGCTGAAGTCCCTCAGCCCTTAAAGGGGAAAGGTTGCCTACCCCTGATCTAATCAATATCCCACCTTTCTCCCAATGTGGAACTCAAAACTGCTTACAATGTAAGTTAAAACAAAACAGCTAAAGCAGTACGTGGTAGAAAAGTTAGCTGCACTGAGTGGAGGCAGTCTTTTAGCTCTAATCAGGGCTTAAGGACAATGACATTTTTAGCCTCTTCCCACCACCAAGAGAGGCTACAACAATCATAAGCAAGACTACTGTCTTAATTCCTTGTCATAGCTTCACTCACTGCTGGGAAGGGCTTGGAAATGTCATCCTCCTTGCTCCCAATCGGCAGCTGAACAGACCTCCTTTGCTTGATGTGGCACCTGGCTCTTAATGTGGGTTGGGGTGGTTGGGCCAGGAGATGTTACTTTGTTATGCATTCATAAACAAGCACCCCACACAGGATATCTAGTCACATTCTTATGAGGAATCATAGAATCATAGAGTTGGAAGAGACCACAAGGGCCATCCAGTCCAACCCCCTGTCATGCAGGAACTCCCAATCAAAGCATCCCTGACAGATGGCCATCCAGCCTCTGCTTAAAGACTTCCAAGGAAGGAGACTCCACTACTCTCCGAGGGAGTGTGTTCCACTCTCGAACCGCCCTTACTTTCAGGAAGTTCCCCCTAATGTTGAGGTGGAATCTCTTCACCTGGAGCTTACATCCATTGTTTTGGGTCCTAGTCTCTGGTTCAGCAGAAAACAAGCTTGTTCCCTCCTCAATATGACATCCCTTCAA
>CM034706.1:47020886-47034136 GCA_020142125.1 Phrynosoma platyrhinos | reverse complement strand
AAAAAAAAAAAAAAAAACTGGTCCAAAGATCCCCCAAAAAGCCCAGGCACATTTTCCAGAGAGGTGTGCAGTGGTAGCACCTCAGAGACTAGCTTTATCTCTACTGTCTCATGCTGCCAATATAACACATATACCACTATATTCTTCCTTCTGTTTTCTCTAGCTGCTGGATAGGGATTTTGAAGCCACATGAGAGGGAACACTGAGGCCAACAACAGCATCCGAAGCAGATTAACAGGCATGCTCATCACCCTTTTCAATGGAGCAAGTGTTTTCTATTTGTGTTGGCTTGCTAGACTACTGGCAAGATAGGTCTCTAGGGTCAAAGAGAGCATCATTTCACTGCTACTTTGGGGGCAAGTAGCTGATTTGAAGCACAAAGGAAATAGCTGGGGCAGGCTTCTTTATAGGCAATGGGCCTAAAGCTTTTGCAGACATTAATTAATTCATGGCTACATTACAGACCTGTACCCAGGCTGCTTCGGAGTGCTTCCTACTTTCATTTCAAAGCAACCATAACCTCTTCAGTGAGCTCACTCAAATCATTGTTCCTGCTAGATGCCCTGCCTAAGTTGCAGCCAACCAATGGGCTATCTAGACTCAGCAAAACCATTAGCACTTCAGGGTTCTTTGGCAGGGCACATACCTTGCCTACAACAAATGTTGGCTCCCTCCTTCTGCTAGAAATTATTTGTTCTTTGTTCTGGGGCTTATCTTCATCTTTTATTGTTGTTTAAGCAAGGGTTATTTAAGGTGGTGAACACCACAACAGTGTTGGTCTCTGAGCGTTTGGCTGCTGGTCTCTGGCAAGTTTCCAGAAAAGAAAAAAACAATTGGGCCTAATGGACACAAATGTGGTGTTGGCACAGGGGAAAAATTAATAATTTCCAGTCCCCCACTTCAAATGATGACAGTGACGATGATATTTATTTCTTCTCTTTCTTTTGCTAAAAACAGCTTAAAATACAGCAACTAATAGACACATAACACCATTAAAAACACAAACACCAATTATGAATGCATAATCAATTAAAGGAGCAAAGCATCAGTTTTAAAAGCATACATATACTCCAGGAGCAGCCTGGAATATCTTGGCACTTGTTACCTTGGCCTCCATTTCTGCACTGTGGCAGTTGTCTGCTGGGTTACCTGGCACATCCATCATTGCCATGGGTCACTTGCTTCTTAGGTATGAAAGAGGCACCCACCAATGGTCACATGCTCGGTGCCACATTCTGACCTCAGAAGCGAAGGACCTGCAGCAGCAGTGGATGTGCCGCATGGCCCAACTGCTGTGACATGGAAACAGAAGCTTCAGATCTTCCTGGAGTAAGAAGTAAGTTTTTAAAATTTGTATTAACCTTGTTATGCCCTGGTTCTGGTGTGGATGTCATCTAGACTGTCCACACCAGAAACAAGGTTTGGGCCATGCATCATCCAAACAGGACAATACCAGAATGAAGTTGAGGTGGGTGATAGAACTTTTGGCCCATGTAGCCAAGACCTTAAAAGCACTGGTTCAAACTGTCTCTGGCAAATATGCCATCTAGGAAGAAGTCATAGTACAAGGCTTGCCAGCAATTGCTATCACCACCACATTGCAGGGGGCAGAACAGCCAAGTAAGGAAATCTTGAGTTTCAAGGGAAATGCTGCTGAGTAAATCTGAACATGCTTTTGATAACTAATTTGGCCCACTCAAGACTATTTTGTCCAGTACATCTTTAATCATCATGATCAACAGCTCTTTATAGCTGCACTATGGCTAAGCCAGTATTACACACATTAGCCCAAGGTTCATTTGTACTCCCAGCAAAGGAGCAGGAAGAGCCTGACTCTTAGTTATGTAGTGCTAATCTTTAGTATGGCATTGCACCTGAACAAAGTCCTGTGTACCTAGGACCAAACCACATGTAACATTAGACAAGCAATTTCATAATTATTATTTGTTATTTATTTATACATTACTCTGGTAAAAGTAATCAGAGTGGAATAGAGCATAATGCAAAACAGATTGTAAAGCACAGTTTAAAAGAATTTAACCCAGCACTGTGCAAGCAGATGTCTGTTTATGCAACAGGCCTTCCCCTTCTTTCTCTGCCCCATTACAACCCTAATCTGCTCTGGAGGGTACTTGAAACCTCTGGAGCAGATTTGGCAGGGGTATGGGAAAAGCTTAATTCGCATTACAATTGAACATTTGGGATATGGCAGTATCAAACCACTGAATTTACTATGTTATATTCTGATAATCAGTTTTGTGGGTTCAAAGTTATTGGCAGTTTCACACAAGTGGCTGGTTAATAAACCACTTTTGATTCTGAATTCTTGATTGAGGCATCCTATAATATTGTAGTAGCTAATTAATCCCACTGGTGTGTTAAGTTTGAATATGTTTTCAAAACATGACAGATGACCATTATTTGTGCTATTCATGCTTCTCACACAGGGAAATATGCTTTGTGAAACTTATTTCAGAAACCAAACTACCAGCTGGTACATTAGTTCATGAAATAGTTTCATAGGTGTAATCTAAGCACTGACTATCAGACCACTTGAACAACTTCTAACTAGTGGTTGGGGAGGATGGAAGCAGGTATTGCTTTGGAAATACATGTTTTCCATTGCAAAGCAACACTTCATAGAGCAAATTATATCAGGTTGTTTGTTCACTGGTTCCAGTGACTAATGACAAAGCATTTTCTAGAAACTATTCACTGTATAGCAACCACATTGACTAACAGTAGTTTGATCAAATTTAAGAACATCAGACAGACAGAGTGTTATTTTTAATTGTCTCATTTAGTTTTGAAACATAAGGCCTTGCTCACTTCACTTAAGGCTCACAATGAAAGGAAGCCTGATCAATCTGTCTTGTGTCTTCTTAGGGTGAAACTGCAATTGAGTGGAAGCAACACAGGAACAAAGCCCACATTCAAATCTGTAGCTCATTAAAATATGTTAAAAACAGGGTTAAATCTCAATTGTAAGTGAACAGTGGTTGCCTCCTTTCAACTACATACATTCGATTAATAAACCATACATCCATTAGCTCTGAACCAGCAGATATAAACTAGAATTAATAAACCCTACTATTTAGACCTTGAAAAAAAATGGGAGGAGAAATTGTATGTGTACATGTTTACTGGAAGTTCTATGCCACATAGAAGACAATATAAAATGCATCAATCTCAAATAATTTCAATGCCTATGGGATTATCTAGACTAGGGAAGTAGACTAGATCAGCCCTCCTTTCAGAAGACAGGGAAAGTGCACCCTAAACGCGTCGGGCACACTTTCTCTGGCTTTTCCGCCGCAGCGTGTGAGGACGCTGTGGCGGGAGGTTGCCCCCGGAGCGCCGGCCATGCGGAGGGCTGGCGGCTCCGAGGACGACCTTGGGAGGATGAAGGGGCGCCGCTCGTGCGGCTGCCCCTCCTCTTCCCTGCCGCGGAGATGACTTTTTTAGTCATCTGCCAAGGCCCTTAGTCTCAAAGGTGCTACAAGATTCTACAGACTAACACAGCTATATCTTTGAATTCTAGTATAAAGAGAGTTTATGCCAGCATACGCCACCAATAGGATTCTGGCCAGGGCATTATATTTGTTCATTAAACATACACCTTTCTGCAGAAAAAGAGGATACAATATGTCTAATGGAAAAAAATATTTTGTGAGTCAAAAGATAAAATCTGTGACTAGTATTGTATTTATTTCTCTTTTTGTCCTTGGGGAAGAGTACAACCTGCTTTTTACATAGCTTCATTCCCCCTTCAGCTAACATAATTTGATAGTTCTGTCAGTAGTAACAAACACCTCATGTTCTGCATATTTAATTCAAGAGTTTAAAATGTGTTAAAAATAAGAAATTTGAAAGGTACTGCTCTGTACCCAGGAACCTATCTGTTTTCTTAGCTGAAGTACATATGTATTTCTGTCAAACATTTAAGCATCAATCAGTAACATTCTCAACAGCTCCTCTGCTATATACCAAATGATGTGGTTGGGAAAATGGTGTACAACCAATGGTAGAAGAAAAATGGATAACACAAAGAAATCTATAAATCATGCATGCTCCCTAAAGAGTCCTGACATAAACAGACTAGAAAATGCAAAAAAAAGATTTGCAAAACTCTTTTAGCCATGTTGCAAGTTAATGCAGATAGTCATCATTTCAGTAACTCCCCTTTACTTTTTGTTTCTTTTTGGTTACTAACACAAAATAGTTAGTGCTATAAAATTTTGACCATGTGGCATCCACTTCCTGATACATATTTGAATATCCCTCCCTTTTAATATACATTTGATCAAGGCTGGTAAAATATCAAGAGACCAGACACAATCACTACATTAGAATTTGCACATAGGGGAGTTTATTTTTTAAAAAAGGAATATATTTCAAAAGTTGTTTTTTTCTTGAGAAACTGGATGTGCACAAACTCTCTGATTTTGATGTTTAGTTGTTTACAAACCAATGTCTCCAATATTTATCTCTCAGGCTATGCAGTACTAATATATCTTGCCACATGCCCTTGAGGACACTGGAGCTCACTTGTAAAAACAAGGAGTATTTACCTTTTCAGTTGGCTAAAAGTTCTCCTCCAGAAAAAGATAGATTAATTTGTTTTTTTAAACTTGTACTTCTGGAAGGACACAAACTCAGCTCCTGTTGCATATGGAACTGAACACACTGTAAATGACCTGTTGCAATTTGATTGTGTCAAGTTTATCTTTTAACTGAACCTCTCATACAATAACACATTATGAACTGTCAAGATACAGTAAACAAATGCAATTAAAGCAGAAACTTGTCATACTTATTTCTGCATTTTGATTTTCTTTTGACTAACTTAAGAGATTTCTGATAAAATAACTAACAGTGTAATCCTATACAAGTCTGTTTAGAAGTGCCGCTACAAGACAAGTGGCAGTAACTAAGTGCCTTTTTCCACTTTTTCTCAAGAGTGCTGTGATCCTGCCTGTGGAAAACAGAAATGGACTCAGCTATACATGTTCAAGTTATGATGATGCTGTTGTGTGCCTTCAAGTCATTTCTAACTTATGGTGACCCTATCGTGCAGGTTTTTGTTTGTTTGTTTGTTTGTTTGTTTTGGCAAGATTTGTTCAGAGACGGTTTGTCATTGCCTTACTCTGAAGCTGAGAGCATATGACTTGCTCACTCAGTGGGCTTCCATAGCTGAGTGAGGAACTGGTCGCCAGAGTTGTAGTCCAACACTCAAACCAATATGCCATGCTGGCTATAATACCCTGGGATTCCTTGTGCCTAGTCAGGATATTTAGATATGAAACTGCCTTTGAACACAATTAAGAAATTTCAACTGGCAGAGATGGAGCTAGAAGGTCAGATCCTATTACCCTATTTTTGTATGAACTGTATTGGTTATTGGTATGTTTTTCAGACTTTATTCAAAGTGTTTGTTTTGATCTGAAAAACATTATTTGATTGCAATCCAGGTGAACTGAATAACCACCTATGATCATTTGTACCTCACTGTGCTTTCAGATCATCTATGGAGGTTCTGCTCACCAACTTGCCAGCAAGATCAGTAAAGGTTTGGGACACTGGATGGAAGGACATTTTCAGACATGTTCCTTGTCTTTGTAGCAATAGCATTTACATTTCTATTCTGCTTAAAAGTGAACTCAGCACTCTCTAAGAAGTTTAATATCTGTAAGCCAATTACCGTATTTTCCGGCGTATAAGACGACCCCCCCATTTTTCCAGTCAAAATATAGAGTTTTAGCACCTCTATCCACATTATCCTTATATCCGGCGTATAAGACGACCCCCCCCCACTTTAGCCACAGATTTTGCAGGTAAAAAAGTAGTCTTATACGCAGGAAAATAAGGTACTCCCAACAAACTGGGTACTCATTTTACTGATTTATGAAAGGATGGAAGGCTGAGTCAACCTTGGAGCCCTGGGATCGAACTCACAATGTTGTGGCTGTGGTACTGGCATTGTACTGGCACTGCACCACTAAGGCTTCTTTTTATAATGCCTTCATTCTCTTTCTATGACATTTCTTCCTGGCTTTTAATTGAAATCTTTGTGTTATTTGTTGCTGACAGATATTTTGAAATGGTATTTCATTGAAACTGGTTTTATTTATAATTGTTTCTATTTATACAATTTTATTATTATGTTTGTATTGTTGTAATACTATAAACCACCTGGGGAAATCTATGGTGTTCAAAGGTGGCCAGAAAATTGATTACATTTGTGTAGAATCTAATAGTTACTTTCAGACAAGTAGATAACTGGATTGCAAAATAAGTCACCCATTGGATCATGACTACATCCTTATTTTGATTTTTCTCTCTCTGTGAAAGACAATGGATAAATTACATCCATTCCAATGAGAACTGCTGATAATTATGACACTGTTACCAACTCATTACTGCCATCTGAATTTGAGTTTAGAATGTGAAATATTCAACATTAAATAAAAAAAAGATGTCCTCATGTATAGTAATTGGCCGATCATACAAATACTTATTAAATATAAACACATATGCTTTTGTAGATTTGTTAGAAAGATTCGTTAATTGCTTAATGAAAGATGTCTTTCAGATACTAATGTCTTCATTTAGTTCGACAGATTAAATTTTATATGAAGAGATATTAGTATGCATGCAATGAAGTGACAAGGACAACTGCAAAAGCTTAAGTGTTAATAAATGAAATACAGCCATATACTAAACTAAAATCGATAATCTTCAATGCATTCACAAAATATGATATTTCATGGATTTGTATTTATAAAACAGTGCTATTTAATAAGATCATCAAGCATCACAATATGTTTTGATTCAGCTGTTCCATTTGTATCATAAATAAATAATGAAATCTTTAAACTGTGCATGAATTATTCCTAATGAGAAATAAAAATGTCATCTTTCTATGGTACAAAACCCACTACTTTGCTGACATTTAAAAGTCCAAGCAAATATATTTAGTAATTATTCTGTTTATGAAAAATTCCAGTTTGTATTTAGCAAAACCAATCCATTTTAATTGATTAATAAGGGGCAATGCAATGGTAATGTCAACATTTTTTGCTAAAGCAAATTGCTGGCAATGCCAACAGACCTGTGTCTTCATTTTTTGCTTTAAGCTAGAGCATAGTCTGGCATGATCTTTTCTTTTCCCCCAGTAGGGTGCATGAGCCCTCTGGCTTCCAAGTGCGTTTCCTACTGTGGTTACATCTTGGCCAGGTTACAGCTGCTCTGAACAAGTCTTTGCATCAACAATAGGGTCATCCCACCACCTTCTTTTCAGATCAATATGATCAGTACAAACAATAGTTTGATTTTGATTGCTCTATAGCACGCTTGGGTAGACCTTCTGAATGCAAAAGAATTGCTCCAAAACAATGGTCTGGTTCATCATCCAAAGCGTCCCTTTTCAGACAGCTGCCTCTGCCACACTCACCCTGACAAACGTCCAGAAAAACAGATGGTTACAGCATTCATGGGCAGTTTACTGAAAACCCCAGAGTCAACTATTCAAGACATTGTATCATCAAGCTCATAAAAGGAGTACTTTCTGACAGTAAAAATTGAAAATAAATTTTAAAATTCTGTCCATACAGTGATACAAATAGTTGTTTTTTAAAAAGAGGTCACACACACACCCCCTTCATATAATATATTTTATTACAGAATGACCTTGAGGTGGGGGAAAACACCAGTTCCACAGCACCACTGTGTATGAACAGCATTTTGAAATTTATTTTTAGCATTAAAAATGTTCCTTTTTATTAATTTGATAAGAGTGTCCTGAATAGCTCATTAGTTGTTGTAGCATATTGCAATTAAAATGGACCAACATGTACTGCAATACCTAATGCATAACTCCTAAATAATAAAATTATTGTTAAGGGAGAACCTGTGTTAGCCTCAACCCCTTTTTTAAAATTTTATTTATTTATGAAATTTTATCCTGCCTCTGTCTAAAAAAACAAATCCAACACTTTAGGACACTAACTAACATCACTAGTATTTAACATCACATTTGATGTTTATAGTTTAAACCAGGGGTCGGCAACCTACAGCCTGGGGGCTGGGTGCCCCCCCCCAAGGCCTTTGGACCGGCCCCAGGCCAGTCCTGCCGTCACCGCTGCCAGTCCCTGCCGACCCCCGCTGCGCCGCCACCGCACGCGGCGCAGCCACCATTTTGTTTTCCAAAATGGCAGCTGCAACTCGCTTGTGCATGCGCAGTACTCCGGAAGTACTGTGCATGGACGAGCAAGTGTGCACGGCACCATTTCCCTACCACCACCATCGGCCCACGGAAGACCAGGGGACCCCTGGACCAGCCCCAGGTAAAAAAGCCTTGCCTACCCCTGGTTTAAACACTAAAACCATAAAAATCATCAGATTAATTAATAAGTATCCAAACTATTCAAAACTCTACCCTTCCCAAGAACTGCAAAAGTAGGAACTGACCACAACTCCAAAACAAGTGCATTGTACAATCTGGGAACAGTACAAGGAAAAGCCCACATCTGCTTGTGTCTGTCAAGTTGTTGTTGTTGTTGTATTCCTTCATGTCACTTTCGATGTATGGTAACCCTAAGGCGAAGCTATCATGGGGTTTTCTTGGCAAGATTTGTTCAGAGGTGGTTTGCCCTTTCCTTTTCCTGTGGCTGACAGCATGTGATCTGCCCAAGGTCACCCAGTGAGTTTAATGGCCAAGTGGCAAATTGAACCCTGGTCTCCAGAGTCATGGTCCAACACTCGAACCATTATGCATTGCTGGCTCTCAAGCCAGGGAAGGTATTCCCAAAGTAAAGGTATTCTCAGTAAGGCCTCTTCAAAAGATCTTTACATCCAGATAGGTTCATAGCAAAGTGAATCTAAGGTAGCTGCTTAGATACCTAGGCCTCAAGCAATTTATTAGCTATTCTGATATTCTCCATTAAATAAATCTTGGGCCTTATTTGATTGTTTTACAAGTGGGAACTTGTGAGCATTCTTTGGAAGAAGAATTTGATCCTGTGGACATGAATTCTCCAGAAAGAAATTCTCCCCATTCCTGCTCTCCAGGATCCTTATGTACAGGGATGTGTGATGCCCTTTGCAGAAGGAACTGAGATCAGAGAATGCCTATCCCATTTTAGTTCAACTTTCCTATCCTTTACCATTTTTTTTGATAACAATGAAACAGCCCTGCATCACTATCAAAAGGTTTAGCAGCCCTATATTCAAACCTAATCCCATTTCCGATACCAGTTTTTTGCCAGCAAACTGACAGCAACCAATTCCAGGGAACTGGCAAGCGAAAACTCACCACAGAGGTTGGCACCTGATCCCATGAACTACTGGAACATGGCCATGCCTACAGAAATAGTACAAATTGAGTCCACTTTAACTGCCCTAACTCAGTGCTAGGGAATCATGGGAACTGTAGTTTATTGTGGCACCAGAGCTCTCTGACAGAGAAGGCTCAATGTCTCAGAAAAAAAAAAAAAAACACAATTCCCATGACTCCCTAGTACTGAGCCAGGGCGGTTAAAGTGAACTCAATTTGCACTGTTTCTAGCAGTCTGCAAAGGCTATAAGGATCTAATTCTTTGCTTATTTCTCTCTTGAATGAAGCAACAAGTAATTTTGCCAATCTTCTTTTCACTATGAGAAACTCTTTAAATGATATCATTGCAGTAAATATATGCAATGCATAAGTTCAACAAATTTTTACATTATTTTCTAAGTGTTAAATGAGTATTCATAAGTACTGTATCAGTCTTTTTCCTTGCTAGGCTTTTACACCACCAATGAATACAAGGTGCTGTAGGCTATACTTTAGGGGAAGGAACTAGCAAAAGCACCTCTGCATATTCCTTGCCTAAGAAAACCCAATGAAATTCATGGGGTCGCCACAAGTCAATAAGAATCTTGAAGGCACACACACACACACACACATACAATTGTTAACCGATTATGCCAAACTATGCTTCAAGTTGTTACCATTTTGTGACTGGCTTTGCCCCTCCACTATTATTTTGCAACTGGTGACCTCAATCATGTTCAGTTCTGTTAGGAAGGAGGAAAATTTGACAATTCCCAGCTTAGAATGTGGTACTAATAACAGCAAGGTTTGCTCCCTATAAAAGCCATTTTTAAAGCATTGTTCTTCCTCCTCCTCTCTGCCCTTCTCAATTGCTTCAGACTGTAATATCCTTCACTCTTTCCTTCTTTGGGGTCATTCAGACATCTTTTTTTTGGTGCAATTATGTGAATCATCCCACTCATGTATTCTGGGTTTGTTATTCACACTATGGAACCACATAGATGCACATCGATGCAAGTTCGGTTGCTCACACATGCAAGCATTTGAATAAACATGGAATTGATGATGCAAATGCATTTAAAACCTCTTTTTGGATATGCAGCATTTTATTTGCATTGGTTATTCACACTACTGACGATGCAGATCTTTTTTAAAAAAAACTTGGGGAAAACTCAATATCAATTATCCTGGATTAAGTGATATTTTGAAAGCCCCCCCCCCAAAAAAACCCCTAAATTGGGTGCATTCATTCTAAATTCTTATCACAGTGTGAATAACCCCTTTGTCTCTCTCCCTCTCCCCAATGAGAATCAGCTGAATTTTCTCTCTGAAAACCACCTGAAGTGTACTTGAACATGAACAGAGAGCACTGCTATTATATCTATACAGCAGATCCAGCATATCTGATTCTTTGCCATTTAGTTCCCCAAATGAGGAAAGAAAGCCCCTCTCCCCTTTAAAAAGAAAGCCTTCCTCTCTGTATTTGCACAAACCTCCCACTGTCCCAATTTGGCAGGGAAATCTCATTTAAACCTATGTCATTCCACTTTTTTGGCTGTTTTTAAAATATCCAAATTTCTCTGCTCTTCTCCCATTTCTGCCTTCATCCTCAGTTTTATTTCAACTGATATAAAATGAGTTCAAAGTGCAAAACCATGCAGTTAACTCAGCAGGAGGGAGAGGAGAGAACAGATGGAATCTTGCCCTTCCCTGTAGACTCAGGTCCAAAACACACTGCAGAAATAATCAAGTTAAAACCACTTTAACTGTTCTGGCTCAGTGCTAGGGAATCTTGGGAATTGTAGTTTACAGTGGCAAAGCTCCCTAACAGAGAAGGCTAAATGTCTCACAAAACTACAGTTCCCAGCTAAAGCGGCCTCAAATTGGATTATTTCTGCAGTGTGTTTTGGACCTCAGACAACAGCACACTGGTGCAGCCTCTTCTAAATTTTGTCATCTTGACCACATGCGTATTCTTTGACCACACTTGTCCCAGTTTTCATCTGTGAAATGTTGGAGGGCATGCAAATGCACCCACCCATCTAAAGAAGACATATACTATATTCATCCTTCAAACATTCCCTCTTTTCTCTTGCTCAAACTGGATTCTGGATCCACTCAGTGGAGTCAGTAGCATCATGGGGGGGGGGGCTGCACTGGGTGACACCGCGAAGGACCTTTTTGGGCCACCTAGGCCCCACACAAAGGTTTTTTGGGTCGGTCCCCACCCTGGAAACACTGCCGGAAGTCCAGGGCCAGAAGTCCTGCCATGCCAGAAGTCCAGGGTCAGAAGCCCCGCCCCATCAAAAGCCCCGCCCCCAAACCAGGTGTCACCCAGTGTGGGAACACTACTGAGTGGAGTCACTAGGGTTGCTGTCACCCATTGCTCATGGTGTCACCCCTCCATTGACCTCCTCCCATACCACACCATACAGAATCCTTAGTAATGTTTTTTGTACTAATGTTACTCATAAATCATAATTCCTGTATATCACTGAATGTAATGGCAATAGTTATGACATAAATAACTAGCAAAATTAAAATTGCACCATTATATTACAATAGAATATGCACAACCTAAATGTATGCACGTGTACACAGTTTCATGTGGATAAAGTGAAAATTTGGCAAGATGTGATGTTTTTAAAGAAAATTTAAAATGAATGTAAATATTTTTTTAAAATATTAATTTAAAAAAACACTAAAAAAATCTGGGGCCTCATGTTTCTCCTCCCACTGAACCTCGCCCCACTTATCCCATCTCTTCAGTATTTTAAGGGGATGCAGACAAATACCACAGCCTGTTTCTGCCAAAAGGTTTCTGTTTGGAGAGAGTGGTGTCACCTCCTTTAGGGTGTCACCTGCTGTGGCTGGCACCCCCCAAACCCCCTGCATCTTGAAGAAAGGGGAGATGTATTCCAGTACACTATAAATTAAGGAAGGATAGATGGAATGTGACTTACAAACTCCTATGGCACACTAAAGCTCTCCAAATAAATAAATAAATCTTGTGTAATGTAATGTAAAGAGAAAGGGTGTGCCTGTGTTTGTGCAGTGTGCTCTACTCACACCACCATGGATTCACTACGACTTCCACTGCCACTTAGTAATTAAGACAAATGTACATTCTCTGTGTTCTTTCCACTTCCCATAAATTCCTGTCAGAATAAGTGAGATTTGTTTTCTGAAATGAGAGTACTGGTAAATGCTAGAAAGGTTTGAGTCACAGATCTTTCCTGCTTGAGATTAAGCTTAAAGAACTACAAGTCACAGAGTTCTATAGTTCATGCAGACATTTTCTGTGCACTTGAAAAAAAGTGAACAAGTGAACATTGAGAAAAGCTGAATGAACATCAGGGTGGAGAGAGAAACAGGCCAGAAAGAAAGAAAGACAGGAAAAAGGAAAAAAAAGCACAGGAAAGAGAAAGAGAAAGGATGGATTAGATAAAGAGTGAAATTCAATTTGCAAACAAGGTCAACTCATCTCTCGTTTTAAAGGCTAAGCAACAGTGGTTGCAGCAAATTACCAGTTGCTGGTATCCATGAATTGTGAGTTGCCCAGCTATTATTTAGGTTTACTGTAGGTCCTTTCACACTCTACAATTATAGCACTATGATTTCACTTCAAGGGCTATGGTTCCATTCTGTGAAATTTTGGAATATGCAGATTAGATATTAGAATGGTCAGCCAGAGAGGTCCTGTGCTTCACCAGACTCCAAAACCCAGGAATCCATGAGATGGCAGTTAAAGTGAAAGCATATTACAGTGGTACCTCTACTTACAAATGCTTCTTCTAGCGAAAAATTCAACTTACGAAACGTGCCTCCGGAAAAAAATTGCTTCAACTTACGAAAGCGTTCCAACTTACAAAATTCCAGCCGAGGCTGTGGCTGGAAGGAGGCGCCGTGGCCTCGGCTGTTCCTTGGGCTGGCTCTG
>CM034706.1:46987776-47013678 GCA_020142125.1 Phrynosoma platyrhinos | reverse complement strand
TCAATGCATTTGAGTTGTGGTGCTGGAGAAGAGTGCTGAGGATCCCATCAACAGGCAAAAGGACAAACAAGTGGGTCCTAGAGCAGATCAAACCAGAAACCTCCCCGGAAGCCAAAATGACGAAACTGAGACTGTCGTACTTTGGACATATCATGAGAAGGGAGGACTCACTGGAACAAACAATAATGCTGGGGAAGGTGGAGGGAAGTAGGAAGAGCGGAAGGCCACATGCTAGATGGATGGACTCTATTAAGGGGTCACGGGTATGAGGTTGCAGGATTTAAGCAGAGTAGTGGAGGGCAGGGAATCTTGGAGATGTCTCATCCATAGGGTCGCTATGAGTCATAATCGACTTGAGGGCAGTTAACAACAGCAAATCGATGCAATAAGCCTGCTCCAGCATTAATAAGAAATAAAGTAGAGCTGGTAAATTTTGTGCAGTTATGTAATCATCTCGAGCCTTCACCCTCATATCCTACACAAGAAGTATCCATACGCTAGGATATCTATACACATGAGGCTACCCAATTATCCCTGTAAAAAGAAAATACAAAAAGGACTTGGATGTCCTGGGCCAAATAAATATACAATAGCCAAATAAATAATTTAAGTGTAGCTAAATCAATGTGATTATAAGATTCTAGTTCCTTAAAACAATAATAAAGAATCTAGAAGCCTTTCACATTGCTACAGTGATTCCTCTCTGTCATGGTCCTATCTTATGGGAACCTGGAATTTGCAATTTAGGGAGGGGTAATCAGCCCAGAGCTCTAATGTCTTACCAAACTACAAATGCCACGATTCCATAAGAAGTTGTCATGGTAGTTAAAATTGGAATCATAGTGATATAATTGTATAGTGTGAGATGGTACCTAGTGGCATCTTAAAAACTAGTTTTATTTGACACATTTTTTTATGGACTACAGTTCATTTTAATTTTTAAGATGCCACTAAATTGTTTGTTGTTTTTGGAAAGTGTGCAATTTATCAAACCATAGTTTCCCATAAAGTCAAAACTAGGGAAATTTCAATTGCTTGTTTCAAACCCAGTTTGAAAAATTGATCGCATGGGAGTACCCATGGGGGTACACTTAAACTGAGCCCCCATGTGTGTTTATGAATGAATATTCAGGGGCACACTAAAAACCAGCACTCTGTTTTAGTATAGAACAGGGAGAGATGGAAGCCATCTGAAACCAGAGAACAGACGTAGATTCGATTTATTAAAATTCCTAAATGAGCTTAATATGAACAGATTTAGCAGAGCACAGAGATTAGCTATAAATTCATATAATGAAATGGCTTTTATTCTATAGTTATCATAGCATAGTCTATAACTATCATTATGCTACAGAACTCTACACAGTAGAGGTAGCACACCCTCTAACTGTCCCTTTTTGGCATGTAAGGTAAAGGTAGTCCCTTGACCTGAATGTCTAGTCTAACTGACTGTAGAGGGCGGTGCGCATCTCCATTGCTAAGCCAAAGAGCCAGTGTTGTCTGAGGACTACTCTGGTAGTTATGTGGCCAGCATGATTGCAGCAAGCACTGTTATCTTCCCACTGGAGAAGTGGTACCTATTTATCTATTTGCATTTGCATGCTTTTGCACCACTAGATTGGCAGAAGCTGGGACTATTGACAGGAGCTTACCCCATCATGCAGCACCCAGCCTTGAACTGCCAGCTTGCTGATCTTCCAATCGTCAGAATTGGTGTCTTAATCACAAAGCCACCACATCCCTTCATGTACAGTCACAATTGCCATTCCAATTTTTCAGCTGCTTTTAGCATGTCGCAGTTTCTTTTATCTCTCCTCCTTCTACTTTCTCCTTTTGCCCTCAGTTTGCTTCCATTGCTGCAAACAGAATTCAAAGTGCAAAAGTAATTTGAACTGAAATAACTCAGCAGGAGGAAGGGGTGGAATCTTGCCCTTCCCAGTACCCTCAGGCAAAAGCAAACTGTTGCAGCCTCTCCTAGCTTGTCAGTTGTTTATCATTAATAATTTTTGCTGTCTTGACCACATGACCACTGGTTTTCATCTGTGAAATGTTTGGAGAGTATAATGTAGATAATAATAAACACTGGAATGAACCATGTGTGACAGGCTATCCTTTCATGGCTTTTAAGATATATTTTTTTCCTGATAATTATTAAAAAATTGCAACCACCACTGAGATGTGCAATATTTATATATCCCTGGCTGTCTAAAGCCATTACCAAGCTAAGAACTCAAATTATCTACTAAAATTAAACATCATAAAGTATTACACACAGAAAAGGGGGAGAGAGCACTTTTGCCATTCTCATGAGCTAAAAGTTACAGTAAAACCTGAGATATATGGAAATGTAATCTCCAAAAATATAAATGGGAGGCTAGGTTGACCCCTTTTTTACTCTTTTTCTGTCAGCATGAAAAGACTCTTATTTATCGTGGCCTCTGCTGTTAACTGGCTATTGCAGAAGGACTTTTAATAGGGATGTGTTGTGCTTTTATCATTATTTTTATCTTTAAACTGCCTTTTAAAATGTTTAAAGTTAATGTTTATAATATGGTTGTTATTTAACTGCTTTTAAACTTTTGTATTATTCATTGTATTCACTGAATTTGGTTTTGACTTAGATTGTAAGCTGCCTTCAATCTCATACTGGGAGAAAAGCAAGGTGTAAGATAATACACATGTAAACAAGCTCACCATCATGTATTTAAAGGGCCACAATTTCATAACAGACTGCAAGACAATAAGATCACCCGAAAAATCACAGTTAATTCCCCCACTCCCAGCCTTTTATAATTGCTTCTTAGCTGTGCCAAGAACACAACAGGCTTCTACAATGGACGTTTATGTCTCAGTTGTGCCAAATTACAGGAGTTGCCCAGTACAAAAGTATCTT
The DNA here is from genome assembly GCA_020142125.1 of Phrynosoma platyrhinos. Lineage (NCBI taxonomy): Eukaryota > Metazoa > Chordata > Lepidosauria > Squamata > Phrynosomatidae > Phrynosoma > Phrynosoma platyrhinos. The sequence continues at coordinate 47,010,785 of CM034706.1, read as the reverse complement.
TGTGCAAAGTATCCATTTAAGCCTGATATGGACAACTCAACTTGCCTTGAAAATCTGTCACAAAGAGCACTCCAACTGCCCATATACATGTAGATTTATGATGCTCTTTTCTGTTTCCAGCCTGACCAGTTTTCACCAGTTGGGTGGCTGAAAATACAATTCAGAACAGCCGATTTGCCAGTTCCTGGAAAATACTGTAGTAGGCTGGAGAAGCAAGTAAACACACTCTGCACTCAGCACAGTGACAAGGGGTAAAGTTCAACAGAGAGCAGAAGTAGAATAAATATGTGAAATAAAGTTTGTAATGGAGAAACAGGAAGGAGAGAAACTGTGTAGAGTGATAAAAAGATGACTTGAGATAATGTTCAGAATAGCTGAAACTCATGGGTGGGTGCCACTGATCTATCATCTGTCTATCTAAAAACACAACATACTAGTTCTGAGGAGTCACATTCTAAGATAATTTAAGATGTGCTTTCTTTTAAATTCTTTATTCTAAAGAGCTCACTGTGAGTTAAATGCAGAAAAGGTCTGTTACTGTTGAAACCAATGGATCCAAACCAGCAAGTTAGGACAGGAGAGAGACTGGTTTCTCTCATAATCCACACACAGCAATAGGGAAGGGTTACCAGTGGTGGTTGTTTCGATTTACACACAGCCTCATGGGGGCAGGAAGGGTACTCTTTACTTGGCCCCAGGGAGCCACACCCTGAGATACAAGACCCCTGTGAAAGTGGAAAAAACATGAATTTAAAATAAATAACACACCCTTTTTTTAACCTAAGAGAACCTAAGAGAACACCTCTCCAGGAATCTCTAGGACAGGTCCTCCAGAGTATCTGCTGGAAGTTGACCATAGGAATGTGCTAGAGAACCTACAAATGCCTAGAGACATGTTCTTTCTAGGAACTTGCAGAAGTTCACCATAGAGTCATGCTGGAGGACCTGGAAATTCCTAGAGAGAACATATTAATCAAATCAGCAAATAATCAAATCTACAAAAGTCAAAGCTGCAAATGTAGAGGGCCAACTCTATAGTACCTTCAAGTTGCCTGTTGACTTATGGCGACCCTATCAATTTCATAGGGTTTTCTTAGGTAAGAAATACTCAGGGATGGTTTTGCCCATTCCTTCCTCTGAAATACAGCCTACAAAACTCGATAGAGGATATTAAGTATCTCTTCCTAAACTGCAAACCTCAGGATACCACAGGATATTGCCATAGCAGATAAAGAGGAATCTCAGCGCTCTAACTGTGTAGTATAAAGGGGTCCTTGTTCCTTTTCTTCCTTAGGGAAGCAGTCAGGTTGCCAAAGAGTCTCCACACTAGCTGTATTTGAATGTCCCACTGCCATTTCCATTCCCAGCTTCCTCCAAAAATGAAACAAAATTTATATATTCCGGCTGTTGTTGACTGAGCACCTTCCCTGACCACCTCCGCCCACAGGTATTGAGAACAGAGGTAAAGAAAGACTAGAAGGCAGAAGCATGTGGCTTATCCCAAAACGTTTTGATCACATATCTCTAGTACAACATGACTGCTCCTTCCTCTCTTTCTTGCAACATTTAACAGCTGCAATCACAACTCAGAAGCAGTTCCTGACTGACTGACTGAGAATAATGGAATTTACTTCCATGTAAACCAGCACAGAACTCCACTGTTGCTTGGATACTCTACTTTCATTTCATATGACAAGAACAGGGAGGAAATATTGAAAACATTTATGCTATATATACTTCCCAGTGAAATAAATGGGACTTACACTGGGATAAATGTGGTCATTTAATTAGTACACTTACATTCTGCTTTCTTCTACTAAGCTTAGTAGAAGACTCTTCTCACAATAATTTTGAAGCATGTCAGGCTGAATGAAAGAGAGAGATTGGTCCAAAGTAGAGTTCAGTGGCCCAGGAAGGACTAAAACCAGGATCTCCCAAATAATATAACCAATAATGAAATAAATGGATCTAATAACCTAACACAACATTGTTGATTTATTTTATTGTTGGCATGTAGAGAGATTTTATAGCATTTTTGAGACTAACTAAAAGAAAGAAGTTGGCAGCATGAGTTTTTGTAGACTTAAGTCTACTTCCATTTGGTTTTTTCTTTTAGTTAGTTTTAAAGGTGCTAAAAGATCTCTCTACATACTGATTCTGCAGACCAACATGGCTATATCTTTGAATTCTATTTCAATGTTGGTTATTTTATTTAAATGCACTGACCTATTTTCTACTTTTAAAAAACATGACTCAGACCAGTGTGCACTAATAACAAGTATTTCACTTATACACATTTTATATGGAAAGTTTAATATGATTTTACTGAGACTTCAACTGAGGGCCCTGAGGGGATGAAAGTGAAAACTTTTAACACAGGACACTAAGATTAATTTGAAGTAAAAGGTTAATGAATGTATCTTGAAGGGTTCTGTGGTGGGGTGACATAAGAGAGGAGTGGATTCTTGGTATCATGAAAATATAACCTATTTGTTGGTTATTAATTTCTTATTATTCTGCTTTGGGGTGGGGTTTTTTTGGGGGGTGTCATTGGGAGAGGTGCTTGCTTGTGGGATTTTTCTGCCTTAGGAGCCAAAATAACTTGGTTGGACTTAATTACTTTGACATTCTGAACAAATCAGAAGCTGTTTGGAAAGCAGAACAATATTTTCAACACCAAGTTGCTGCCACAGACCATTTCCAAGATTAGAGTGTACTCATGCTGCAAGCAGAATTTTACAGGTCTAAGTCCCACCAAGTAAATGTCTGGTGTACAGATGTAGTGTGTATAAAGACACTGGCTCACATTTACCACCCCCACACCACCCCTTGCAGTCATGCCTGACTATAAATACCAAGCATGAGATTGTATATTGTGGGGAAGATCTCATGTTGCACATTTATACCGGTTGCCCCCAAATGATGTTTAAGCCTGTTTAATGCATAATTCTTGTAAAACAAAGATGAAGCAATGGAAAAGACAGTTTTTGTACAGGTTCTTATTCAACCTTTCATTGTACTATCATTGTTTGTTTTCAAAACTGGGGAATTTGCACCCTCCCATGGAAACAGGATACTCAGTGTCCAGCCCTGAGATCTGGCAACCCTAAAGAGAACACAGAAAAATTGGTACTACATGTACAGTTGTCCATCCATATCCACAGATTCTTTATACAAGAATTCAACTATCTAGCTTGAAAATATTTTAAAAACAGATAAATTTCAAAAACCAAATCTTGATTTTACGATTTTATATAAAGGACACCATTTTACCACACCATTGTATTTAATGAGACTTGAGCATCCACAGATTTTGAGATCCATAGGGGGACCTGGAACCAAACCTCAGTGGATACCAAGGGCCCACAAGGAATTTGATAGTCACACAAGAACATCTACTGAGAGGAGGACATGATATTAGTAAATATGCCAAGAAATATGTGGTTATGGGATTAACTGAAAAGAATCTCTTGTCAGATGTTAAGCAAAGGTTATATTTAACTCATTCACTTCTGTTTTAACCTCAACAAGATTTCAATTAATATTAATGTTCCCCTCAGAAAGAACTGGTGCCTGCAGCTAACATATCTTGCCCAAGAGAGAAAGGCAAATTTGTCTAAGCTCAAGTATTTCAGCAAGACAGGCTTCTTCAGTTTAAGCGCTCACTAAGGAAGAAGTAAATTATACATGGACCTGGGATTAAAAAAGACAATCAAAGGAGGAGGAGGAATGTTAATAAATCTGCCCTCTGATGAGGATATTCTATTAGAAAATCATTTGTAAGTATATTAACCTGTAAAAACAAATTGCTGATGGGTTCATGGGTTGAATGAAAATATTATAGAGGCCATTAAATGTAAAAGAATGATCAGAGCACACACTTTCTAGCATGCAGTCAAAACTAAAATCCTTCCCACAAAAAAAAAAAAAAAAAATTACCACTACCAGCACCATCATTCAGATAACTGTAGTGCCATTAGCAGATATTTATAGTTAATCCTCCTTTGATTGTCTTTTTTAATCCCAGGTCCATGTATAATTTACTTCTTCCTTAGTGAGACTTTCAGCACAGAGATAGCATGGATGTTGGTAATTCCAACTGTTTCTACTTCTAAGAAACAATAAAAATACATACGAGATTAAAACTAATGTTTATTATTATATTTACTTAATATTTTATGATAATAGCAGTAACAATTATTATCTCTTCACCCAAGGAATGTGAGAAGAATTACTTCTAGTTCTTCCTTCTTAGCATAACTATTATGAGAAGTAGATTGTTGTTGTTGCTGTATACCTTCAAGATGTTTCTGACTTATGGTGACCCTAAGGCAAACTTATCATGGGGTTTTCTTGGCAAGATTTGTTCAGAGGCTCTGAGACTGAGAGAGTGTGACTTGGCCAAGGTCACCCAGTGGGTTTCCACTGCTGAACACGGATTTTGATCCTGGTCTCCAGAGTCATAGTCCAACACTCAATTAACTACACCCAAGAGAAATTGACTAGCCCAAGGTCAGAGATGTAGCTATAATGGGAGCAAAATGAAAGCATTGTACATCCCAAATAAGAATTCTGCCTCCTCCCCCCCCATTTTCCTCCAGTCCCTAAATTTTAGCATTGTTTTAACTTAGAACTTTATCTGAAAATTTAGCAATAAAGTTTAGGCCTTTAAACACAACAAATTCAAGAGTTCCAGGTGTAAACAAATTTCAGTGTTTCACTTTCTGCAATCCTAGAAATTTGGGGAATTAAGGAAAATTTAATGGGCAGAACTCTTATTTGGGGGAGCAATATTCAAGAGTTAAATAGTATTTTTATCTTCCCCTTGCCCTGGTAAATAGCTACAGACCTGCCCAAGATCAACCTGTGAGCTTTGCTGGGAATGAGATGGAGACAGAAGAGCATTCTAACCCACTATACCAGAGTGGTTCTTTTTAGATTTTAATGGAAAAGAAAAATGAACTTCCTACCAACCTGCCATATCAAGTGGTTATTTTCAAAGAAGAATAATACATGTTTTAATGTAAACAGTTGCAAAGAGCATAAATTCACTTGCTGCTTGGTTCCATGGACAGGTGAGTGGGGAAAGGAAGCAATTTTCTCTTATTCTTACCACAACCACCTCACTGTAGCTCCCATCTGCTTTGGAGAATTGGAGGATCCTCTAGAGTAATATGAGCAGTGCTGGGAATTGCAGGATGGAGGAAGAATCAGTGAAAACCATAACTTTCCACCTTTCCTCTAGCACTAGGGTGAGAATCATGTACACCTCCAACTGTTGTTGGAGTCCAACTCCCACCAGCCTTGCCAGCATAGCCATAGTGAGGGAGCTACAGCCCCAAAATACCCAAGATTATTTCCAGCCATAGTTGTTCCAGGCCAATTATTTATTGGATACCAAGCATTTCTGTTCAGTTAAAGCGCACTTGTTATCCTCTTGCATGGAAGCAGGCTTTTAAAACAGGGGTGAGCAATTGCAAGGAAGAGGGGGTATTACCCCTCAAATTTTCCTCACAGGCTTCACACATGCCCAGCATGCCCAAATACTTCCATTACCCTTTGTAATCCCTCTTGGATTAGTGACTGGAAATGATGGTGCTTCACTTCTTCATGTCTAGTATCATTTGTGTGGAGCTATCACAGGGTTACCATAAGTCAGAAATGACATGAAGGCACACAACAACAACAAAACAGAGGGAAAAGGAGATATTTGAGAGCAGAGGCCAGTTTCAGGAGGATTATGGGGGTGGGGGTGGGGGCTTTCCAAGATTTTTTTTCATGTGTCTGGGAAATTTTTTGTAGAGTTTTAAAGCAATGATTGTCCCCAAACCATACAGAATTGTTTTTTGAAAAATTTTGGGATGGGGGAGGCTTTGATGGTACTGGTGGGGTCTTCAAGGCTGCAAAGGTTGGGTCCTGGAAGCATATGTGCTCACAGATATGCTCTGCCCACCCAATTTTAAAAAAGGAATGGGTTGAGTTATGAAATAGGGAAGTTATCAAATCTTGCAGGATGCATATTCTTTATTCCAACATTCTGCCTGAAGTATCAAAAGAATGGAAACCTTTTCAGAGGGGCCAGGAATACTAAGGAAGGAAACGGGCCTAGCTCAGTGACAAAGCACATGCCAATTCTTCCAGGTTCAGTCCATGCCATCTTCAAGAATGACTTTGAAAGATGGCTTTCTCGTGCCTGGCAGGAGCGATGGAACAATGGGAAGGATCTGAGGTCCACACCCACTCCATTTTCAGTCATCCTAGATCTCCACATGCTGCATGCATCATTTTGCCAAAACCAGAGGAGAACTTCCTCTGGCTTATAAAATGTTTAGTATTGAAGAAGTCAGGCTGGACTACTCCCAAGGTTGAATATCCCTGTCCTTAAAAGCCATGGGCAGTCAGTGAAAACAATACCAAGCTAAATGGGCCAATGGCCTGACCAAAACAAAGAGAAGTTACTTTGTGAAACCACAAGCTCCCAGAATCCCACACCCAACATGGTCACCAGACATGCAGACTGAGGGGGTTTAGGACTTGTAGTCTAGCAATGTAACTTTTCCAAGCTTGTGTCTGTCTGACTCAGTATTAGGCAGCTTCCTATGTTTTGTTCTGACAGCCAGAGAGGAAATCGCAATTGTGTTGCTCAAAAATTGATACAAATGAAGGGGATTACATTCTTATCTCTCCCCCCCCCCCCATATTTATAAACATAAAATACAAACTTTCTAATGCAGAGGTCCACATTGCACCCATGAAAAGGTATCAAAAGCAGTATTAAAAAGAATGAGTAATTATGGACAAGTGGGAGGAAGATGAGCCAAGCACACTATAAAAGTCAAAAGCAAGATTTTTTTTTCTTTGAAACTGATTTTTCACAATAAGTTTCTGTAAATGTACTTTACCATTTTAAACACACACACAAGATCCAACTAAGATTAAACCAATAGGAAACAGAAGGTCCCTTGGACAAACTTTCATAATTTCAAAATACACGCACAGGGTGGGGAAGTGCAACAAAATACTTTGGTCAAGAAGCATCACCCTTCATGAACCCACTGTGAGCTCCCTATGTTCTCAGAATATTTTTAACAACTGGCATACAGCTCGGCACCATATGGTACGACACATTTGCAAGTAAAGGACTAGATTTAAATATCCAGAAAATAAAAATAAATGTTATACCTATATAGGCACCAATAAAGATACATACTCAGAGGCTTTGCAGCTCTTCGTACAAGAAGAAATTTGGGGTTATTCCAAAATAAAACATGAAGTAATGCAAATCGATAACACTTTACTAAGTGTTACCACTAAATATAACCATCATTTTATCACTATTTAAAGCTTTCCCCTCTGTTATCATAGTTATGGATGGATTATGCATGTTCCTCTACTGGAAAAAAAAAAGAGATAATGATGGAGCATTTGGTCTGGTGGTCTCAAAAGAAGCACTTGTCCCAGATTTAGTTCCTGTCAACCAACTTTGTGGTGAGAGTCACTGTGGTTTAGTTATTAAAGATGGACTGGGACTTGGGAGTGCCAGATTTGATTAGCCCCAAAGCCATGAAACTCCACTGAGTAGCCTTGGGCTCGTAACTTTTTCCCAACACAATTCACTGACAGGGTTGTTGCGAAGACAGAATGAGTATGAAGAAAGGCATGCACAATGCTTCAAGGTCTGGATGGGAAGACTGGAAATAAATAAGTAAATAAATACTTTAAAAGATGGGCGATTAGCCTGATTATCTCCCTTTTTTTTACTCTGTACCACAGAGTGGTTCTATTTACAATTATTAGACATCCATGATATCTTTTGGAGAGCTAGCGTAGTGTAGTGGTTGGAGTTTTGGACTAAGACTCAGGGAGGAGAGGATTGTAATAACTGCTCAGAGCTGGAAACACATTGGGTGAGCTTGGAAAAGTCATACTCTTTTGGCAATGGCAAACATCCAGGAAAATACTAGGATAAAGTCACCATAAATCAAAGTTCACTTGAAGGCACATAGCAACAACAAATGATGCCTTTTATGACAGAAAGTTAGGGAGAAATATTTCAATAATCAAGATGGTATTACCTATTACACCAGGGGTAGGCAACCTTTTTGAGCCGGGAGCCAGGTTGCTGTCCCTCAAACAATTGGGGGGCCAAAACACCAAAAATAAATAAATAAATAAATAAATAAATAAATTTAAAAAATATTTTTAAATTTTAAAAAAAATGCATGCACACTCTCTCAGCCCCAGAAAAACCATGGCAAAACCCCTGTGGAGATTTTGCCAAGAAAACCCCAAGAACAAGTAATAACAACAGTAATCAATATCATCATAGCGGGCGGCAGCGGGGGGGTGGCAGCGGCAGGACCGGCCTGGGGCCGGTCCAAAGGCTGCAGGGGGCCGCATCCAGCCCCCGGGCCTTAGGTTGCCTACCTCTATATTACACCTTGCTGCCCTGTCTTGTGCTGTGGTTATATGCCTTCACATTGTTTCCAACTTGTGACAACCGTAAGGCAAATTTATCACAGGGTCTTTTGGGCAAGATTTATCCAGAGAGGGTGTGCCATTACCCAAGACTGAAATAGTGTGAATTACTCAAAGTTATTCAGTGAGTTTTTATGGCTGAGTGGGGGATTCAAGCCCTGGTCTCTTAAAATCCTAGTCTAATACTCAAACCGCTACATCACACTGGCCCTCTAAAGCAACTTCCATCAACCTGGTTCCCTCCAGATTGTTTGGAATTCAGTTCTCAACAGCCCAACAGCTATCAAGGCTAATGATCAGGGGTAGGCAACCTTTCCCCTTTAAGGGCCAAGGGACTTCCCAGAAGCCTCAGCCATGTTGGCCAATAGTCCCATGTTGGCCAATAGCTCCTGGGATTCTGGGAGCTGAAGTCCCTCGGCCCTTAAAGGGGAAAGGTTGCCTACCCCTGCTAATGATAATATGACTATTGTAGTTGTAATCCAAACATCTGGACATCACTAGGTTTCTGGAAAATCCACACACATCTACCAACTAAACTCTAGTTTGGAAGAATTTGAAAAACTTTTAAAGTCCTAGGCTTGGTAGAGTGAGATGGTCACCACTCACAGTTGATGATGGGAGGTGGCAACAAGGTGGTAGAGAAAAAGAGCCACTTGGCTGTCTTCTGATATGGGTGACAATGGAGTCCTATCACCAGTGTTGAAAAAAAATTAGACTGTCAGCCTAGTTGGCTTTGTACATGTAATAGGATTTGCATATATATTTACAGTCAATATAGTAAAAACTGTGTAGCTTTAAAAGGTAATTACCATACACTCCAGCCCATACATATGTAGTATCAGTACACCAGTGGCCACCCATAGTTGGCATGCCAACACTTTATGAATAGCTAAACAAGTTTCTTTTAAATATGCTGATACACACAATGTTTACATTTGGCACCATCACATCTAAAGGTCTACAGGTTGGGAGTAGCAAGACTGCCCATTTTTGAGCAAGGTCTAAAAGCCATAAAAAGCAGAAAGACATCATATTATCATCAAATCTGACCAGCTCCCAAATGGCATAACAGGTTCCAGAACCATTTTGGAGGACAAAACATCAGTCTCTTACTAAAAATAAATGGTATGCAGTTAATGCTGAGGACAATCATCCTCAGAATTTACAGGTACATATTAGGGCTAGAAATTAAGAATAATCACACCTCTCAATTTCGATTTGTCAGCACTGAAAGCATAGTGTGTTAAAGTATGTCAGCTAAATAAACCCACTCAGGTATTTTATTTGAATGCTAATTAATTTTTATAGTTACCTTTTCTTCTGCTATTAAAATAAGAATGAGAGAAGCATTAGTTTTCCTGCCCAAAAAACTGCATACTCAAAAAAAATCAATTAAGTGAAGAGCATATTGCTAGACAACAATGGATGCAAATACAGAAAGAGACAGGGAGAAAGAACTGGACAATTTACAGAATGCACCAAATATACTTTTATTTGGTGCATTTATTTATGAAAAGGGTATATATAACAAAAATATAAATACAGTTAAATTCATAAACAATCAGCTATGACAAGAGTGTGGAATATGGGCTCTTAGGGCTTAGAGCAACAGAGTATATATATCATTAGAAATGTGCATATCATTCCAAAAACATTCATCTGCTTAACTTTAGTTTGTAAACGAATGTGGACAACACATTGTTAGAGAATAAAGAAATTAAAACTGGCATCACTTTCTAGATATAAATCACCTACTTTGTGGTTGTCGGTCGAGATTAAAGCAAGCTGAATTAGAAATATTTCTTAAATAAGTACCTTAATTAAATTATGCTAATGTAAGTAAATCAAGATCTAAGAAATGAGTCTTAAGGCATCCAAAATCTCTCAGAGAAGTGCTTACCAAAAATAAGTCTTGGACCTAGTGTGGACAGTTATTTTCAATAATGCCCAGTGTGTGTGTGTGTGTGTATAAAGAGATCTGACTCCTGTGGGTTAGACATGCTAGTGTGATGGTACCTGAACAGAGTAGCAAATACATTGGGGCATAAGCTTTCATGGACATTTTGTCAAATGCATCAAGAGTCAGTTTGAGAAGATTCTGGCTAGATGAAGTGAGCCCATTACAGGACTCTTGTCTTTGCCATAGAACAGAAGAGAGGGCTTGTTAAAGGGATATATTAAGGTCACTTACACAGTACCAGGGGGATTACATAAATATACATATGTTAGGGGATATTTTGGAGTGGGGCAGATGTGTTTGCCCATGCCCCCACACCTTTACATGCCTCCACACATTCAGGCAAATACCTGAATAGGGTGACAGAGAGCTAATTTTGATATGGCTTAACCGTTTAGTTTCACTGTAGATTCACTGTGAATGTACTGTAATGACTGCATGGTGTGAGAGTTAAATGTCACTGACATCTCATGTTGTGTTTACGGTACCAAGTCATTGCTATATACTTGTTGTTTAAAAAAAGAAGTTTATTTTTTAAAAAGGAGCCAGTTGAGTTAAATTACAGGGCAAAAATGTTAGGTCCATCTCAACATAATTTCTCAGAGTTAGAATAAAGCTTGACAATGTTGTATTTTAGTTACAATACTGCTGATGTCACAGTTGCAGTACATTTACAGTAACCTGTGATTTTTCCATAACCTGGAGAGCCGTAAGTCTCCACAACAATCTTTTGAGAGTAGCATTCACTAACAGCAGCAGAGTTCCCAAAGTGAGATCTCAACAGACATGGGATAGTTAGTACAGTCCATATACATGCAAAAATACTGGGGTGCACAGGAAGAGGATCTGCACATGGTTCATTGGCACTCTTTCTACAACTCAGTGTGCCCTTAAGTTTTCATCACTTAGGGTCAGGTTACTTAGTCTTGAATATGAAGATACGTGTACATTAAACTCTTTAGGAATGACTCTTCAGCTCAGGTGCCTCTGACAAGGATACAGGCTTTTCAGTACCTAAGCCTATGAAATCTCTTCCCCAATAACTGTTCACTGATATGCAAAGACTTTTCTGTTCTGGCAGACGTTTGGCCTTTTGATTATTCTCAGCTGTTAGCTGGCAGCTGGTATTACATTGTCTTTTTGGACTCTGGTGCATTATTTTAGTGTATATTGTTGCAATGTTGCATTTTATTATTGTTAGCTACTGTGGGCATCTGGTACGGAAAGGTGCTGTATAAATAAGCAGAGAGATAACCCAAGGGACATTGCTTCCATCTGATTTCGTGCCTCTACCTTCATCCTGACTGAGAAACAATGATTTTCTAACAGAGCCAAGCAGAGGTTAGAAAGTTATGTTTCAAGACAAATAAGTGTAATGACAAACTGAAGCCACTCTGGATCCTGGAAAACCATACTAGTGCTGCTCAGCTATGGATGGCTTCAGCATGTCATTATATCCATTTTTCTCAAAAATAACTTTCCAAGTTCTGGAGTCAAGCAACCAAATGGCAACGCACACTGAGCATATCAGTTAGCATTAAGGAAGAAGGCCCATCAAGCACTTTTAAAAATCTGCAGCTTTTCCCATAAAGTAGCATTGTTGAGTCTCTATATAACTAAAACCAGGTGTGGGAAAAGCATAACCACATAGACCAGATTGAACTGCTCAATTCCTTCTTGTAGTTGTTGTTGTTGTTGTTGTTTTACAGTCCCCTAATTGCTCCACCCACTCTCAACTCCCCTAAAATCCCTAGACTCCCTAAGAACTCCCAGAACTCCACTGAGAGTGACGTCAGTATGAAAAAAAGGATCGAGTTTCCCTTTTAACACTCCATTCCCCTCCACCCGCACCCCCAAAACTGGCTGAAAATTAGCTAGAAAACCTGAGAGCAGAAACTGAAAATAGATTTCCAAGCACTTCTGGAAACTTCCAGGATCCATTTTTGGCTGATTTTTGGCCCAAAACATGGTAGTGCAGCCCATCCTAGGATCCAAAATTGGCCCTAACTGAATGAAAGTGTTCAGACCTCATCTAAACAAATAGCCAGAGGCATTATCTACTGTTACTAAGACATATAAGATTCTTGAAGATTTCTCTAATTTCCAAAACCAAACAGTGAACTATAGACAAATTTGCCACAGCGTGCCAAGCCTCTGAACATTCCTATCACAGAGCTAGCATTTTGACCAAAAGATAGCAGGAAATGCAATAAACTACTTGATGAGTGCCATCATGAAAAGGCACATTACTATGCTATGGCAATAGAAATTTGAGTGTTCTCCAAGCAACTCACTCTTTTTTGCCGTTAACATTTTATAAGCTAGTAAAACCTTCTTGCTATTTTCATTTCAATTAAAAACATCTAACATCCTTTTAGATATAAAATTAGTCATTTGCCATTTACATTCTTCCTCTAAATGGACCATTTGAGCCCTTGAAGATGTTAAAAGACACAATTTAAAGGTAAAAATAGCAGAAGCATTCTTGGCTCAGGAGTCATACAAATAGCCTAGGCACTCTCCAAAGAATGCAAAAATATATAAACAGGATTTCCAAATTTGCACACTAAACCAGAATGAGGCAATGGTTTATCTAACTCATGTTAATATATACTAAGATGATTGTATATTCATGGATTCATTTTAAGAGTCCCTGGCATGTATGGAATGAAAAAGAAACACTGGAAATGTGGCTATCTGCCACTGTAATAAGAAGACCATCAACAAAATTGGGTTGAACTGGATAGCCCTTGTGGTCTCTTCCAACTCTGATTCTATGCAAACATCCACACAATTATTATGTTCATACTGGGGAAATATCAGTTGCTGGAGAACACCAGGTCTCATTTTTATAGGCTGGTTATGCACACAACTGAGTCAGAATTGCTTCCTACACTAGAGCAAGTACCTTCCACAAATTTTTGTTTTAAACCTTCACCTCTACAGCCCTTCTGGTGATGATCTGCAGCAAAGCTTTGTGCCTGGCAAGTGTAACAGTGTGTTTGCAAAAATGGACCAGGGTTTGATTGTAGCAGTGGCAGGCAATGAACAGAACAAGATTGGGTAAGAGGCCATACATTATCCAGTCTAATCAGGAACCTGTTGGAGCTTCCCAAGGAGTGAGGGAAGAACCTGTACTGTAGTTGTCTCCATGCAATTTGGCTCACATCAGAAGGATTTCTGTGGTGTGAACATAAGTGATATCAAAGTATGTGTTGCTTACGGCTAAGATTCAAATCACACAGTGTAGCCATCCTGTGACATTGCCTCCTTGGTGAAAAGCCATTTATGTGCTTTATAAACTTTACTCCTGCCAAGGCAAGCAAAATGTAGTAGCTCCTTCATGTCCAAAAAGTTCAGAAATTCCTAGGGGAAAATGTGTGCTTGGTTGGGGTACCAAATGGTTAAGATGAGCATGGATCAAACTTTTTAGAAATTCATAAAGAATCTGTGCTTCATCTTTCTGCATGAGTTAATATTCCAAAATCAGAAAGACTTCCGAAAGTACCTTCAGACATGGATTGGTTTCTGAATTGGCTCAGAATCAGAGGGTTTCATCCTCCTCATCGAAGCATGTACTTCATTTGTTTAACTGAATGATTAATATCCCATTTTTCTCCCACCATGAGACCCCAGGCAACATTCAACCTTTTGAAAACACAATACCACTAAAAAAAAAAAATCTTAGTACAGAAGTTAAAACACAATTAAAATGAACTTCTGTTTAAAAAACACAAGTTAAACTAGTTTTAAAACATAATAAAATAGAAACACAACACCTCTATTATCTGCCATAACATATTAAAAATCAAATGCCTCAAAGGTCTTTATCTGCTGGAGGAAAGACAGCAGGAAGGGAACTAACTGGACCTCCCAAGGAAAGGAGTTTTATAACTTGTGAGCAGCCACCGAAAAGGTTGTCTTCCATGTCCTCACTAAACATTCCAGTGATGGTGGTGAGACAAAGAGAAAGCCTTCCCCAGCAGATCTTGAAGCTTGGGCAGCCTCATATAGCTTAACAACTACTTGTCAAGAAATGTTCTATTCATGCCACAAGGGATGCATTTCTGGTCTGAAACACACTGCAGAAATAATCCAGTTTGAGACCACTTTAACTGCCCTGGCTCAGTGCTAGGGAATTGTGGCACCAGAACTCTCTGATAGAGAAGGCTAAAATGTCTCACAAATCTACAATTCCCAGAATACACTAGCATTGAGCTAGGACAGTTAAAGCGGTCTCAAACTGGATTATTTCTGCAGTGTGTTTTGGACCACAGTTATAATTTTAGAAACTACCTTCACTATCATACAGATACAAGGGTTAACTGTCTTGACCATTAGAAAAATTCTACACCATATTATGGCAACACATTTATTAAATAAAAAAGCACAAAATTCTCTATGAACCCATTGTAATTCTCAAACACTTTGCTAAACTATGCACACTGAACCATTAGAAAAATTCTACACCATATTATGGCAACACATTTATTAAATAAAAAAGCACAAAATTCTCTATGAACCCATTGTAATTCTCAAACACTTTGCTAAACTATGCACATTGAATTCTTCAGCCTTCATGTACAACAGAATAACTAATAATTGTCTTCAGTCTTTTTCCACTTCCCCAAGACCTCCAAAACATTCGTTGTTCCTGAGCTAGTCACTGAAATCTAACATTGCATTTATAGTCATTCATTTCTTCATATCTATTGAATATTTATTTATTTATTTATTTATCCATTTTATTGTCCTTGTCATTTACACTGCTCTGCTCTGCTCCAAGGATTTACAGTAGGCATAAGATAATGTTAAATAAATAAATAAATATCATCACTCCATTTCAGTATAAATAACATAAACTTCTTTTGCAGGAAAGAAATGACTCTGTCCTTCACCACCACCACCCAAGTGTCTGAACACAGAAACTGCAGACATTGCAGGTGGTTCCCTCAAAACTGGACCTGGCAACGCCAAATGCAGGAGAGAAGGAGGGACTGTAAAAGCTGGCAGAACACAAATTTGTTCCCTGACCACAGCTGGGCTCAGAGGAAGGATTCAGAAATAGCCATGCCAGTTTTTACATCAGAGAAGAGACACTGTCAGGGCCACCCATCATCATCAGCCCACCTGTCTTCTAGTCCAGGACTCAAATCAACTTACAAAAATTAAAACGGACAGTTTAAAAAATTACATCATACAAAAGTTTAAAATATAATTAAAGTGTCAACAAATTTTTAAAAGTTTAAAACAATTTAAAAGAAGAACCATTTAAAAGAAGAACAAATATAAGCAACACAACACATGAAAGGGCCCTCCCCTAAGCAGCCAGCCTTTAAAGGCCTGCTGAGACAAAAATATATTCATCTGCCTACAAAAGGAGAGTACTACTCTCACCTCTCTAGAAAGGGAGTTCAGAGCCTTGAAGCAGCCACTCTCCCGTGTTCCCACCAGATATGCTTGTGAGGGTAGTAGGACAAAAATAAGGGTGTCCCCAGATCTAAAGACATAGGTAGGCTCATATAGGGAGATACAGTAGGCACTCCATATCCACAGATTTGTTATCCAATGATTCAAGCATCCACAGCTTGAAAATATTCCAAAAATATATAAATTCCCAAAAGCAAACCTTGATTTTGCCATTTTATACAAGGGACAAGGGTATTCACAGGAGTCCCGGAACCAAACCCCAGCAGATATGAGGGATCTTTTAGATAATCTGGACCTGAGTAGTATAATGCTTTGTGGATCATAACTTGTATTTTGAATTGTGCATGAATTAGCCACATCAGGCAGTAGATGTGGGGCGTTAAAAAGAGACAATTACTGATTGTTTAATAGATTATTACTTTGTCTTAGAACAGCTCTGTGCATTGCCAAGTTGCACTCTGCTAACGAGATAACAATCCTGTCACATCTGGCACAGTGCACAGTTGACCACAACCTAACTGCAGTCTGTCACTCATCAGAATACCAGCAATTGTTACAAAGAGAATAACAGCTCCTTCAAGTGTCACATTTTCTTCACTACAAAATTCACATCCCTCAGAAGGCTTCCAAGAACCTCTTGATGTAGAGAGATCTTGTAACACCTTTGAGCAGGGGTAGGCAACCTTCCCCCTTTAAGGGCCGAGGGACTTCAGCTCCCAGAAGCCTCAGCCATGTTGGCCAATAGTCCCATGTTGGCCAATAGCTCCTGGGATTCTGGGAGCTGAAGTCCCTCGGCCCTTAAAGGGGAAAGGTTGCCTACCCCTGCCTTTGAGAGTAACTAAAGAAAGAAGTTGGCAGTATGAGCTTTTGTAGACTTAAGTCTACTTTGAGATGGACAAGCATCTTATATTTTTGGTTAGATCTTCCTCACATTTGGAGATACATATTCCCAACCATTTCCCATTCATGTCCCTATTCACTTTTACATGAGAAATTTATTTCTATATGCAGCCATGCAACTTTGTTTCTATTGACTTATGAAAAGCACCACAGTTCAGGGAGGGAAAGGTTGAACCAGGCATGTTGGACCCAAGCTCTAGCTCTACTGGGCAATCAAGATGCATTCTCACACAGCAGCTGGAAATGTTACCATGCCCCACAACTGTCCCATTTAGGCAGGCAGCCAAGTATAATTATCTGCCTTTTTTCAGCTGCTTTTAAACTGTGCACATGTCGTGTTTGATAGAGGCTTGGTAAAGCCATGTGGAACTTGGTAAAGCCATGTGGAACCCCCACTTCCTCCACTGCTGAAGGTGCTGCTGCCACTCAGCATGGTCTGTGAGCACTCAGCTAGGCTGGGTGGAGGAAGGAATGGTAAAGATGGGAACAGGAATGGAGCAATGTGGTTCTTAGCAACGTGGACCAGGATCAAGCTGCCACCCTCCTCATCCTTGCCATGCTGCTTCCTCCACTTGATAAGGCAATGTGCCTGCCACTTGACAAGCCTGGCGAAGACTCAGTCAGGGTGGAGAGCTGAGTGGACCTGGTAACCTCATCTTTGCTACTCAACCTCATCTTTGCTACTACGATGGCCACTTTCTCCACTCAGCCAAGGCTTCACCAACCATACCAAGCAGAAATGTCTCATCATCTTTTCAGAAAGGGCCACCACCCAAAGAGCTGTGGCTGATGCAAATGCTTCAGCCCTGCCATGCCCCTCTCTCTTAGCTACATGAAGAGCAACAACCAGTGTTTCGGCAGAGTTTGAAGAGAATGAGATGACAATGACACTAGGCCTAGGCTCACAGCCAAAACAGTAACAGCAGCAGTGGCTACTTAGAAAAAAAAGGGAGGATGGTCATCTCCATCATTTTTCCATCTTTGACATGTTGGCAGGTATGTTATCTTTTGCCTTAACTACTCTGAGAACCCCCTCAGCTGACACAGCCAATGATGAATAGTTCTGTTTTGTTGACTGAGGGGCTCTGGAAGTTGTATTCTTTAAAAAGTAACATTTCCAAAATCTGGTATCAACTCAGTGTAACTAGCAGCTCTCCTGACTGAAAAAAATATCTCACTCTCATGCAAGCTCTATGGATGTTGTAAAGCCTGATATTCTGCAAGACTACAAGAGGGGTGGACTGAGAAAGTTTATGTTACAGAACCTCAGTCTATTCTCTCAGGGGAGAAGAGGAAAGAATAGTCAGATTTGTGTTGGCAACACAGCCACTGTCAGCTATTTCAACTGAACTGAGGGCCTTTACAGACTGCCAGAAATAGTGCAAATTGAGTCCACTTTAACTGTCCTGGCTCAGTGCTATGGAATCATGGGAACTGTAGTTTATTGTAGCACCAGAGCTCTCTTACAGAGAAGGCTCAATGTCCCAGAAAAAAATACAATTCCTATGATTCCTTAGCAGTGAGCCAGGGGAGTTAAAGTGGACTCAATTTGCACTATTTCTGGCAGTCTGTAAAGACCCTGAGTTACCAATAGAAAAAAAGAAACCAACCACTAGAAGAAACATAAGATCTGGTCCAGATTCTTCCTTCCCTACCAGTATGTGCCAAAGAAAAAACAACATCAACCAGTCAAAGTGTCTGGGAATAATTAAGAATGATATCTTTTGTGTGTGTTTTTTAGTAAGAACTGAATGCATTCATGTGCCTAAGGATTATATTGTGGCACAACACTTAAAAGTCCATTGGTATATCCTTTATTATTTCAAAAATTACTTACAATCAAAATGTACACTGGAAAAAATAAACAAAGATAAAATCTTCATGGGCAGGGGTGTGTGAAATGAACCAGGTGACACCCTAAGGGGGAAGAGATACCACTGCTCTCCAAACATCTGCCTTTTAGCAACAATGAGTTGTAGTGTTCACCTGCATCCCTTTAAAACATTAAAGAGAGGTGTGAGAGGGCCAAGGTTCAATGGGAAGAAAAAAGAGAGGTCCCAGGGTTGTTGTTGTTGTTGTTGTTTTAAAAAAAATTATAATTTTTAAAATAAATAAATAAATAAATAAATAATTTTTTCAATGTTATTCTTTTTTCTTTAAAAACACATCTTACCAAATTTTCATTTTAACCATATGAAACAATGTGCATGTAAATATATTTAACTTGTGCATATGATATTGTAATTTTAAAGTATAAATTTAGTTTTGATAGTTTTTAAAGTCAAAACTATTGCCATTATATTTAGTGATATATGGGAATCATGATTTATGAGTAACATTAGTACAAAAACATTACTAAGGGTTCTATATGGCATGGTATGGGAGGAGGTCAGTGAGGGTGATGACACCCATGAGTTATCGCATGGCGTGACATCAACCCTAGTGACGCAACTGCATAGTGACAACCACATTGTGGCATTCACTCTCCCTAGATGTGTGTACCTGATAGCAACTTTATTATCTTTTAGGAACCAAAGTCCATCCTAATCTCCTATGCCCTCTCTACCTTTTCAGTACATTCCACATATGTCATCCTCTTCCATTTTATTGATATTATTTTGCATTTTCACTAGCTGTTTTTTAAATTTATTTGGTGCTTGCATGGATTCTTATTGTTGTTCTATTGTTCTGAATCTTGTTAGTATAAGCCACATTGGCACCATCTGGACATAAGGGTGGAAAAGCAGTGTTACAGAGATGTAGGCCAAATTACTCTGTCAAGTAGTCATACAGTTAATATGTCTAGATTGTTAAAGGATAGAACATGAAAGTTTTCACAAGTGGTAGAAACTCATTCTATTTGTTAGAGCTTTACATCTGAGAAGTTTTAACAAAAACTGTAATGAAATTCAGATCTGAAGTCCTACAACATGGGAAGCAAAGTGCTGGATTCAATATGTACTTGTAACCCTTTCCATACAGTGTAACTGGCCTGAAAAGTTATTTTAACAAATCATCAAGGCAAGTTGAGAGTTAATATTTTAAGTTGATTTCTACACTGTGAATTTTGCTGATCATATCCACAGCATATCTATCCAAAATCTAAAACATGATGATGTATTCAAGGTTTCCCACTCAAGTTCACTTCCAGGGTCTACATGTGTTGTTCTGAAATAAAGTGTAAAAATCTACACGTACATCAATAATATCAGTATGTTTCTGTCTGGGATTGTCCACAGGCAAAAGAATCCTGTCCTGCATGTATTTAAGTCCTTGAAAGATTTGAATCAGGCCTCTGCAAGGCACAGAATACTGAGCTGAGTAGAGCTGTGTTGTGACCCCACATTGTTCCACTTTCTATATTTTTATGGATTCTGCGCTGCTCAGAGAACTGGGTCATCAGGAAGTCTGAAGGTGCAAGCATTAGACATTTTTTAAAAGATTGTATAGGGTCAAGTCTGACCCAGTGCTTCCTTCTAGATGTCCATAACTTTGATCACCATGACGAAATATCTTTCCTCTGTGCACAATCGTGATAAGTTCAACTCTGTGCCCATCTGTCATCAAACTAAATGTTCTGCCCTTTACAACTGTCCAACACTACAAGCCTCCTCTTTCTCTTTCCAATCCTCAAAGCTAAACAATGCTCAGTATCTGACTCACCAGTATTTTCACCAGCACATCCTAACAGGAAAAAGGGGTGACACAAGAGTGGCAGCAGCTAATGGGCTGAACACTAACTAGCACACTGAGAGATGCCAGGAAGTGTGGCATGGAAGTTCACATGTACAGTACTACTCATGTCAAAGACTATTCTGTGTGAGAAAGGAAGGGGAGTGTTGGCTGTGGCATAGGCAGGCAGAAAAGAGGAACTAGCTGGACCAACTGAGTGGGTCCAAACTGAAAAAGTAGACAGATCTTACTTTTTTGTACAAGGCTTCAGGAACCACTTCCAAAGTCCAATCCAAATGTAAGCAAGACTTTCTTCCAATTCTGAAACTGGAGAGAAGTATTGATGATCATCACTGAATTTGAACTGCTCTTCAAATGCATTTCCTTCTGCTGTTCAGCAGAACATCACATTCAAGATAATCATTAATAACCAACCAAAAATGTGTGGTTGTCTTGATTCTGCTCTGGAAGGTGGGATGGAGAAGAACAAGCAGTGTTTTGGCTGCCCACCAAAAAATTCAAAGCTAGTCTACTGTCATTTCATAATTCATTCTAAGATTTGGCACTAGAGCATGTGACCATTAAAGGTAGGGAGAACTAACTTCCATGTTCCAAGGAGTGAGGGAGGTAAAATGATTTCCAGTTGCCAAGGCATAATTTCTTAGAAATTAGTCACTTCTTCTGGTCTGCAGGCATACTGTAATATGTGCTTTTTCCTATTATGATTCTTCTATTCCCATCCCAGATTCACAATCATCTGGTGAAGCCCTGTTCCAAACAAGTACTACTTTTCAGCATCAAGTTGCAACAAAGCCATGCATGGGGAGTTCCAGAGTTGTAAGGTTCAGAGAAATCTAAACAGGTCTTTGTTTTGTGAAAGCTTCAGCAGTCAGGCTCCTAAAACTGTTCTCTGTATCCCTTGCTGTCTTTTAGTGGAAGTGTAATGTCTACTTTTATGTTTTTATGATGTTACATTAAACTCTCTCTTTTTCTGCAGAAATCATTTACAGAACACTTATGTGGGAAGATAGCAGTAGGTACATACAATAAAGTCAATAAATGCTGGTCAGAGCCAGTATATCCAAAGTTTAATTTGAGCTATAGGTCAGTCATGCAACAGATGAAGGAAGAGAAGAACATTCCTCCACCATGCAGAATGTAAGAGACATAACTTCTGACCCTGCAGGAATTCAATCAATCTTCTAAAGTGCTGGAACATTTTGGCTCTCTTAGAAGGGTGTGCTCCCCTCCTTGGCTGTGTGGAGCAACTTTTATTTATTTATTTATTTATTTATACATACATACCCCGCTCTTTTTCCAGAACCGGGACTCAAAGTGGCTTCACAATATTAAAAAAACAATAAAATTAAAAACATAAAAAGAGGTGCATTAAAAAGAAATTAAATTATTGCTATGTTAAAATAGATAGCTATTAAAAGAATAAAATACATTTTAAAAAGATAAAACTGTATAAAACACTTTAAAATGAAACAACATCCCAAGCCAGTCCTTTACAAGCATTCAGTTTTAAAAGCCTGTCCAAACAGGAAGGTCTTAATCTGCCGACAGAAGGCCAACAAGGAGGGAACCATTCTGGCCTCTCCCTGGGAAGTGAGGTCCAGGGTCTAGGGGCAGCCACCAAGAAGGCCCTCTTTTGCATCCCACCAACCATGCTTGTGATGGTGGTTGGACTGAAAGAAGGGCCTCTCCAGAGGATCTCAGAGCCCAGCCAGTTCATACAGGAAAATAAGGTCTGCCAAATAGTGTGGAAATGAGCCACATAGGGCTTTATAGGTCATAATCACACTTTGAATTGTGCCTGGAAACAAACTGGCAGCCAATGGAACTGTTTTAACAAGGGTGTTGTGTGGTCTCTGTAATCTGCCCCAGTTAACAGCCTGGCTGTAGCTCCTTGGCCCAGCTGAAGTTTCCTAACATTCTTCAAAGTCAGCCCCATGTAGAGCCCATTAACAGTAGTCCAAATGGGATGTAACCAAGGCATGTACCACCGAGGCCAGATCTTGCATCTCAAGGAACAGGCACAGCTGGTGCACAAGCTTTAAATCTGCAAAAGCACTCCTGGTCACTGCAGAGACCTCGGCCTACAGGTTCAAAGCTGAGTTCAAGAGTACCCCCAAACTGCAAACCTGTGTCTCCGGGGGAGTGTAACCCCATCTAACACAGGCTGAATCCCTATTCCCTGATCTGCCTTCCGAATGATCAGGGGCACCTCTGTCTTGTCTGGATTAAATTTCAATTTGTTTGCCCTCAGCCAGTCCATTACTGATGAGAGACACTGGTTTAGGACCAGAACAGCATCCTTGGATTGAGGTGGAAAGTAGTAGTAGAGTTGCATGTCTCCTGCATATTGATGACACTGCACCCCAAAACTCTGGACAACCTTTCCTGGGGGTTCATATATATGTTAAATAGCATAGGGGACAACACAGAACCCTGAGGAACCCCACAAGCCAATGGCCAGGGGTTCAAGCAGGAGTTCCCTAACACCATCTTCTGGGTTTGTTCCTCCAGGAAGGAATGGAGCCACTGTAAAACAGTACCTCCAAGTCCC
>CM034706.1:46962137-46979532 GCA_020142125.1 Phrynosoma platyrhinos | reverse complement strand
TGTGAAAACACAGGGCACTAATCCAGTTTCTGTTTGGGTTTTATGTGGCTTAACCAGCAGATTTGTGATAACGTCCTTAAAGTAGAAGAATAATGCCATAACAGTGTAATGTGAAAGGGATCCAAGACATGACTGCCATCCAGCACAGCTCCCACGTTTCCTCGCAGGCCATGCAGGGGAATAGCAAGGCAATTTTCTGTATGTGGGGTAGAATCTGGGAATGCAAGCTTCTGTTTCCATAAGTAATCTCATAAATCAGTGCTATTCAAGGGGATGATCTGTGGATTGGTGCCAGTTTATGAGCTATTGGTTGCTGGTCTACAAGTTGGAGGAAATGTAGTCTTGGTCTCTGGCACATTAGGGGGGGGGGAAACTTGCTGTTCTACCACATCAGAAAACGTAAGCAGCACCGTCATAAATAACCTCCATTTAGTTCATTTGAGAGAGAATATGTTATGAATATGTCATGAAGCTTCCCTCAAAAAGCAAATTATTTAAAATACAGTATTCCCCACATACAAAGCACTTGGGGAACTGCTTTGTATCAGTAAATAATAGTGACTAACATATTGTGTAACCCATCCTCCATATTGCATAACTCATCCTGCTGGAACGATTTGAACTCAATAGTCTAATGCGTCATGATTTCTCTGTAATTTTATGGAGAAATCTCTTCAATATGTTACTTTCAAAAGGCAAGATTACTAACTTTGCTTTTCTCTGATGAAATGTCTTTATGGTGTCAGCCAGCCCATGTGTCAACTAATTTTCACACACAGTTGTAGATGCACCAAATGGGATTCCTATAGGATACAAAGTATACAGTGTACACTGAATGCAAGGGCCTCCTTGTATATGTACAATGTTTCAGTGAATTCATGAAAGTATCTATGTTAAAAGCAAAAACAAAAACAAAAAATTGCTGTATTCCTTTCAGAAGTTGGTATGGAGAGAGGACAATGAATCTCTTCCCCAGAAATGACACATTGGTGTTATCATTATCTGTGGTAATCCCAAATATTTGGGGATGGCTCAGTCTTCTGTGGGTACTTTAATCCTCTTACAAAAGATCTGCTCCTGATCAACACAGATGCCTTCCTTATTTTTATTTTAGATTTTTGTTAATGTGTAGGTCTAGGGTCTTTGGCCATTTTTGTTGTTAACTGTCCTCAAGTCAATCTCAACTCATGGCGGCCCTATAGATAAGGCATCTCCAAGACCCTCTGTCCTCAACTGCTCTGCTTAATACCTGCAACCCCTTAATACCCATGACTTCTTTAATAGAGCCCATATATATGGCATGTGGCCTTCCTCTCTTTCTACTTTCCTCCACCTCCCCCAGCATTATTTTTTTTCCCCAGCATTATTTTTTTTTCCCCAAAGAGTCCTCCCTTCTCATGAAATGTCCAATAAAAATTGCTTCTCCATTTGAGAAAAGAAGACACCCCCTAAAACAGGGGTAGGCAACCTTTCCCCTTTAAGGGCCGAGGGACTTCAGCGCCGAGAAGCCTCAGCCATGTTGGCCAATAGTCCCATGTTGGCCAATAGCTCCTGGGATTCTGGGAGCTGAAGTCCCTCGGCCCTTAAAGGGGAAAATCTTAAACCTATCTCTGTCCATTCTGCCTCAAAGGCTGCTTTGTAGAAAGAGAGCAGTGAATTCCTCAGTCCCTCTATATTAACAGGGCTGAAAATGAACTGGATGAGGCAAAGCATACTGACAGGTGTCAATCTGAGTAGCTTCACTTTGGGTTGGAGGGAGCAGTTGCTCAAAAATAAAACAAAACACAAGAATGCTATCACACACACCCCTTTTATTTTTCATGCTTTCAGGTTCTTTTTTAAAAAATGTTCCCTGATGAAGAAACATTAGTTTCAAAAGTCAAACAGAAAGACTATAACCCAGTAATCTTTAGCCTACTATTTTTTTTTACACTGTCTACACATTTTCAGTTGGTTGGCATTGACTTTTGTCAGACTGCGGTGATGGGAGGCGTGAATGTTGATAGTTAGGCATTGCAAACCAATGACTGAACTGAGATAATGTGTACTATAGGACTGCTGAATGCTGCATGTTCATGTCCAAAACAAACATCTGAAAGGCCTCAAGATGCCCGAGTCTCCCTGGCTCCTTTTCCTGCCCCCATGCTTTTTCTTTTCTTAGATGCCCTCACAACCTTCCTGCTGGGGTGTGACAATTTTCACATTTATGATGCCCTTTTTCTCAACCTCTCTTGTGAAAGGTGCCCTCCAATAGCCCCTCCTTCTCCCCCCCCCCTTTCATGCACTGCTCCTAATGTGGCAATGTTCTTTTTTACAGTGCTATGGTGTATTTTGAGTTGTGGTGGAACAGCTTGCAAAACACAGCATGAAAAACTGGGTCGACAGGCTTCAGGAATGTAGGACAAAATCCTGCTTGCACTAAGCTGAGAGCCTGGAAAAGTTAAGTTTGTCAATTGCAATCCTCTAGCCACTATGACCAGGTTCTATTGAGAAAGAGAGATTCTGAGAGTTGCAGTTCAAAACTTATACCGCATTAATGTATAGGTTTCTGAATGTGAATGTGACTCATCACACCCTCCCAGACTCTGTCCAGTAATCTTCTATTAAGTCATTAAAAAAAAAGCCAAAGTGCAATGAGGGTGTTTACAAACGTGCTTTAATCAGAAAACAAAAGATGTTGACTTCAAAGGAACATAAAGAGAGCAACTTTTGAATAAGACCTAGTCCAGCATTTTGCCATCAGCAGAAGGATACCTCTAGGTCAGGGGTAGGCAACCTAAGGCCCGGGGCCGGATGCGGCCCCCTGAGGCCTTTGGACCCGCCGCCGCCTCTGCCCCCCGCTGCCACCGCTCCCCGCAATGATGATATTGATTATTGCTGTGATTATTTGTTCTTGGGGTTTTCTTGGCAAAATCTCCACAGGGGGTTTGCCATGGCTTTTCTGGGGCTGAGAGAGTGTGCATGCATATTTTTAAATATATATATATAATTTTTACTATTTATTTATTTATTTATTTATTTTTGGTGCTTCGGCCCCCCAATTGTCTGAGGGACAGCAACCCGGCCCCCGGCTCAAAAAGGTTGCCTACCCCTGCTCTAGGCACTCAACAAGCACACCTTGAAGGGAGCAGTCAGCTCTTGTAGCTGAACCTCCAGGATCTAGTGTTGTTGAACATGGTGATCCCATACAACCAACACAAAATGACAGATCTAGAACCTCCTACTTGCTTCACTTATTAGGATTTCACTCTACATGAAATTATTACTAGTGTGCTTGGTTTTAGAGTTGTTCCTGACTCATCATCCATCACTGAAATTTGCCACGTTGAGCAGAGTATCTTGTGATTAATCCATTGAGCAAGAGGCCTCATCAAGAGATCTTGTGTCAAAGCAACTTTAATATCACAACACTGAATGCCAATGTTGGACTGACAGATCCTGATGGATGTTCCTATGGAGTCATACACCTCACTAGGTGACCTTGGGGCAGTCAGACTTTCTTGCAGTTTGAACTACCTCACAGGGCTGTTGTGAGGATGAGGAGGAGAGTGCCATAGCCCACCTTGAGCTCACTGGCAGAAAGGTGAGATATAATAATAATAATAACAAAGTTTATTTATATCCCGCCCCTTTGAGATCTATCGGGCAGCTAACAAGAATAAAATATACATACAACTGTAAAATCTAATCCCCCCTTAAAAAATTATTAAATCAATTATAAATTAAAACATACAAATGTAAATGTAACTACTAAAGAAGTAATATGCAAAAAGAAGCTCTGAAAAGTATGTTGGGCCAGGGCAAAGTGGCACAGAAATCCACAAGAAATCCATGAGGGGAAATAGGTGTAGGTATGTCAAGACTTCAAGGTTTTAAAAAACTGAACATGCATAAACCTCAGATGCAGATCATCTGTCTAAGGAAAATGTTGGCTGCAGCCACACTGCAGAAATAATCTGGCTTGACACCTGGTGCCACAACCAACAACACTTTCCAGAATTCCATAGCATGGAGCCATGCCAGTTAAAGTGGTGTCAAACCAGGTTCTTTCTGTAGTGTGGATGTACTCATTGAAAACTAATCTCAAACTTCCAAAGTCCTAGCTTCCAGATTTGGAATATGAAAATAGGAATACGAAGCAGCCTCTCATAAACTGGTGCCCTCCATATCTGTTGGATTACAACTACAGCAAAGTGCTGGGGTCACAACCAGCAACCATTCCCAGAATTCCATGGCATAGAGCCATGGTAGTTAAAGTGGGGTCAACCCGCATTGCTTCTGCTGTGTGGATCCAGTCATGTGCTGCAAAAGCTGCAGCTAGGCAACTCTACACGAACATGTGGCGGCAGAAAGAGGCAAGACTGCGGTTGCTTGCAGCTCTTTCCTCAGTTTGTGGTTCACTGAATATTTTAGCAAGCTGCCAACATTCCCTGGAGGAATGCAAGTGGGAGAAGGAAAACAGAGGTTTAACACCTCAGACATGATGCAAACCTGAATGAAATGTTCCTGGGCGTGGAAAAGTAACTTTGTTTTTGTGTGGAATGCAAAAGGTCACTCGCAGTTGAAGCAGAGGGCCAATTTCAAGAATTGCCTGGGGTGGTGGTGGTTAGGAATCTTCATCCAAGTGTGGGTTCCCCCCCCCTTCCTGTTAACGCTAGCTTTTTAAAAAAGTTGGATTGTGTAATATTATCTCTGTTTAGTCTTCTGATCATGTGTACTTTTTTTCATTTCTTTTTCTTTTTGTAAATATATTCTCTACTCTGCAAAACCAGCTCCAGGCAGCTGATCCTATTTACATTGTAGAGAAGAAGAAAACAGTGACCACACATTTCCACTTACCTGGGATTAAATCTTACTCAGGTGTGATCTGCATTGCAGGATATACCTCTTTAACTGCCATGGCTCTATCCTACAAAATCCTGAGATTTGTAGTTTAGTGGCATATTTAACTTTCTCTGTCAGAAAGTCTGGTGCCACAACAAACTACAAATCCTAAAATTCCATAGCTTTGAGCCATAGCAGTGAAAGTGTTGTCAAACTGCATCAAATTTGCAGTGCAGATTAGACTTTAGTTAAATGAGGCTGACTTTTCCATAGACATGCATTAACAAAATATTTTCACAAGTTTGTTGTTGTGTGCCTTCAAAGCATTTCTGACTTACGGTACTCCTAAGGCAACCATATCACAGGATTTTCTTGGCAAGATTTGTGCAGAAGGAGTTTGCAATTGCCATCCTCTGAGGCTGAGAGAGTGTGACTTGCCCAGGGTCACCCAGTGAGTTTCATGGCTGAGGCAGGATTCAAACCCTGGTCTCCAGAGTCATAATCCAAAACTCAAACCACTATGCCACACTGGCTGTCATATTCACAGGTACTTCCCCCTCCAAAAAAAAAACCCCTCACTCCTTCATTTCTCCTGTTACACAAAATATTTGTAACAAATAAATCAGAGCTTGGGGAGGGGAGCACACTTTTTGGATATTTTTCAGAAACCCTCAAATGCATATGATCAGTGTCTATGTTGGCTTGCTGGGTGGGGGGTGTTTTGAGAGTTTTACCCCTACACACCCACACACCAGTAATATTTTCAAGCTATTTTCAGAAAGACAATTGTGGAGCTGCCACATTTATCCATAATGAGGGTGTAGATTCATCCTCAGTGTATTGAGGCAGAAACTCTTATTCACCTCCTCCACTTATTTAATCCCCAAATGAGTGAAAGCCAAGAGGCTAAAATATCACAAAGAGTCAAAGCTGCAGTTTTTTTATGAATCTTCCATTCATTCAAGACAAAAGGTCAAAAATGAACACATCAAAATATTAAAGGAGGATGAATTGGGCATGAAACATAATACACCTAATGTGCCAAATCCCTGTCCCCCAGGCCTTCTTGAAGAAAGAGACTTCACTGCAATAGGTTCTCCCTTCCTCCCAGCATCAGTCAAGAAATAGGTCTCTTTGCAGACTAAAGATCTGGCGCTTTAGAGGAGGGTACAGATGAAGCTGAGATGTCCCTACCATATCCTCGCCTTAGCTTGCCTCTAACAAAAGGGATTTATTTTTTTAGCAGTGTCCATATGGTGCCTACATGAAACCAGACTCAAAGGGAAAAATCGTATTTCTTGTTAATGGGCCTATCCTACTGAAATATAAAGCAGAGTGAGGGGTCTTTACAATCTAGGAGCAGCCACCAAGAAGGTCTTCTCCTGTGTTCCTCCCAGACATACCTGTGAGAGAGAAAGTCCTCCCCAGAAGATCTCAAAACATGAGCAGGCTCAGATAGGGAGATACTGTCCTTCACATAACCTGGGCCTAAACTGTATTGGGTTTTATAGATCATAGCCAGCACTTTGAATTGTGCCCAAAAACAGACCATCAGCCAGTGGATCTATTTCAACAAGGGAGATATGTGCCATATAGCCAGTCCCAATTCACAGTATGGTTTCCACTCTGGTTTCTGAACATTCTTCAAAGAGATACACAGTTTCTACATTTCAGCCTCATCACATCCTAATTTTTCATACTTATTATTTTTAATGCAATTCAAACACTACTTGTGATTTTTAATTACATCTTCTCTAAAAATGTGCATTCTGGCTATGTTCCTAAATCCATGTATGATGTCTGAACCTCAGAAGTGTCAACTGGAGCCTGCCAACCTAAATGCTTTTAGGCAAACACAGCCTTAGATTCTAAAGCTTTTTAAAACATTGCCTACTGAAAGTCATCAGTGCCATTTGGAAACGTTCAGATGAAACTATGCACTGTAGGAGTCAGAAAGCTACAATAGGAATCTGTACCCCCCTCAGGGTTGCACGTGGACTGTCTCTACCTCTACAAGGTATTATTTTGAAACTTTATTTCAGATTTGCAAAAAAAGTGATTTGTGTTTTGGGACATTCATTCATTTAGAGGACTTTTTAAAAAAATCATCAACTGCTATAAATGGGCTGGAGCCAGTTGTGTCTGAAATGAAACCAAAAGGCTCAAGAGCAGATGGCCTAACATGTTCAGTGAAAGTGCTGCCTGGAAATGTAATGCATTCTTCACTAGCCTCAAGGACTAGCCTCACTGCTCATCACCAACCTTTGAATCTGCCTCATTCCCTTATTCTCATAGGCTACTAATGAGAACGGCCAAGAGCCAAAGTGATCTGAAAGTCACACTGTCTTTTCATTCCCCACTCCATAATATTCCTCTTCTTTTATTCACATATCCAGTAGTTTAAGTCTTTAAAACAAGTAACAGATTTATATACAAGATGATGTATATTTTATATATACATCAGACAAGAAAACAGATGGTTATACACATTCTTCTAGTCTCTGTATCACACCTGATGAACATTTAGCTCTCCAGATGTTGCTGGCCTCAGGGGGGTCTGGTACCCTCCATGTCAGTGAGATGTTAGATCCACTCTGGGGTTCAATCTGAACTTTAACGGAGCTATCCAAGATGCCAATTCTGTTCTGAAAATAGAGTGCAGCACTTTGGATTGCTTTGGTAAAGGCTGGCCTAATACCTGAAGAAGATTCATCACCCCATTGACATAGAAACTACCACCTGCCACTGGTTGGATTGCAACCTCTCAATATCCTTATCACTGGCTATGGTGGTTATCCTGAGCTGTAGTCTATCCACATCTTGAGGTCCTATTCTATAGTTCAGAAACTAAGCAGAGACAGCTGTAGACAGCCACAATCATGTAGTGGTTTGAGTGTTGGACTAAGCCTCTGGGTCACCAGGGTTTGAGTCCTTGCTCAGACATGAAAATCCATTGTGTGACCTGGGGCAAATCAACACTCAGAGTAAAAGGAAGGCAATGGCAAACTTCTGAATAAATCTTCCCAAGAAAAGGCTCTGAGAGAATCATCATGAGTTCCAGTCAACTTAAATGAATGTAAACAGCAAGGAAGTCAGGACTGTTTGTACTTGGAAGAAGACAGAGAGGTTTCCTTAGCACCTAGAGAAGCTACATCATTATTTCTTAGTATTTAGAATTCTTTGATATAATGTGTGTGTGTGTGTGTGTGTGTTTGAGAGTGTAAAGAACAGCCATTACATGTAAAGACATATGCAGATTCTGGAGCCATTATATATTTTATATATTATATGTTTTCTTTTTTAAAAGTTTTGGTAAAGTCCCTTGCCAAAGGCCCCTACATAAAATCTGTAGCCATGTGATTGAAGGCTAAGACCTCCTAAAGATCAGTGACAACTGGTCAGTGAACATAAAGAAGGGACAGGAAGGAAAGGGATAGTTTTTAAAATTAGATAGGTAAACAGTATGCAGGATGGATT
The DNA here is from genome assembly GCA_020142125.1 of Phrynosoma platyrhinos. Classification (NCBI taxonomy): domain Eukaryota; kingdom Metazoa; phylum Chordata; class Lepidosauria; order Squamata; family Phrynosomatidae; genus Phrynosoma; species Phrynosoma platyrhinos. Next base: position 46,971,231 of record CM034706.1, on the reverse strand, counting down.
CATAACTGGCCAAAAAGCTGTGTTCAAAGAGTCATCATTAATGACTGTGCTTCAGATTGGAAGGAGGTCATGAGCAGAGTGCCACAGCATTCTATCCTAGGGCCATTACTCTTCAATATTTGTTATTAGTGACATCGATGATAGGGGTGGAGGGAATCCTTACTAAGTTTGCATATGACACAGTATTGGAAGGGATGGCTAACACATTAGAAGATAGGACCAGAATTCAAACAAAACACCTAGGGCCAAAACATACTGCAGAAATAATCCAGTTTTGAGACTGCTTGGTCTGCCCTGGCTCAATGCTAGGGAATTCTAGGAATTGTAGTTTTGTGATACATTAAGCCTTCTCTATCAGTGAACTCTGGTGCAACAGCATACTACAATTTCCAGGATTTTCTTGCACTGAGCCAGAACAGTTCAAGCAGTCTCAAACTGGATTATATCTGTAGTGTGTTTTGGCTGCTAGATAAACAAACAAACAAAAAAAAATAGCCAGAAATTAATAAATTGAAATTCAGTGGAGACAAATGCAAACGTCTACCTTTAGGCAAAAAAAATCCCCAAAAAACAAATTCACAGGTATAGGATGGGCAATATATATCTCAGCAGCACTACATATGAAAAGAACCTTAGGATTATTGTTGATCATAAATTGAATATGAGCCAAAAGAGTGATGCTGCAGCAAAGAAGGTGAATGCTATTTTAGCCTGCATTAATAGAATCATGATTTCCAAGTCATATACAAAACATATTAGAAAAAGTTGAAAGAGCTGGGCATGTTCCGCCTGATGAAGAGAAGACTGAGGGGTGACATGATTGCCCTCTTTAAATACCTCAAGGGCTGTCACAGAGAAGAGAATGCAGGCCTGTTCTCTGCTGCCCCAGAGGGTAGGACCAGGTCTAATGGTTTGAAGTTATGGGAAGGTAGATTTTGATTGAACATTAGAAGGAACGTCTTGAGAGGAAGAGTGGTTCCTTCCCTGTTTTACTTTTCTACTTTGAAAGAGTATGGTTATTGTCTGTAGTTATAACCTTCTTGGTGTTGATAAGGTTTCTGACCCTAACTTCAGTCCAACAGAGATACCAACTTTATCTTTATAATCACTGTCCTTGGCTCTTGGTTTTTACTAAGCTTTCCATCACTTCTGCCCAACCTCCAAACTACTGTTCTGTGCATTGGACAGTCTATGGTCTTTTCCTGGGAATTTTCTTCCTTGCTGTTCATCACTAACACATATCCTCTTAAGAACGCACATCACCACTGACTTCTGTAACTCTCAGTGCACCTTGGCAAAGCCAAATAATATTCCACTATCTAATCAAAACTACATTCTCCTATTTTCCTCTGCAGCAAAAAGATCTGTTCATGCATGGGTACACTCCATCTTGTGTTCCTCTTCATAATCAGGTAGAAAAAGAAAAAGACATAGGTTGTCCTTGCTTACCATATTCATATTTAACTTGTACTCAGTGCATTTCTAACTTTTTTTATTTCTATGTCCCCCTTCCAGTTTTATTTCATCATTGTACATTTTTCCAGTTTCAAAGAAAGGCAACTTGAAACTGATCTGTATAGCCTTATATCTATCTATCTATCTATCTATCTATCTATCAAAAATTTTATATCCTGTTCTATACTGTAGGATCTCAGGATGGTATACAAGAAAAATTAAATTAAATATTTGTAAACAATTTATATTTTGGAGATAATAAAGGATAATTTTAACAGACTAAAGCATATTAAAATATTCTGCAAGCTAATATAAGTTGCAATTTAACAAAAGGTTAAAGAACCTTAAGATCATATGCATACCCATTTTGAAAGAAATCACTCAGGCCCCACAGGTTGTAATAAAGTGTTTTGAAGCATATTGGCAGCCATTGCAATTCTTTGAAGATCATGTATATCATTGCTATATGATACTACAGTAATTGCTGCTGAGTTTTGCAGTAACTGCAGCTTCCAAAGTATTTACAGAGGTAGCACCACATGATGGAATTATATAATTGTTTTTTATTTACTTATTCTGTAGACAAGAATAATATAGACTAGTTTTATGCACACTACAGCTTGTGCCCAGAATGAAATTCAGTATATCATAATTCAGCCTTCTTTTCAAATGTGTGTGTATGCATGTGTGCATTTAAATATGTGTTTATTTGATTGTCTGTCATGGGTAGAAAAGGACTGTGTTAATTTATTCCCCCCTTCCACAAACTTGTATCCTCCAAAGCATTTAGACTGCAATCCATGTTAGCCAGCGTCATTCAGCATAATAGTGGGAACTGTGGTCCAAAGCAGCATCAATTTGGAAAAAAGGGTTTCCCCCTTAAAACTATGGGTGTATCTACCAGGGGTAGGCAACCTTTCTCCTTTAAGGGCCGAGGGACTTCAGCTCCCAGAATCCCAGGAGCTATTGGCCAACATGGGACTATTGGCCAACATGGCTGACCTTCTAGGAGCTGAAGTCCCTCGGCCCTTAAAGGGGAAAGGTTGCCTACCCCGATCTACACTGTAGAAATAATATAGTTTGACACCACCTTTAACTGCCATGGCTCTAGCCTACAGACTCCTAGGATTTGTAGTTTTGTGAGACATCAGGAGTCTTTGACAGAGAGAAAGCCAAAGACCTTGTAAAAGTACAAATCCCAGAATACCATAGTATGAAACTACAGCTCTGAAAGTGGTGTCAAATGGCATTATTTCTACCATGTAGGAACACCTTGGCTGTGCTAGAGTAGGAACACTTCCAACCTTTAGGTAATGTCTCTTGTGTGGTCTATTTTTAATCCATAGGACCCTTCCTTTCTTCTATAAGCACAGGTAACTTAAGACCACATTTCATCTAATCATCTTTCAAGCAGAACTCAAAGAGCAGAGAATAACATCTCCTTTGTATGTTTCAAATTGCAATATGGTTACTTCTATGCACCACCATACTACAGAGCTTAGAAAATCAGGCCTATTTTTTGGCGAAGGGGTAACATCTAGAATGCATCAATCAACAGGGCCATTATAGGCCAAAAAGTAACTTTTCCCCAAGCTCTGCTATATTGTCCTGATAGCTTGGGAGACTGTGGCTATAACAGATTCTACCTGATCCTTGAGCATGGAAGACTGCCAGAAAAATCCAGATGAATGACCAATTGTGTCATCATATTTCCCTATTAATAGTAGTAGCGGTGGTATTTCCAAAAGCATTTTGTAGAAGAAAGCATTATTTTATGATGGAAAAGTGGCCCTTGGAATGCCACTGCATTGCTTAAATTTTAACTAGTTTGTACTGGAGCAAAGATAAATAAAAATCAAAAGCTGTTTAGGCACTTATCTGATTGGTAAGGTCAGATACATTGACCTGAATCTTATGCAGGTAAGCAAAACCTGTCACAAGTGCTGCGCTACTAATGGAAGAGACACAAATACTTGACTTTAAGCAGACTTTTAAAAAATACTTCCCTTATGAAACATTTCAGTGCTTTCTGTTTCTCTGGGCATAGCGACTTAACCAAGGTAAGTTATCTTGACACAACACCCCTGGAGCAGCTTATCTTTGGGGGATGAACAAAGTGTTCTGTGTTGCCAAGCTGGCTTGTTATCAGTTAGAGCACACATGATGCATCCTTGGAAAGTACAACTGAGGTTAGGGGAAGTTCTGGAGACAGCTTTTTCATATATTTATATGCCTCCAAAGGCAAAGCGATCAGCTTGATTTAAGAACATATGGGCTGTGATCACAAACCACTGAAGTAGGCATGTTTGCCCTTAAACTAAGAATGTAAATCTACATTTATTTCATCCTCACATAGGGGAATTATTTTTTTTCAAAGGTTTCCTCCCCACTGGGTGAGCTTATGAGTGTTTTGGCACATTTTTGATGACATTTTTTCACATTGCAGAAGTTATTTTGCAAAACAATTTGCAAAGTTTCTTGTACAAAATGCCATTACATTTGCACCAAAGAATGAAAAAGAAAAAGCAGGGGCTGCTCTTTACACTCTCACAGAGAGGTACAAGGAATTTTGCAGGTTCCACCATTTTTTTCAATAGGGTGTCTCAACATATCAAGGCATCCTGTCTCATCGAGCATGATAAGACTTGTGAATATTCTTTACATCTGTGCCTTAAAATGATGGACAGCCCAGTGGTCTCTAATTTTGGTACAAGTCATTATTTATCCAGTTCTCAGTTAGTAGACAGGAAAGCCTTTATGCTGGATCATCTGTCTAACACAGACCAGTGTGATCAAGGTGGCAAAAGTTTATGAGGAAGGACAAACAAACTAGAAGAGGCTACAACAGTTTGCTTTTATCTGAGTCTATTGTGGAAGGAAATATTCTGCCCCTTCCTCTCTTCTTCCTCCCTCTGCTGAATTCAATGAGTATAAACAACTTTTGCACTTTGAACTCAGTTTTCAACAACTGAAATTAGCCACAGATGAAGAGGAAAAATGGACAGAGGAGAGGGAAACTGGGACATTTTAAAAGCAGCTGTAATGTGTTGTTTTTTGTTTTTTTTTTAAAATGAGATGACAGAAAATTGATTACTCTTCTGATTAAGATTAATCAGCACTGTCCCTAAAAAATCCCTATCTGTATGCCATGCTGTAGTAAATTTGTTAATCTTTGAATGCCAGAAGATTTATTATTTCTTTTGTCGTAACAGACCAAAGACATGTAACAGACCAGAGACTAGGACCCGAAACAATGGATGCAAGCTGCAAGAAAAGAGATTCCACCTCAACATTAGGAGGAACTTCCTGACAGTAAGGGCGGTTTGACAGTGGAACACACTCCCTCGGAGAGTAGTGGAGTCTCCTTCCTTGGAGGTCTTTAAGCAGAGGCTGGATGGCCATCTGTCAGGGATGCTTTGATTGGGAGTTCCTGCATGGCAGGGGGTTGGACTGGATGGCCCTTGTGGTCTCTTCCAACTCTATGATTCTATGATTCTATGTCCCAATAATTCTGAAAATGTTAGGCTACTATGCTCCTGAGTTGGATAACTTCTAATAGTCGCTCTCACTCCCGCACCCAGTCACAGTTCATCCATGCCCCAAATATATCAGACTTCCATTCTTTTCTTTGTCCTTTTTTTCTTTTTCTGCTTGAAGTGTAGTGTGGATGGAGTTGTCTTCCCTGCCTAGAAATATAATGAGAGAAAGAGGATCAGAGGACAACCTGCATGGCAAAGGTCACACACCCATTTAACTTTTGGTGGGACTGTCCAGAAGCAAAGGAAGAACTGAGACAAACCTTGGTTCAAGTGCTGTCCAGATGATGTTTGGTCAGTTCAACACTGAACCCAAAGTATAACACCCTTAAAACATTTAAAAATAAATTACCGTTTGCTCTGGATCTTCCTGGAAGATCCAGAATGCTTTGTTGCAGCCAGGTGGCTGTTCAGCATGTGTCCTCCTATGCCGCCTGGCATTGACACCATTGTTGCTGGTGCAAGTCAGTCACTCTGAGGTAAAGTGTTCAGCAATGTGAACAAAGCTAGATGCCTTGTTCTAACTTCAGAGCAAGCAATTTGCACCAGCGGCAGCAGTGCTGGCCAGCACAGCAGGAGGCACACATAAACACACACCCAGCATCACAAAAAAGTGGACAAAATAATGGGGAGGGGATGTCCAGTCAGATCCAGGTCCAGAATACTCTAAGCTGATCCTAGAGTACTCTGGCCCATGCAGACCCAGCCTTTGACAGATTCTGAAACACTAAATCAGGAATTATCAGACCTCCTGTAAGCACCCCCTGGGGGAAATCAATTATACATGTTTTGTTTTGTTTTTTAAAAGGGCCTCACAATGAAAGGGGGCTTCTCAGATCAAAACAAATTTCACTTCAGATAATCTAGCATATGATGAAAACCAATGTGGTGTGGTGATTCGAGTGTTGGACCAGCGGCTGGGAAATCTAGCTTCTAGGCCCCATTAAGCCATGAAACTCATGAACTTGGGATGACTTTCTCTTACTCTGCTCCATTTCACAGGGTTGTTGTGAGGCTAAAGTAGGTGAAGGAAAGGCATGTATCCTACTTTTAACTCATTGGTGTAAAGGTGTCATATTAGCTGATAAATACATTTTCACTATGCCATAAATGCCAGGGAGCTATGCTCACAGCCATATTCTCTTCATAGCATCCCAAATTGGGAAATAGAGGGTGTTACCCAAAAGGTGCATGTCAAGATACATTATAGTGACATCGACTTAGGGGGTTGCAGACTGCCAGAAATAGTGCAAATTGAGTCCACTTTTAGGGTTAGGGTTAGGGTTAGGGAATCATGGGAACTGTATTTTATTGTGGCACCAGAACTCTCTGACAGAGAAGGCTCAATGTCTCAGAAAAAAAAACTATTCCCATGATTCCCTAACCCTAACCCTAACCCTAACCCTAAAAGTGGACTCAATTTGCACTATTTCTGGCAGTCTGCAACCCCCCTTAATCTCCCTCTTCTTGTATTGCCACTTGATCTGAACCAATCTATTAATCTCTTTGTCCACAGTTCACAACAGAGTTAAGAATCTTTAAACCCCATAAAATGGATAAGCTTAATCACACAGAACTCTATTGGAAGATTGTGTGCTTTACATTGTAATGGGATTGTTCCAAGCAAGAATACATACGTTGGCTTAAGTGTCTTGTAGGCTGCATAGATGATAAATTAACTTGGTAAGTGTTTCTTCTGGCACACATGCTTGAATCTCCACAAAATGAACTATTAAACAGGCCATGCAATTTGTATGTCTATATGTAGTTTATATGTCTAAAATATAAGATATCCTAACATTTTCTAGAACGCTTTTCTTCTGTGCAATTCATGACAGAAACCATAACAACTAGCCCTGCCCTGGTCTGAAATGTACAGATATCTTAACAATACATAACCCTGAAACCTTGGATATTTATTGTATTCCAGCATAAATGTCATGATGCCCCAGCATTCACATGTCTGAATCAAAACAATACTCACTTGACCAGATGGCCAAGAGAAATAAATCTGTATTGCAACATGGGAAACAAAGACTTTTTATCTCAGAGTTCTGATTTCTCATTAAATAGTAAGTTGCTTTTGACAGATGTGCTGTAGTTGTATTCATTTTTAATCTCAGCCATATGGTAGCACAGTCTAATGATATTTCAGACATCCTCACAATTTGTTATTAAAGATCGGAGAGCACAGTGTACATGAAAATTGATAAATATGGAGGTGCAGGGATTTTTTGTGTTTTGGATTTGGGAAATCAACCCAAATTGCCACTGGTCTATAAATGATGAAATGATTTTCGGAGTAATGGGGGGTGGGGGAAATTTGACAGACAGCTTCCATTTTTAAAGTATAAAATAGATTTAATCCCTTTATAGTGAGTCACAGTATGGATACCTTCACTATAGTTTTGTCTACCAGCAATACATGATGGTGTCTCAGAAGAGGTTTTATTTCTTGGCCTTGTCATCTGATTTTTTTCAAATCAAACTGTAGCAATGCCAGACTCAGTCAAGCAGTTCTGTGACCCTTTGTCTCCTACCTTGATGTGGGAATACATATTGCCCTGAGAGATGTGAAAATGACTTGGATTGGTCAAATTCATCCCACTGGACTTTGCAGAGTCTAGGGTAGAAGTGGACAATTTGTGGCCTTCCAGATTGTTGCAGCTGTAATCATTCTCTACCATTGGCTATGTTGGTTGGGACTGGTAAGAGCTGAAGTCTAAAAATACCTTCTAGTCAGCAGTGGTTGGTGGCTCCAAGGTCAATGAGGTGGTGAATCTGTTCACTCTGAATGTTATAGGAGCTATCCAAGGTATTGAATTTATTTTGCAGGTAAGGTTCAACACTTTGGGAAGGTGTTTAGTCCAAGGAGTTTGGACTAAAACCCTTAAAGTTTAGAATAGATTCACAACCCCATTAACAAAGAAGTTACCAGCCCCTACTGCACCTGTGGAGTTATAATCTTTGTCCCTGGTCTATGGCTTCTTATAAGATAAGGCAGTTTCAGTTATATCACTCAAAACAAGAGTGGGGAACCTGTCACTTTCCACATGTTATTGGATTCCAACTCCCACTAACCTCAGACAGCATAGCCTATAGTCAAGGATGCTGGAAGTTGTAGATATGAGAAGGTCTACAGGTTTCCCATTTGCTTGTCTAGCAAATAAGAACTTATTCAGGAGAGCCACCATGAACCACATAATCATGGGATCAAACATTGATAAACCCCCACCCTTCCATCCATGCATATATAGATCACTTTTGCAACATACCATTATACTGGAGGTTCTCCTGGCAGGATAAAAGTTGGAGGCTCAGGAATAGGAAGATACAGAAAGAATGCTTGTTTCCTCTTTGCTTTGCTGATTTTTCCTGCCTCCAAAGTGCCATCCCAAAAATTAGAGCCAGGAGCTTTGCAAATAAGGCCAAGTTGCTCATTTCATGCTTTGACAATGTCAGCATTGGCTTGATGACCCTGTGGACTTGTTTATGCAGTTCAGCAGTCATGTTCCCAGTGTCAATTGTGTTCTCATTTTTCAAAAAGTTGGGCATCATATCAGATTGAAAGAAAGTGTGTTCTCTCACTGTCTGTTTGCTGGGCAAAACAGCCTAAGAAAATCATGTAAAAGTTCTACTGCTGGCATCAGAGCACAGCTGGTGTCACCAAACAGCTCTGTCCTACTTGATGTTTTGGTTTGCATTTCTTTTATATTGTGTGGGATTTTATAACCCCATATCCCACCACATGGCCATCAAATGTAATTTTTTTCAACCCTTATGCCACCATGCTACCACCAAATGGGTGAGCTCATCTCTAGAAATCTCTTCACTGCCACCAACTATGAGGCTCCCCACAGGAAATCCCACTATTGTGCCCAAATGTGAGGTTTTTACCCTTTAACCCATCAAATGGGAATACTTCCACAGTGTTTACTACAATCACTGAGAGTGAGGACTGTCCCTGATCCGCACCTCTTTCACTTGTGTAAGGACTTCTCCTCCTGTCCCCCTTGGGTTACTCCAACATTGTTGGAGCTATGTCTAAGTGCCCTCAAGGTTCATATGATGATTTATACAACTTCTATCTCCAATGGATACAC
>CM034706.1:46941894-46962016 GCA_020142125.1 Phrynosoma platyrhinos | reverse complement strand
CATATAAAAAGAAAAGCAACTCTTTATTTACAGAAGTTAAAGAATTTAAACACTCTCTCACACACACTCCTGTCTAGCTACTCATAAACCTCTCATTTATTCCTAAACCTGACTGACTCTTAATCCTAAATTCTCTGCACTCTTTTACCCCTACTAACTATATCAACACGCTATACCTACTAATACCAAATACCAACTCATTCACTTTCACTTACCAGCCTGATGCAAGTCAGCATTCACACTGACATTCCATTCTCTCCCCCTCTCAACATCTATCTGTTATACAACCAATAAATTAAATAACATTTAATGTTGATCAGCTGCTGGTTTGTGGTTCCATGTCTGGTGGCACTGTCCGAAGCTAAAAATATATTAGAAACAGATACATACATCAATTGAACTCATGTTATGCATCAAATCTGAGATAAGACCAGATTTGATGCTGAATAAAATTCCACTACAGATTGAAAGGAAATACTGGCGTATTATGCTATATCTGATAACAGTGGCTAGAATAATATTAGCACAACATTGGAAGAGTCAGGAAATACCAAAGCTAGATGATTGGCTAATGAAATTACTGAAAATGATAGAAATGAATATGCTAACTTGTCACTTACAATAGAAAGATATAGATGAAATAGAGGAAGATTGGTTCCTGATTATGAAATATTGTAAATTAACATGGGAAAATGTGTAGGAAGAATGAAAGTTTTGATTAAAGATAAGAGTGACTATTATGGGGGGAAATCAAAAGGTTTTGAATAGGTTCTAGGAAGATGGTATTAAATCTGTAAGTTATTATTTTATAAAAATAAGTCAAGAAGATGAATAGATGATATGAAGCACATTTCTGGGGGGAATGGGGAAGTCAAGTTTAATGAGAATTCATATTGAGATTATATTTTTTTATAATTGCCATACTGTAAACAACTGAAGAATATGTATGTTTTATTATTTATGAAACAATAAATATGTAGGCTTGTATATATAAAATAAATAAATTAAATAACATTTCCCAATACATTTCCCAGTACAATACACTGACCATTGTAGCTGAAGCAGATTGGTACATTTGGGGCAATAGTGTTTTCCTATTTCATGCCTATGAGGATTTCTACGAAGGATTGCAAGGGATTTAAGAAACCCCATCATCCCAATTAGAAACCATTCAAGCTCCAGGATTAATTTATAAAGTCAGTGAGTTATAATGATTGCCAATAAACTAAGAATGCATTCCTGAGAAAGATGCTTTTAGGACACAACAGGAGTGGGATGAGCATTTACACTCTTATGTCTCATCATCACAAACACAGCAGTGCAAATGCATGAGTCCCAACAATTTTAAATCAAAAATTTTCCTGTTTGTTTACTACATCCAAGAGAGCAGTTTTCTCAGTTGTTTGTTAAATGAAACATCTGTCTACCAAACAGCTGTTCCCCCATCCCCCAAATTAGCAGATTGTGCAACAAAGGAATGGGAAACCTATTTAAATGTAGAAAGAGATAGTGAGCTGGAGTTATTAACAGGAGAAAGTGAAAAACACTTTCTGTGTTTATTGAAAAACATTATGCCTCTGGAGGATTCCAGCTGAAATCAGCACAGCTTGGAAGTGACTAGTTACAAACAACTACTTACTTATAATTTCTTTCTCCAATAATGAAAGCATAACTAGTTGCACTATGACAGTAACTTTACTAGCTATAGTTTTATTCTTTCTGCAGTGTAACCAGAATCTTTATGCTAGTCTTATAGTTATGGGGGTATAACCTCACTAAATAGCATAGGAGGAATATCACATAGTTCATGGATTTTGCACTGTTTCATTGTGAGTGTGAGGTTGTGATAAAGTAGACTTTCATAGAATATACTTTGCTCCACAGGCAAGCACTGTATAGCATTCAGATAATTTTTTTAAATAACTGAAGACGATTTTGCATACCTTTGAGAAATGGGAAAGTAAAAAGTTACTTATAAAATGCCAATTATAGTAGTGGGGATGCGATGGCTCAAGTGGTTAAAACGCTGACTCTGTTGATTGCAAGATCTGCATGTTGGCAGTTTGAGGCCCAGGTGCCGCATGATGGGATGAGCTCCTGTCACTAGTCCCAGTTTCTGCTAACCTAGCAGTTCGAAAGCATGCAAATGCAAGCAGATAAATAGGTACCACTTTGGTGGGAAGGTAAACAGTGTTCTGTGCAATCATGCTGGCACATGATCACAGAGTAGTTTCTGACAACACTGGTTCTTTGACTTTTAGTAATAGAGATGAGCACCACCCCCTACAGTCAGACATGACTTGACAACCTTGTCAATGGGGAATACCTTTTCCTTTACCTATAGTAGATGTAATGACAACAACAACAACAACACATTTTATTTATAGCCCACCTCTCCCTTCATATTGAGGTGGGTTACAACAAATAGGAATAACAATAAAATACAATATACAATTAAAAACCACATTTCTAAATAATTTAACTATATATATATTTAAAGCTTTCGGGATTAGCTATTTTAATTGATTGCAAAAACTAGAACTTGGGAAAGTTATGTTTTAGAGTTTTATTTGGAAAAAAAACTATATTCATTTCAAACTGGTATTATTATTATTATTATTATTATTATTATTATTATTATTATTATTTCTCTCCTTTTCCCCAATATTAGTCAAGGTGGTTTGCAAATTATTAAACCCAGCATAAAAACATAAAAACAGCATAATAAGTACAAGTGTGTATGTATGTGTGTATTAAGACTCTAACACCACATGGCCTCAAATAACACCATCATTCACTAAAGAATGCTAGAAACAGAGTGTTCTTAACTATCACCTTATATGCAACTCAGTTTCATCTTTAGTAAGTGAAGAAGAAGGAAGCTGAAATGTTTTGCATATGTTATATTTTTGAATTGGTTTGTTGCTTGCTTACATACATGCACGCACGCACGCATGCACACACACACTCACAGAGAGAGAGAATATGTAAAACTGAAACCATGTAAAATTTATTTGACTTTTTTTCAATCAACAAAACAGTACATCATCAAAATCTCATTGCAGTTAATTACGAAAAGCCTGCTAAAACAGGAAAGTTTTCACTTTACTCGCCAATGGAAGGAGACCAAAGAAAGAGCCTCCCTAAGACAAATGTCTGAGAGCAAGTCCTTCCCCTGGTTTCTACCAAACAGATTGGGAAGATAGTGGGGAAGAGACAAGGGCCTGTCTCCAAGATCTAAGACAGGGGTAGGCAACCTTTCCCCTTTAAGGGCCGAGGGACTTCAACTCCCAGAAGCCTCAGCCATGTTGGCCAATAGTCCCATATTGGCCAATAGCTCCTGGGATTCTGGGAGCTGAAGTCCCTCGGCACTTAAAGGGGAAAGGTTGCCTACCCCTGATCTAAGACCTCAAACAGACTCATACAGGGAGGTGCAGTCCAGATTTCAGGACTAAATATGGGAAAGAGATGGATTTAGATTTCGTGTTAAAAGCAGAATGGTCATGCATGACAAGTGTCAATTCAATTCAACTACCACATCACCTATACTGGGACCAATAACAGATGACTGTTGAGGAGACAGTTTGAAATTTTCCTCAATGTCCTAACAAAGATTATTGATGCAACTATGAAAGAATTAGATTTGGTATACAGAGAGACAAGTATGCCTAGATCAAAGTATAGACAGACTGCTGTGAACATCACCCTTTATTTACCTCACACTGAGTTAAAAGTGTTTATATTCTACCTTAAGAGCTGACTTCCCTTCCCTTCCTCAAATGAAAGATCATTTTCTTTTTGCCTATATTTTCCCTCTGACCACTTCTGGAAGCTTCTAGAATTTGAAGAGAAAATTGCATAAAATTTACAGCAACTGTGCTCATTTTTGACTTTACAAAGGAAAGAGGAATGTTCTACCTACCTAACTGGATTAGATACCTGTATTAGATACCTGGAGTGGTATCTAATCATAACAGCAATGATTATGGTGAAAATGAGGGATGTTTTAAAGTCTGCTGTTGTTTTTGTTGCATATAACTTGCTTTTATTATTCACCACTGTAATTGTGTTGCTGTTTCACACAAATGTTTTGTTTTTCCTGATTATCCTTGAACCTGGTTTGGTGGAACTGTGACCACATGAGGCCTCCAGGATTAATATGCCATGCAATCTTATGAATTTCAGAAGCTAGGTAAGCCAGGCCTGGTTAGTACTTGAATGGGAAACTACCAGGGATCACCAGATAGAGCTAGAGAAAGAATCTTCCCTGAAACCATGAACAGCCATTGAGAATTAGAGTTTACAATACTGGACTTGAGAGATAAATGGCATGATCAGTATGAGCCAGCTTATGTTCCTAATCATAGGTTTGTGAGTAGAGTGGTGATGATGATGATGATGGTGATGATGATGATGATGATGATGCATACATTCTTTATTAAAATTAGCATCCATGGGCAAAGTGAAGCAATATAAGAATAATAAGAACTTCCACAGTCAATTAATACAATAGTTTAATTAATAATTAGTTGCATTTTACCTGGTTTGCTGATCATTTAAAAATAGTTCCTGTTGGCACTCTTGCTATCTAAAAGAAACAACATTAAAGGAAATATGGTTTAGGGAGGAAGAAGGAAAAGGCAAACTGGCAAGTGTTTAAAATGTTACAGAGATTTTATAATGACCAGCTCAAATGGAAATTGTTCAGGGAATGGAGATTTCAGGAGCTGGTCCCTCAACCCTGGTATAATTCTTTCCTATGGCTACAGCCTGATGGGACGGAAGATATTCGCAGTAATTTTATGGTTGCATTTCCCAGTCTCTTCCAGTGCTGTAGGAGCTCTGCTGAGTAATCATTGTTTATTTTCTGCAAATAAATAAACAAATAAATAAATAAGCTTAGCTCTTTTGTCATGGAAAAATTCCTAAATTCCATATTTCCCAGGGGAGCTGCCAGGCACATCAACTGAAAATTCTGCAAAAGAACATCTGTTTAGTCATGCTAACTATACAAAAACATCTTCATAGTTATATAAATGTGGGATATATATTTTTGTGCTTTCTAGCCATTAATTACAGGGTATATTACAGTCTCATTTTACTCAGCATTAAACATCTGGTGCCAACAGCAGAAACAAGGAGAAATGCATGATTATATTGTCAGACTTAATAATTCAGAAATATTAATCAGCTCTCATAATCATCAGTAATATCTCACATGCAAATAGCTTTTGATATTCATTTTCTCCCTTGATGTTCTCCTTTCATAAAACAATAAACACATTGAATGAACAAATATTAAATCGTACCAGCATATCTTTATTAGACTCCAGGAATTTCTACCAGATGCACTTTTACCATGTACACATGGGCCATAATCCAAAGAAACAGTTTGTGCAAATAGAAATAAAGTGCACATGTAACTTGGGCTTGCTTTTTCTCTGTGTGCACGTGTGTGGACTTGCCCATGTGCCTATGTATTTAGTGCATGAATGTTCTGACACTGCAGATCCTCAAGTTAACCAAGAAAGCCACTATCAAAAATTGAGAAGCCCATTTGATCATTGTCTGTAAGAACTGCACTGGCTAAAGCACCAGAGAAACCTTTGCTCTCTCTTATATAAGCAGAAAGAATTTAGAGACAGAGCCATGTTAGTCTAGATCACTATGCAAAGAGATCTAGTAGCACTTTTGAGACTAACTGAGAGAAAGAAAGAAGTTGGTACCATGAGTTTTCATAGACTTTAGTCTACTTCATCAGTTATATCTGATAAACATCTAGGGGTAGCCGTGTTGACCATTATAGCAAATCCAAAAATATCCAAACAATGATACCTTTATTGGGCCAAACAAAATGCACAAGTACATGTTGCAAGCTTTCAACGTCACACTGGCTTATTCATCAGGCAAACAGGAGGGGAAAAAATTAAGATGTTAGTCTTGGGCCTGCATTTTCTGTTTCTAATCTCAGTTCAGATATTAGGGGAGGACTAACTGCATGCGGTCACTTGAAAATTGGCCAAAGGGGGAGGAGCCAGCCTGCAACATGTTGCAACATGTAGTTGCAATATGTAGTTGTGCATTTTGATTGGCCCAATAAAGATATTATTGTTTGGATGATATCTGATGTATCTCTCAGGGTCCATACAGAAAGCCCCTAAGGGGCAGCTCTGTGCCAGTCCTAGGAGTGCTGGATAGGGGCTGTGGCAACCACACACCGCAGCCCCGATCTGACTTTTTGCTGCTCCAAAAAAAGCTTTAGTGCTGCTGTGGCGGCTCTTTTGTGCCCCATTTTTAAAATAATGTCAGGAAACAGGGAGGAGAAAACATGACAAAAGTGCTGTCCATACCACATGAAAAGAAATTGTCTTCTGGGGGGCTCTGGGAGTCCACAGAATAGCCCTGAGGTGGCTCATGCAACCCACAGCCAACATTTTGCCCATCTCTGCTTTACATGGATCAATACAGGTTGAATTCCCCAACTACAATTCCATCATGTCTAGTGTCCATGCATCAGTATTTATTATTGCACACTGGACTGGACACTGAATTGTGTAGAGCAGGGGAAGGCAACCTTTTAAAGACCTGGGCCAGTCTCCCATAGCCCAGGTCTGCGCTGGGCCGAGGGGGAGGGAAATGGTGGCACATGTGCTCACGCGTGCGCGCGCCCCTCTGTGCACGCTGCCACCGTGGTCGCCGCCATAGTGCGCGCAGCCGCAGCCGCTGCAGCGCATGTCGTAGCCATTTTGGAAATCAAAATGGTGGCCGCGATGCATTTGCGCATGTGCAAGAGTACTGCGCATGCGCAAACGCATTGCGACCACCATTTTGATTTCCAAAATGGTGGTCGCGGCGAGCGTGGCCGCAGAGCGGCAAAAACGGCAACAGCGGTGCGTGGCGGCAGCAGCGGCGGCAACCTTCGGCCTGGGCCGGTAAGTCGAGGGACCGGGGCCTTAACCAGCCCCCAAGCTGTAGGTTGCCGGTCCCTGGTGTAGAGTCTCTAAAAAGCAGTGAATGGAGGTGAACTTTCATTCAGTGTGCCTGGAAATCTCCATGACAGAACAATAGTAAGCTATGTCAAGTCAGTCACCATCATTACGGTGATGCATCCCAAATCCAGACCAACTTCAAGGACGTTATCACACGGGGGAAATCTGCTGGTTAATCCACACAAATCCCAAACAGAAACTGGATTTGTGCCTCACGATTTCACACGACGTCACACAGAAACTGGACAGAAACTGGTGTCATCCGAGAACTTTTTAAATTCAGTAGTTTTGAGGAAATGCATTTGCGAAATCACAGTAATTTCACATTTACCGTAATGTGAAAAGCAAATGCGCAATTGGGAGCATTTACCTGCTTTTTCCCATGGTTCCATGGCAAGCATTCCTCTATCTGCGCATGTGCAAGAAGATCATTTCTAGTCCATTTATGGGCCTTTCTCACTTGTGTGTGAACGTTAAATACAGTTTTAGCATGAGCTTACTGTAATTTCGCAATTAATTTAATTACATGTGAAAGCCATTTGCGGAATCAAGGTTTATTTTTGGTTTATTTTCGGAATGCCTCATTTACACTTTATTATCGCTTTCTGGCCCACGTGCGATAACGTCCCAAGTGTTGTCAGGAATATGCTTTATCCACATTAGAATGCACCCTGCAGACTAGCTTTGAAATAGCCAGGTTGCCATTCTGGATATTGGTACCATTTACAGCAAATCATGAAGACAATTGCTCTGACCTCAAGAGTAAGTGACCTGTGGCAGTTGTGGACACACTAGGCAGCTTAGTGGGATGCTCATGCAGACATCTGCCATGGCATGGAAATGGAGGGTGAAGAAATGGGGGCAGGTCAAGGAGGCCAGGATACTCCAGGCTGCCCCAGGAGTATCCTGGCCAATGCAGAAAAGTTCAGACTGTGATTACTCTCTTTCTGGATCCTAATTTAGCTTCAGTAACTATAGAAGTCATTGCTTGGTCTGAAAGAAAGTCATTGCTCACTAAGAAATCACTTGGTGAGAAGTTCAATAACTTCAGAAGTCATCACAACACAATGAGAAGAAACTGGTTGTTTGAACCTACCCTTGCTTAAGTATCAATGCTACAATATATCTTGCTTCAACTGAAAATGAGAAAACAGAATGTGAAAACGCAATAACTTGCCATACAAAACTGCCCCTTTATTGGAATCTTGCATCTGTTTTTCTACATTTAGAATTACCCAAAGCAATTTTTATTTTGTTCCGCAGAACAGTGCTACCTTAAAAAGTCTCCTATTATGCTGCCACATTCTGGTGTGTATTCAACATCTGGTATCAACAATCTAAACAACAAAAAAGGCGAGATTATGCTGTCAGACTTAATAATTCAGAAATATTAACCAGCTCTCAAACCATCAGTGGTTTTTCATGTGTAATTGGCCCTTGATGTGTATTTTGTACTTAGGAGACTCTCTGTATACCAGCGTAGAGAACAAGTGTTCCATCTTTCATGTAACTAACAGGGATCATTTCAGCTAAATGAAATCACTTCATCAGCAATAGGTTGTTTGGGTTTTTTGCCTTGGGGAAAAAAAAGAAAGTTCTATCAAGCCAAACATTCAGTGAGAAAACAGCAGGGGATGGGATGTGGTGAGGAAGCTACTGTGTGGCCAATTGTAGATTAGGAAGTCTATTTAGTGTTAAGCAAACGTGAGATTTGGGAAAGATAAACTATTTACAAAATGGGACCAAAATGTTTTGCTTGTTCAGTAACCAAAGGACGGCTGGTTAGTTACCTGTACATTTCATTCTTCCTTCCCATTTTGGTGAGATTGCTGGTGTTATGTAGTGGTTAGCGTGCTTAAGTCAGAATTAGGAAATCCAGATTCAAGTCCCCATTCAGTCATGCAACCTTCTGGATGATCCTAGGCCAGCCTCTCTCTCTCAGCCTGATGGACTTCACAAGCTTGTGAAGATAAAGTGGGGAGGAAGAAAGCCATATACAACATATTTCATTTCATTTCATTTCATTTCATTTTATGGGATTCAAGGCAGCTTTGAGACCACGGGGAGAAAAGTGAGCTATAAATATAACTAATAAATTTATAATAAAAGAAAATATCTGTTTGCCTCTGCCATGGCTTCCCAACTGTGAAACTGAGAACCTGCAACTTAGCATGAATACTAAAGGAACCCTGGGGAAGTGCACCTTGAGGTTATTTGGTTTATAAAATGCATTAATTAATTTTAATCAGTTTTAATCTGTTTGCAAGCTGGAGCATTTTCTTCAATAGTTAGGTAGCAGTCTAATCAGTTTTAATATTTCTGCAGCCTTCTGTACCCACCTAATTTTTTAACCTTAACACATTCAGAACAATGGATCCTGTTGAAAGAAGGCATACTATAAGAAGCAGCTCACCAAAGAATGATTATTAGAAGTGGTAGTGACAGAGACCACAGACCAGGAGACAGAATGCGAAAGACTGCACCGAGAACAGCAGAGCTGTGAAAGCAGGAACTTGCAAAAAAGGAGAGCAGAACAGCATCCAAAACAGGTAGGGAGTTTGGAACAGCAATTTGCAACAAATAGCATAGGAATTCATGGAGCCTGAAAAAAACATGTGGATTGAAAAGAAAACTCTGCTTTCTTCTACAATCTGAGTATGGATTCTGATTCTGATTCTGATTCATTGAGTCTAAATGTTACGATGTCAGCTTCTAGCCCCCACTCTCTTGGAATCAGAAGGACTGGAGATACATTTGGCAGTTGTGGTAAGGTGCAACTGTCAGCAGCTATGTCTTCTGCGCAGAGCTCCTCATGAAAAGGCAGGAGGGATATCTGTTGCTCGTGGCTTCCCTCACAGACAAGAGACAATATGTCCAACTTTTAGAATTCCATAATGTTGCTTGAAGTATTTTTTTAATCACATTTATATGGGCAATTGTAATATATGTAAATGCACACCTTTGCAAGAAGATGGAAAAATCATTGTTATTTTCTGTGAGCACCAAGCAAGGCATAAAGAGACTCAACATTTGTGGCATCTGTCTAATTTTTGTACTATAACCTTGAACTCCACCAACCTGATCCTGCACCTAAAATAAAGAACTTCTAAGCCCAGACAGTTGTTCAGAGTACAAGAGGTGACTGGGGCTAACAGCCCTTCCATGCAAAATTCCACTCCTCTCCTATTTATTTGAACTTCCTCCATGTATTCAGAATAATTTAGAGCAGGAGTGAATCTGTTATGTTGCAGCTGTTTTTAATACTCAGGAGTGAAGAAATCTTTGCTTATCTATTGCATATCATCCAGAGGCTTATCAGTAGATCCATGTTTTATCTTCTCCAAACTAGAAGACCATATGTGCATTCAAGAATGGCTCCTTAACTGATCTAAAATGGGTTAATTATAGCTTATGGAATTCTGGGATTTGTAGTTTGGCATGGTATTTAGAATTCTGTGCTGTAGATGCCTAGTTTATTCTTCTGCACTATACCTTGAGAGATCTCTGACCAATAATTCTAAGTACTTCACCAAACTCTAAATTCCAGAATTCCATGAGATGGAGTCATGTCAGTCAAAGTGGTATCAAACTACCACAAGCTGGTAGTGTAGACACAGAAACCACAATCAGAAGCCACAATGGCAATGTCTCTGGGGACTGCTATAATGAATACCAGAACTTTGAAATATAATGCTACATCACTGGAGGCAAGATGTCTTCTAAGTTGTATCTATTCTCTCTCTGCTGTAAAATCATCATCATCATCATCATCACCATCACCACCATCTTTATACACATATTGCCCAGTTAATTATCATTTGTCTCTAACTTTTCCTTTTGGAAGCATAGTTGCTGAAGGAAAATTTGGGCTCCAGGTAGATCTAAAATAAAGGTCTATCATCTGGACCTAATTTGATCTTTGCCAGGCTGTATGCTCTCTAGCAGAAAATTCTAAATAACCGTCTCTAAATTGCCAATCCCAGGACTCCATAGACAGAACTATGGCAGTTAAAATGGAATTGTAGTGCTATAATTGTGCAGTGTGAAAGGCTCTCTGGTCAATAAGAGACTTACAAAAATTTGGTAGATAACAGAAGCACTTTCACCTTACAGATCCTGTGATTAATTCATTGATTGATTAATAAATAGTTAGATATCTGACAGTTGACAATGAAACATGGTTGATGTGAATACCTGGCACTGTAGGTATTTATTTAAATATGTAGGTATGTAGCAATATTTTATTACTGATATTGATGGTTGTGACAGAATAGCCCTAGATCAATCTGTACCATGTGAACATGCATATGTGTGCATGAAGGTTTTCAGATAATTTTTGTGTGTGTCTGGAAATGGGTATTGTGGTGGTTGTTTTTATTCTTCTGAAGGAACTAAGGCAAACTTTTAATTAATTTCAGTTCATAGAGCATTCAAAAGTGTCAAAAAGCCCTGTGGGCTATAGCACAGAATGTGCTTGTTGCCTATAGCAAAGCGGCTGCCTCCTAGGGGGACCACCAAGAGATGGTGTTGCTGTTCCTAGAACTCTCTGAAGTGCCAAGAGAGCACATGCTCATTGCTCATTGCCTTTAGGGCATGCAGCTCGCTCACTCAAGGAGGTCTGAAGCTGTACATTTTCTAAAATGATCACCTCCTGACTCTCAGAAAAGCATGCACATTTCAAAATCTGTGGATCTGGAATTTTGACTGCAAAGTCTTTAAGACAAAAGAGTAACTAATAAGCCCAACGAGAAGAAATAGTTGGTCCTGGGTTGATCCTGGGCTGGAGGATTCTTGGAGTTGCTGTCCAAAAGTAACATTTCCAAGATCTGATTAATGGACTGGCCCAGTACACACATGGACATGAGATCAAGGCCATCATAAATCTCCTCATCTCCTGCCTTCACATTTAGCTCTCGCACAGTCTTCAAAACACTCAAAACAGGCTGTTGTGTGTGTGTGTGTGTGTGTGTGTGTGTGTGTGTATGAGAGAGAGAGAGAGAGAGAGAGAATAGAGCTTGAAAAATATACTTTTTTTTTTCAACCACAGCTTTCAGAATCCCTCAGCCAGCATCACCACAATCACATTGGCTGGGAAATCATGGGAACTGTCATCTAAAAGATAATTTTTCCAGTGGGTGTGTATGTATGCATGTCTATGCAAGAGAGAGAAGAAGGAGAAGGGCTTCTGATCCTTCCCACTTTCACATTTGTCCCTACCTATCAATTGCACATGGCTCTTGGGTGCAAAAGTTCCTCATAAGAAAATGCTGGGGAAAATTTTTCTGAACTGCTGCATTGATCTAGCTGCTATATAACTGGTGAAGAGCAGTTGTTTTATATTCTCTTTTTCTAGAGTTTCATAGCCGAGTGGACATTTTAACCCTTAACCAACAGGACCATAGCCAGCACAAGACAAATTTCAGAGATTTAGCTTAATAGTTATGGTTGAAGTCCTATGATCTAGAATGTGATTATAACCTCAAGTGCCTGCTTATCCCAAGTTACTTTCATGTTGCCTTAAAAATATATATTCTTAATATATTTCTTAGATGGAGACAATGGTTATATAATCTTCAGAGAGTCAAAGCAATTAAAGCATTGAAGATACAGATTTCATATAAATGTTTAAAAAAGAGCTGCATTTTTAATTTGTTTATTCTGACATCTTCTGAGGCAACATCCATTCAACATAAGCAGAAAAGCTTATTATTTGGTAAGCATCAATAAAAAGCAGGTGTGCACCAGTATCCACATAATCTCATGACAGAATTGTTCTCATTATTTTTATTACTTGAACATGGAAAGCTACAATTTATTAGTGATATGGACATTTGTCTTTTTATGGAAGACTTGTTTAAAAATTCTTTGAATATTGAAAACGATGATTTTGATTCCCACAATTCTTAAATTTAATACCTGCTTAACCAGAAAATTGTACATTCTGAGAAAGAAAAATTAATGAAAAAGAAATTTGGCTGTCTCTACTTTGCTACAGATAGCTTCCTCTGAGTCTACCATCCTCAAATGGGGTATATATCCTGGGAGAGCGTGGTATATTGGTTTGCATGTCAGATGGGGTCCAGAAAAACCCAGGTTTAAATCCTTTCTCAACTACAGAGCACACTAGAGAGAGCATTGTGAGGATCAACAAGACTAGTGGAAAGTAAACCATGTTGCCCACCAATCTGAGGTACTTAGAAGAAAGACAGGGTTGAAAGGTAATTTAATAAATGTTCCATTATTATTATTATTTTGTTATTTATAGTAAGCTACAGTTTAACAGAGTGCTATTTCTGTTTATTGCTGTTTTATAGCATAATATTTCAATACATTACAGTTAAAACACTACAAGTCACCCCCACTGGTGGGTGATTATGGGACCAAATCTTCATATGATGATTTTTGTAGACTCACATCTCATGTATTCCAAGTGTTTCAGATGAAGCCTAATATGTACATTTGTCACTGACCCCCAGAGAGAGAGGACTGGATTTTTAAAAAATAATTTTTATTAAATATAAATAAACCGAACAAACAAAACAACAAACCAAAAAATGTACATACATATCCATACATAATCATATATAATAATACAAAATTATATCTTGCCCAACTATCAACTAGCTCAATTGTGTATCTTTTATCATCTTTTTAATACATATTCTCTTTCCTTTCCTTACTCTCCAGTTCTTCGTTTTACAACCTTCTTTATCAATCCTTTCCATGTATCCCTCTGACCCATTCTCATCTTTCCTTTCAAACTTTCTCTCTTCTTCTAACCTCTCTGTCCTTCTCTCTTTTTCTCCCACTTTTTACTTTCGAATTACTTATAGACTTTATTAATTTAATGAAAAAACCCAAGAAATATAAAACATGCAACCAATATACCCTATCCACTATCAATCATGACGAAGCTATCGGTTAGTCTATTATATCCTATAATATCTCTTCCCTTTCCTATACTTTCTTATTACCTAACCCATTATTTCTTAATCTCTCCTTCCTTATCTTATCCAGAGATGATTGGATTGGTAGAGCTCTCTGCCTTGTTTTAATGTAGAATTACCACCATTGAAGGCTTCCAGAAGCAGAAACTGCCATTTTAAGCCTACTGCCAAAAAAAATTCAGTCCATGGACTTTAGAGATTCAAGATGAGTCTGGGGCACAAAAATGGCTACAAGGGCTGGGTCACAGGATTCCCACCCCAGATGTAAAGTATGGATGCAAGATATATGTATTATATAGGAATGCTTGCTCAGGGAGTTAGTTTTGACTCCAACTCCCTGGTTTGATTTCCATATGATGTGTGAAGTGGCTCCACAAAATAGTAGATTAGGTAGAAAGAAATAACCCCTATGAGGATTCATGTGATGTGACATAAAGAACATGATGCAAAAAAAGTTTATCATATTGAAAGCATTAAGAAAAACAAAAGCCATCATGTTTTAAGAGATAAGAATGTTGGACCTGGGCAAGGGAATGCCAGGTTCAAATTCCTGTTTGTGTGCCTTCAAGTCATTTCCAACTTATGGCAACCCTCAGGTGAACCTATTATGGGGTTTTCTTGACAAGATTTTAGTCAGAGGAGGTTTGTCATTCCCTTCCCCTAAGTATGTGACTTGCCCAAGGTCACACATTGGGTTTCATGGCTGAGCTGGGAATAGAACCCTAGCCTCCAGAGTCGTAGTCTAGCACTCAAACCATTATGCCACACTAGACCATTATGATCATCCAGTAACATATTAAATGAAGGTAATAAACCTTCACTGCTTCTTTTAAAATGCATTAAAATGCAATGAAAGTTATTAAATTTACCATGACCCTTGAAAAAGTGGGAAAACTTCAGGTGCAGAAGAGTGCAAGTTTCTAGTAATAGTATTGTGGCTGTTGGTCAAAAGGATATTGTTAGCCATTCTTTTACATAGTAGGGTTTAATGGATTGCATGTTTTTTTTTTAAAAAAAAAAACATAGGCAGAAATAAAAATGAGAAAAGCAAATTACAAAACCATCTTATGCTTCTTTTTACCCATTTCTTGCAACAAAAATGCAAAAGTAATGAGACAAAGAGAAGGCAACTTGTATAGAACAGAAAACAGCCAACTTTGGAAGCTTTTCTATTGCAAACTTATTGTTGCCTGCTTTGTATTTGAGGATTCTGTGCCATATTATTCCCCACATCTGGGCTTTGGCAGGTGGAGAGGTATGCTAACTTCCTCCATCTCTGTGCCATTACGTTGTATTAGTTTTCCAGTTTGCACAGATGTAACTGTAAAAACTTGATTCAAATGAGAGCTACGAGAGCTGGGGAAAACCCACCTGGAAAAGCAGCTTGCTTTTATATATTCTTTAAAAAAACATTTTAAACATTTCCACTACAAGTTTTACTTGACAATATTTCCAGATCTATAATCAACCAGCTAGCTAGCTAGATAAAACTTTCAGTCAATACTTTATTTTATATTTTTTTTAAAAAGAGTGTTATAATAAAATCACTGTAAATATATCAAATAGAATGACTAAAGGAGTTATTATTTAGTAGATGAAACATCTAAAGGATTTTAAAAATTAGAACAATGTAAAAAAAAAATAGCCACAAGAGAATGGAAGGGATACACCCAGCTTTTCAGCTTTTCTTATTGGGAAATTGAAAGGCTTTGCTAAGACAAAAAAGATGTTTGTGGTTGTCCAGTTATTATGGAAATTGGAGACCTGATGTGGCTACATTGCATATATGAAAAGCATGGAAAAGTTACTTTTTAGATTAGAATTCTTAGTAACCTCAGCCAGCATAGCTGATTCTGGGAATTGTAATCCAAACAGTAACCTTCCCCAAAACTCTCTCATGTGGACATGAAGAAAGTTGACCTGAAGCCCTGATGCATACTTGGTCTTCCACTCCAACTGAGCCATCATGGCAGTCCACGAAGCTGTTGCATTAACAGCTTCCAGCCAACAAAGAAAAGCAGATGTAGGTCCGGAACAGATGTCCCTGAAGGGACTGCTTGAAGCCATCCCTTCCAAAGAACGATTGGGGCTGCAGCAACCACACACCACAGCCCCAATCCACCTTGAAGCTGCCCAAAAAAGGAGTGGCAAAGATCCAGATCAGCCTGGATACACCTACATGCCTGATAGCCAGTAGATTCCTGGCAGTTCCAGTCCCTCTCTTATGATTTATTCTCTTCTTCATTAGGGCTCTGAAATGGGATGCAAAATGTAGTCAAATGGGCAGTCAAGCTGGTGCATTCAGACTTCTTTTCATCTTGGAAAGCTTTAGAAAGAAAGGTATTTCATAACTGTGTCCCTGTTTTCACTTTAGTAACACACAATAGCACTAATCTAACATGCAAGCAAAATAACGATCAAAATTCTGCAGTATAGATTCCAACTATACATGGAGAGAGAAATTTCAACAAGCAGGATTCAGAAAAGGAAGGGGCACTAGGGAGCACATTGAAAATATAGGATGGCTAATGGAGCACACAAAAGAATTTTAAAAATCAGCATGCATTTCATAGACTACAGCAAAGCATTTGATTGTGTAGATCATGAAAAACTATGGAATGCTCTCAAAGACATGGGGATGCCTCTCATCTGATAGTCCTGATGAGGAATCTGTACCAAGGACAAGAGGCCACTGTCAGAACAGAATTTGGGAAAACAGAGTGGTTCCCAATAGGCAAAGGGATCAGGCAAGGCTACATCCTATCACTCTACTTGTTTAATTTATATACTGAAACCTCATAAAAAAAGCAGAATTAGAATCAGAAAAAGGGGGAGTTAAGTTAGGAGGAAGCAATATTAAAAACCTAAGATGTGTGGACGACCCCATATTATTAGCAGAAGACATTCAGGAATTGAAACAGTTATTAAGAAAGGTCAAAGATGAAAGTGCAAAGCCAGGTCTGATGATGAACATAAAGAAAACAAAAATAATGACCACAGAAGAAATGCACAAATTCAATCTAGACCATGAGGAAATTGAAATAGTTAAAGAATTCCTATATCTAGGATCAAACATTGACCAGAATGGAGAATGCAGTCAAGAAATAAGAAAAAGACTAGGAATGGGAGGCAGCTATAGGGCAGCTGACAATCATAGGGCAAGTGTGAAAGGACTGGTAAAAATACTGAAGAGTAAAAACATACAACTGAGCACTAAAGTCAGAATCATCTAGGTCAGGGGTAGGCAACCTTTTTGAGCCGGGGGGCCGGGTTGCTATCCCTCAGACAACTGGGGGGCTGAAGCACCAAAAATAAATAAATAAATAAATATAAATAAAAATTTTTAAAAAATAAAAAAATTAAAAATTAAAAAAATATGCATGCACACTGTCTCAGCCCCAGAAAAGCCATGGCAAAACGCCTGTGGAGATTTTGCCAAGAAAACTCCAAGAACCAGTAATAACAACAATAATCAATATCATCATAGCGGGGGGCAGTGAGGGTGGCGGTGGCAGCAGAGGCAGTGGCAGAACCAGCCTGGGGCCGGTCCAAAGGCCTCAGGGGGCTGCATCAAACTCCTGGGCCTTAGGTTGCCTACCCCTGGTCTAGGCCATTGTATTCACAATTACCATTTACATTGGTAATGATGTGAGAGCTGGAAAGTAAAGAAAGCAGACAGAAAGAAAATCAACTCATTTGAAATGTGGTGCTGGAGAAGAGTACTTGGGATACCATGGACAGCCAAGAAGACAAACAAATGGATTCCTGAACAGGTCAGACCAGGGCTCTCCTTGGAAGCAAAAGATGATCAAGTTAAGACTATCGTACTTTGGCCACATAATGAGAAGGCATGGATCACTAGAAAAAACAATAATGCTAGGAATGGTGGAGGGTAGAAGAAAAAGAGGAAGACCACAAGCCAGATGGATTGACTCGATCAGAGGGGTTATAGGCAAAGGTTTGCAGGATTTGGGTAAGGCAGTGGAAGATGGGGATTCTTGGAGATGTCTCATCCACATGGTCACCATGAATCAGAACTGACTCAAGGGCAGCTATCAACAACACAGAAGGGTATGGCTTATCCAGTCTTGCATTCTTTCCTGTGGAATTACACAATCTCTGAGCTTCAAAATCTGTCTACAGAATGCAGAGCAGCTTGCTTGGTTAGGCTAGTTAGGTCAATTGGTCCATTGGGGACTCTAGAATCAATACTACCTATGAGATTTATCTCAATCTGATCTTGCTGGGATTTCACTGGTGCCACAATAGATTTTTATACTAATGTTCTTTTAATGAGATTTGATAATTAGAAAGACATTTTACATTAAGGATGCAGTGTACATATATATTTTCCCTGTTTATTGCTGTTTTATTACTTGTGCTTCTGTAAGTTGTTCTTGGACATAGGTAAACTGATGAGAATACAGAAAATGAAATAAACATATATTTTCACTACATTTATTTTCTAAGTATTAAATGATGAACACTCGGCAAGGAACAGAAGATGTGTGTTAATAAAATACAGTCAGCCCTCCATATCCATGGATTCTGCATCCATGGATTTAACAATCCACAGCTTGAAAATATATATATATTTAAATTCCCAAAATATTTTGCCATTTTATATAAGGGACACCATTTTACTACACCATTGTATATAATAAACTCAAACATCTATGGATTTTGATATCCACAGGGGGTCTTGGAACCACACCCCAGAATATACCAAGGGTCCACTGTACAAATCATAACAGAAAACAACAATTTGCTCATAGAACAAAACAAAACAAAACAAAACAAAACAAAACAAAACAAAACAAGAGATGTATTTAAAATGTTCTTTGAGACTACAAAGCCCTCTGCACTGTAACAGCTTTTAAAAATATTGTTTGCTGGCAAAAGGTTTCTCAGCCTGATCTGTCTTTGTTGATTGCTGATATCACTTGACATTTTAACATGATTCTGTGCTTGCCAAAGCATCTTATGGTGCCACTTCCAATATCAGAGTCGATCTCGAATAACATTTTGAACGGTTTTGCAAACAAACTTTCTCCCAATGAATAATTGAAGGGAGGAACAGCTTGTGGTGTGTGCTCAAAACTCATTTTTACTATATATAGTTGGAGCGAATGAAGATGCAACCAAAGTCTGTTACCATTTAAATACTCAGTCCTTCGTCTGTTACCTTGACTAGTGTAAAGTTGGTTCCCAAGGTAAAAACTAAGTGGTCTGCTGGCATATGGTATAACCTCCATTTGAGCGCTAAAAGCTGGATACTGTTTTTGTGAAACAGATGTTGTTGAGTGCAGCAATGCACAACTGACTCTATCTAACAGCTGGGAATCCTCCGTGACCCATATAGCTGGAAATAAACATGGCCCTATGTTTGGCAAAAGTATAAGGAGGGAAATTTTCATTTGTTAAAAGGGCTGTTTAAAATGAAGAGTAAATGTTTCCCGCTCAAACCTGATTTTTATTCACCAGAGCAATCTCTCCAGCAGTTTCATGCAATGGCCTTGTATTATTAGAGGCCCCCTCTGCCAGATGAAGGCTGCAGTTGCACTGACATATAGTGCAGATGGAAAATAAACATCTGCCTCAATCAAGAGAGGAGACCAACAGACAGGGCTGACGAATATTCCCTGGCATGGCTCTCTTTTTCAGGAAAGCACATAAATGCTACAGGACCAAAACCACTGGCATCGTCTGGTGCTGTCCTTATGTGGTTACTGACCATGAAGAGAGATGATTAGTATGTGCTCTCCAAGGAGGAGTGATGCAGATGCTCAGAGTGATATGCTTCCAACTCACTAGAATGGGGTTTGCTATAGCCATGTATGTTAAGCTGCAGAGCAGCTTGGGTTGGGGCTTTTTGCAATGTTTCAGTGACATTTAGCACCCATAAATCCTCTTTTTCTTTGGTAGGGAAGGGAGCAGAGAGGGCTTGAAGCAGCACCAAGAAAAGGAAACATATGGATAGGCTGACAGACAGAGAGACCTACATAGAGATTAGTACTAATAAGAAGTAATAGATAAATAGTACAGACAGAGATATAAGTAGAGGAAGATATAATACAAGTTAATCTAGCATTATTCTTAGTAAGGGGGAAAGCACTTCATTCTGACTCCTTAGGATAATCTACACTATAGAAATAATGCAGTTTGACACCATTTTAACTGCCATGG
>CM034706.1:46920006-46931220 GCA_020142125.1 Phrynosoma platyrhinos | reverse complement strand
CAATGGCTATAAGTGCAATGTTTGCCAATGCATATTGTGGAGTGGTTTTGGAGATATTGTGGAGTGTAGAGATTGTAATTTGTAAGGCATATAGTATTTATGTATATAGTAAAATAAAGTAGATCTTTTATATAAGACTACTGAGTTGTCTGGTGTCTTGAGGGAAGATACAAGAGCCAGAAGAATCCTGGAGAGGTTTGGAGACATCTCAGGAAGAAGAGTGAGAAGGCTTGGAGAGTTTGTCAGGGTCTTCAGCCTGTTCTCTGAAACTCTGCTGCTTGGGAAAGAAGCATCAACCACTGATCAAAGCTGGTCAGCTCTGCTGCATAACAAGGTGGTGAGTTAGAGCCAGAGGTGAAGAGCTACAACTCCCATCATCCCTGACATATACTTTGGACTTTTCACACGGGGCTTAAGGCAGACGCAATCCTACCTCCATCCAGCCCCAATCCGGCTCCTTTGCAAAGTTTTCACATGATGTCACAGCAAGCCCCGCCCCATCCAGTGCCATCCCTGGTGCAATCCTGCTTCAGTCCGGGTCCTTGCTCTGCGTGTTCACACGAT
This sequence comes from Phrynosoma platyrhinos, assembly GCA_020142125.1. Taxonomy (NCBI): domain Eukaryota; kingdom Metazoa; phylum Chordata; class Lepidosauria; order Squamata; family Phrynosomatidae; genus Phrynosoma; species Phrynosoma platyrhinos. The sequence continues at coordinate 46,930,656 of CM034706.1, read as the reverse complement.
GTCGCAGCAAGCCCCGCCCCACCCTGCCCCATCCAGTGCCATCCCCGGTGCATTTCTGCATCATCCCCGTTCTTTTCAATTCCTTTTTAAAAAAGGAATTGAGTTGCCGCTGCCGGCAGCAATCAAGAGCCATTCCGGAATGATGCTTTCACAGGTCTGAAGCTGCAGGATCCATTCTGGAATGGCTCTTGATTGCTTCCAGGCGGCTTTGAGACCCCAAGTGTGAAAACGTCCTTTGAAGCTCTGTTGTCATGGAATCCACTACCAACATGGAATCAAAAGTATAATGATATAATAAAATAACTAGGATATCACCACTCTATTTGATAAACCTCAGTTATTGTCTTCATCATTTTGGTGATCTAAATGTCCAAAATATAGGTTTTTGGTGACTATGAATTAGGATTCTATGTTCTCTCTCCTAATCTATTTTTGATGATAAATAGAGACTTCTGCAGAAGTGGTATGCAAAACTAATAAAGGCAACCATTCAGCCACTGTTTATTACAGTAAATGAGCTACATTTTAAAAGGTTTTCTCCTAACCATATTGATATCTTTACTTAGATCTTATTTTTAAAATCTGCCACCTGCTGGGCACATAAGACACACCCATGCTGCATTCCATTTACCCAAAGGCCCATCTCCTATAGTTAATTTCAACTTGAATCAAGTGGATTTATCTATTATTATATTTATTTATATCCCAGCAGTCTGGGATTCAAGGCAGCTTACAAAAGTTAAAGCAGATACCTCTGGAAGTTCAGATTGAACAAAATGTAAAATATAATTACATTATCATATTATTTACATGTTAACTCACCATTCTGTAATTGATTCATTGAGTCCACCCTAATTAAGATCAATCAATAGGATTCAAGATTCTCAGGGCCCATCCAGGGGTATTTCTAGGGAGGCTCAGGAGGTGCAGATCATGCTGGGTGACACCTCAGAGGGGGTGTCTGCCTTCTGGTATGGAGTATACTGCCATGCCTCTCTGCAAGTAGACCAGGACTCCTGGAGACTGAAGGTCTTGAGAAGGACTGGGTCCACCTGTCTGGAGGCAGCAAGGAGGCCACAACACAGTGAACTTCTGGAAGCCTCTCCCATTGCCAAATGGCACCTGGACACCTTCAGGACTTGTGAACAAGGTGGATAGATTGGAACAACTGGGGACATGGAAAGTTCCTTCAAGTGCCCTGGTCCACCAGCCATCAGTTGTAAGTGGACTGGAACCTCTCTCTTGCATAGCAGCCCAATCTACTTTTGAAGGGCCATTGGCCCAAAGGCCCCAAGCTTGGGGGTGACAGCATGAATAACACCAACCCTAGTGATGCTACTGGGTCCATTCACACTACAGAATTATAGTGCTATTATTCGACTTTAATACCCATGGTTCTGTAGTATGGAATCTTGGGATTGGCAATCTAGGGAGGGGCATTTAAAATTCTTGGCCAGAGCATTCCAGTGCCTCATGAACCCCAGGATCCTATAGGGTGGGATCATGGCAGTTAAACTGGAATAATAGCACTATAATTGTGTAGTATGAATGAGTCCCTGATGTAAACAAGATGTTTGTCATGAGGAATGTCACACAGATATTCTATATGTCTGTCCATGTGTATGTTTGCCTAGTGCCATGTAGTCAAGTCAAACTTTAGTTGCTCTCACAAAATGTAGAAGGCATGGCTGGATTTCAGTAGTACTCTATGAGTTATGTGGAACCAGCAAAGCCTAAAAACCATTTGCCATAGCAATCTCTAGTGTCTATGACTCTGGCAAGCAGTGGCTTAGTACATTTGGATCTCCTGTAATTCTTCCAGCTATTGGGAATGGCTTCATTATTATTTAATAATAATTTGACTCAAACTACAATTATTCCTCAGCTGTTGAAAGCAATTTTTTTCAGAATGAGATTGCCTGCCCTCTGACTGCTGGGCCAGAGAGAGAAATAGGCACAGACCTCCCATTTTCTACCTGATCCTCCCCAACACCACACACACAAACACACACACACACACGAATAAGAAGGGAACTAAAAAGAGGAAAATCAAGAAACTCCTTTTTTCCCCAGAGTCCCAATCAAATGAGAAATGATGTATATATTCACCTTATAGAATCATGATGTCCGACTTTCAGAAGTGCATGGTAGTCCAGTGAGTAACAATAGGAGGGGGAAATAATAATTTGCCACCTGAAGTAAAGTAGGTGAAATACCTTCACAGAACTGTTCTCTCTCACCTCAGAACTGAGGCTGGGACTTCAGAGATCTTTTCTCCCCCCCTCCATTATTATTATTATTATTATTATTATTATTATTATTATTATTATTATTATTATTATTGCTGTGACCACATCATGTTTAGCAGCAATCACACTAACTATTGCTAAAAGGTGCCTTTCCCTCCCTTCTGGAATGCTGGCAGATGGCATTGCCCTCACTCTGATTTGGCTTCATTAAGTTGCATCTCATGATTAAAAAAGCTGACAGGAAGAGAATCAACTCATATAAAATGTGGTGCTGGAGAAAAGTTCTATGGATGCCACATACTGCTGAAAAAGACAAATTAAGGGGTCCTAGAGGTAACCTTGAACAAATCACACACTCTCAGTCCCAAAAAATCTCATAACATGTTCCCCTTTGGGTCATCATAAGTCAATTATGAGAAGACATGACTCACTAGGAAGACAATAATGCTTGGTAAGATAGAAGGCAATAGGAAAATAGGAAGACCACATTCTGGATGGCTAGACTCAATCAAGGGCTGCATCCACACTGCAGAAATAATCCAGTTTGACATCACTTTACTGGCACACCTCAATGCTATGGCATTCTGAGAACTGTAGTTTGTTGTGGTACCAGAGCAGATTTTATTTCTTCAGTACAGATGCAGCTAAGGAAGCCACAACCCTGCAAGACCTAAGGTTGAAGATAGGGTGATTTGGAGGTCTCTCATTCATGGGGTTGCCATAAGTCAGGGGTAGGCAACCTTTCCCCTTTAAGGGCTGAGGGACTTCAGCTCCCAGAATCCCAGGAGCTATTGGCCAACATGGAACTATTGGCCAACATGGCTGCGGCTTCTGGGAGCTGAAGTCCCTCGGCCCTTAAACTTGATGGAGGTTAACAACAAACCTGTATGGGGGGGGGATTTTTACCTCAGGCAGCAAAATGTCTATTTTCAGATTACTAATAAAAATTATAATAAAAACAGAGGGTGTTTCAGTAAATCTGGATAACTGCTAAAGGGAAAAGAGGACAGTAAAGCCCCTCAGTTTGTCTCTAATAATATTTTTTTGGATCCAACTCTACATACATTTCTCAAAGTAAACCTACACTTCTACAACCCTCAAGGCAACTAAGGATTATGAAAGAGAAATGATATCCCCAAACACCTCTAAATCTGAAATGAATTAAGTTCAATGGCAGATTTACACAGGAAGTGGGGTGTTGTTGTTTTACAGAAAACCTTTCCATTAGTAGACTCCATGTCACTTTCCTGTCTTCACATCCTAACTTCATTGCTTTTCTGTCTGAGACAAATAGCCTGTAAAAGCAATTCTGTCTTTATATTAAGCTTAGAGAAGTTTTTTTCGCTCAGTGGGAAGTCATGACATATGAGAAATGTCCACATACTATTGTCTACTATATTGTCCTATTTTTATTTAATAAGGGAATAGTCTCCAAGTGAGTAAATTACATTGTTTTATGAGACTAGAGCTGGAACCTCTCACAGTTTTGTTTGCTAGTTAAAAGACACTGTTGGGAAACACAGAACAGCAAGGGGTCTTGGCCTGTTGAAGGCACGTGTGTTTTCTCCACAGAAAACAAATGCCCCAGCTGCTTTGCAGGCACCAAAATGGCTACAAGATGAATGAGAAAGAGCAGTTGTCACAGATGGGACCATACCACATGGTCAATAGAATGAGCCCGTTTTACTCCTCCAATAACTAACTCAACTATTTCACATCAATATTTTAAAGGCTGGTGTCACCATGCATCAGAAATTATATTTGATAAAGCACATTATTAATATAAACTGGATATTATAACACAATATCATGTAATGTGATATCTAGTGATATGATACACCCATCAAAATATTGTCAATAATTTATAAAGCTATTTAATCCTCTCCTTCTGCATTTGGCATTGAGTAAGAACAAATCAGTAGTGTAAGCAACTGGTCCTTTGTCAATGGTTGTGCAGAAATTATAATATTAGATTGAATTTTCAATTGTGCTTTCCATCTTATCTTTTCCTCTCATCGGAAACAGAATACAGCAAAATACAGGAAATTTCTTAAGAATCTTAAAGAACTGAATTGTCAATACACAGTTATGATATAATTAAAAAAGTAAAGGTTTCCCCTTTAACAAGTTTGTCAAGTCATGTCCAAATGTAGAGGGTGGTGCTTATCTCCATTCCTAAGCCATGAGAGCCATCTTTGTCAAAGATGACTCTGTGGTCATGTGGCAAGCATGACTAAATGTTAAGGTGCATGGAACACTGTTACCTTCCCACCAAAGTGGTGCCTATTTATTCACTTGCACTTTACATGCTTTCAAACTGCTAGGTGGACAGATGCTGGGACTAGTGATGGAAGCTTATGTGGCTCTTGAGTCTTGAACTGCTGACCTGCTTACCTTGTGATCATCAAGACTCAGCATCTTAACCACTAAACCACCACATTCCTATAGTTATGATATAGCGTTCCATCAAATATAGAGCTGTATGCCAGGAATCAAGGGGTAAAACCAGTGAATTCAGTGTACCTATATGATAGATCATGAAAAACTATGATTGGCTCTTAAAGACATGGGAGTGACACTACATTTGATAATCCTGATGAGAAATCTGTACATAAGTCAAGAGGTTACTGTCAGAACAGAATATGGAAAAACAGAATGTTTCCCAATTGGCAAAGGGGTCAAGCAAGGCTGCATTCTATCATCCTAAATGTTTAATTTTTAGATAGAAAATATCATTTGAAGAGCAGGCTTGGACTCAGAAGAAGTAGAAGTGAACATAGGAGGAAGGAACATCCACAGATATGTGGATGACACCATACTATTAGTGAAAAACATCATAGACTTGGAACAATTACTAAGGAAGGTCAAAGAAGAAAGTGCAAAGGCAGGCTTACTGCTGGACATAAAGAGTTACAAGCGGTTCCTTGGAATCGTCCCTACCTGTATACCGAGGTGCTGGAATAGGGAATTCACAGAGGCAGAATTCTTTCTATTAATTGTATTTTATTCAGGGGAAACACATATCAATGCAAGCACATGCACACACATGCACATAAGAGCTAAGGAATAAAGGGTTGAGTATTGGAATAGATAAGAGGCTCCACCAATGGTGATACTTACTATCAATGTGGTGACTCTGAGTGGTCCAATTGGATGGTCTGGTGTTGGACTCAATTGTTTTGGGAAGCGCTAAGAGGGATGGCAGCAAGTTGGAACTAGTCAGAATCCAAAGTGATGTAGAGTCACCAGGCATTCTAGCTAGCCCAAGGAAACAAAGGAAATTTGGGTCCTTACATAAGGCAAAAATAGCCTGAGGCAAAGAGACATCAAAGGGCCAAATCTGGATGGGAAAGATCACTCGAGATAGAGGTCTCAAAGGTGGGAATGGGATTTTAAATGACTCCTCTTTGGCTTGTGTGCAAAACATCCTACTGTGAATCACCTGGCCTTCCTGTCTTAGAAGTGTGAATCTTCCTTTGCAGCTCCCATACTATTTGATCTGTTATTCAGATACCCTGGGTATGCAACCTGACACTCTTGGGCTCATGGCTGCTTACAATTCTGAGTCCATTCAGGACTATAGAAAGGGAGCACACACACCACAAAATTGGAAGACTTCCAGTGGTCGTAACTTTAAAAATATATAACTGAGCACTAAAGTTACAATTGTCCAAGCCAGGGGTAGGCAACCTTTCCCCTTTAAGGGCCGAGGGACTTCAGCTCCCAGAAGCCTCAGCCATGTTGGCCAATAGTCTCATGTTGGCCAATAGCTCCTGGGATTCTGGGAGCTGAAGTCCCTCGGCCCTTAAAGGGGATAGGTTGCCTACCCCTGGTCCAAGCCATTGTATTCCCCATCACCATATACTGATGCAAGAACTGGACAGTGAAGAAAGCCAATAAAAAGAAAATAAACTCATTCAAGATGTGGTGCAGGAAATACCATGGACAGCCAAAAAGATAAACAAATGGGTCCTAGAACAGATAAAGTCTCCCTGGAAGCCAAGATGACTAAACTGAGGCTGTTGTACTTTGGCCACATCAAGAGAAGCCATGACTCACTAGAAAAAACAATAATGCTAGGAAAGGTAGAAGTGAAAACTGATATATGATAGCACCAGGTTCTAAAAGAGAGAAGAATGATGATTACATTTCAAGTTTAGGCCTGAATTCCATCTCTCTCTCTCTCTCTCTCTCTGTTATATACCTATACCTTTGCACATTGTATACAAGATGTCTTTAGTTCTGGATAAGGTACTGTGTATCCAGCTCAAATGTAGGTGCCTATCTGTTATGCAAGTTTTGTTTTCTATGAGTTGCTTGCAGTTTCCTGTTCCTAGACAGTCAAAGGATTCAGACCTACTTCTCTTCTGCACTCACAAAGTTTTGTTTTGGCTCAGGCAAGGTCACAATTAATCCAACCTGTTAGGAATATTTTTGTAACAAGGCTGCCATAATAATCTAACCAGAGTTTGGAAGCAATTTATTACTTGTAATGAGTTAATTTGGTAACTAGTTACTTTTTCCTGTAATAGTAGTAATTCAAAGCAATGTAACCTATTTTCTGTGAATTAGTCACCACTGTGTTCTGACTTAATCTGAATAATTATGATAATCAAAGGGTAGGGGACAAGAGATCATTTTCCTATATTTTTCAATAGAATAGTAACAGTAACACTAAGATATTTATAATTAGTAATCAAGCAGGTTACTTTCTGAACTGTCATAATGGTAACAAACCAGGAACTATTGGGTGTTCAAATAATAGGTAATATAACTAGTTCCTTCTAAAAAGTAAAATTCAAGCTGTGAAATGAACATATATGCCAAAGAGCTAGAAGCTTCTAGGTTAATTGGAATAATTATGTGCTATGGGCTATAACAAGTGCTCCATAGCTTCTCTTGCTTTTGTTGTTACCATACTTTGCAGTCTGTGTGTCTCTGTTCCTATGGTGCTGTCTCTTAATTAGTGAGTTCAACTTGGTTTGTATAGATAGCTTAGCTATACCTTTGTTGTAATATATTTCCTGAAATATGTTCTTTTTGTGTACAGCCACTCAATTCTACTTATTCCCTTATAATTAAATTCATCTTTTTGGTTACCTTCTTCTGGAAATTGCCTGCCATGAAGTCCACTCCTGGACATTTATTTCATGCTAATATACAAAGTGTTTGTTCAAGGCTCTAGACCAAAGTGGCTAAGCCCCTTGATACTTAGAATCCCTGGTGTCCCATGTAGTTGTGGGTTCCCTTCACTAAGACTGAGTGGATGTTTGAGGTGGTGGCAGTACTTCCTTGAAAGTTTGGTTCAGATTCTAGAAAGGAAGGATGGAGCAAAGAGACTAAGGTCCTGTCTGCACTGGCCAGGATACCCCAGGGCACCAGGGAGCATCTTGGCCCTGAAGTTGCTCTGACTTCCCCCAGTTACCTTGGCCTCTATTCCAATGTCAAGAGGCTGTTCATATGGGCATCCAACTGTGCCACCTGGTGAGTCTATTGCAGCATTGTACCATTTTGCTCTCAGGTTAGAATGAGGCACTCAGCAACGATCACATGGCTGGGCACCTTGTTCTGATCTCACAGATGTAACAAATATAGCACAACAGGACACGTTTCAAGCAGCCACCCAGCATTGGAACAGAGGGCAGACATGGAGTTATTTTAATACCATTTAAGAGGGATATACACTGATTCTGGTGCTGAATGGGCTGGGTATTGTCTGGTCTTTTTGCACCAGAACCAGGGTTTGGGCTGTATATCATTCGGTCTCCCAGCTAAGAAGACAGGGAAGGCCATTTTATTTGGTCTATGGAAACAGGGTCCAAGATTGGTATCCTGAGAATACTGACCCCTCTCCTCCTTTTCTGTTACAACACTGCATCTGAAGAATGGAATCTGTTGTTATACTGACTATGAAATGGAAACATATCAAAATCAGCTGCCTCTGGACATTAAGCCTCATGCTTCAACTTTGTATATAACTCCCCTCCCCTTCAATATTTGATCCTTAAAAAAAATTAGTATAGATAATTAGTCCTGACTTCTTCCATTCCAGACATAATTTCTGAGAACAGTCATACAGAATTAAAAAATTTATTTTATTAAAACACTTTTAATAGTGTAAAACAACATCTATTCTATAGTGAAAAAATGCTATTTCTACACACTACATACTACAAATACTAATATACGAAAGGGTATCATAAAGTAATAATTATTACCCGGAGGTTATTATGGTATATTGATGAAATTTTGTTAGTGTCATCATCCCTAAGTGCATAATGTTGAGATAACCAGCTCATTGTGTCCTTTATTTTTGTTACAGATTGTGCCAGAAGTGACTAAAGTGTAAGATGGAGAGTACAAGGGGGTATTGTAAAGTAATAATTATTATGGTATATTGATGAAATCTTGTCAGTGTCATCATCACCAAGTGACTTTTTATTTTCCCAAAAATGAAAAATCCATTGAGGAGTCGCAGATTTGACAACACAGATGACGTCATTCATGAAGTGGAAGAGTGGTTTAAGGCACAATCTGCAGACTTCTACATTAACAGTATTCAGAGGATCAAGAAATGCTGGGGAAAATGTATTAATCTGGATGGTAACTATGTAGAGATAAGTTAATAACTACAAATCAAAACAAACTTTCTGTCAATTTTTTAAAAGGTGATAATTAAAACTTTACAATACCTCTTTGTACTATACACATAATAACAATACAACAGCAACAAAAAGGGAATACATATGACTTCCACCTTATCAAATGACAGTTACAATTATTACATTTTTGGGTTCCCACTAATATATAAAGTAGACTTCTACTTATTAGCCCAATCTACAATTTTTTAAAATCCTGAAGTTGCTGTTTCCACCATTATTTTCTCATAAAGGCAATTATCAGTTCTTATTCTTTTTAAAAAATTGCTAGCAGATCTTTCTTTAAACAAATTTGTCAATTTATCCACTTCTGCAAAGTCATACAATTTTTATCAACTGTTCTTCTTGTGATGGAGTTTCTACATCATTCCATTTCTGTGCATACAGTATTCTCACTACAGTGAGCATGTATTGGACATTTTTTCTACATTTCTTCTCTTCCAGTATTCCCAATAGAAAAATTCTGGCTTCAACTGAAATTTGTCTTCCATTGTGGAATGTAACTGAATCCAATATCTTCTTGCTTTATCACTAGTCTGTCATATTTGATAATACAAGTCTATCACATTTGATAGCAAACAGCTCTTCCACACTGCAGAAATAAAGCAGTTTGACACCACTTTAACTGCCATGGCTCCATTATGTGGAATTCTGGGATTTGTAGTTTGGTGAGGTATTCAGCCTGGTCTGACAGAGAGGTCTGATGCCTCACCAAACTACAAATCTAAGGATTCTGGAGGATAGAGTTATTGCAGCTAAAGTGGTGTCAAACTGCTTTATTCTTTTCATATACACAGAAAGAAAGAGAATGCTGATGTTGATATCTGCTTTCACTTAAAGAACAAAAACACAGACCATCTGTCACCAAATTATCTTTTTCTAGATATGTTGAACCTCAGTGATCACCAGCCAGCATGACAAATGGATAATGAGAGTTGTAGTCCAACTCAACAGGAGGGCTCTAGGTTAAGAAATGCTGTAATAGATATTGTCAGTTTTCCAGTTTATTCCTTTGGGGTTCTGTTTTTATGAACAACACATCCTTGCGCACCAGTCCTACAATGGCTGTCACTGTCACCTTTTTTCTTGAGACACCTTCGGTTTTGACAGCCACAGAACATGACATGGCTCTTCCTCTGGTTATCACTGGCAAGCTGAGGGAACACAACTCCTTTCTGAGCCTTGTTCTAGCTATCACTTTTGCTGTAGGGACTGCTGCTTCCCAGAAGTCATCTCCTTTATCTTTCCTAATGTGAGGTATGACCTAAATTTCACACTAGCGATGGTTAGTTGCATTATGTGCTACAATTCCCTTAACTTGTAAGGATGGAATCAACAGCATGTGCTTCTACCAGTGTGAATACCACCTTCATAGTCATCAAGAGCAATGCACATGTGTAGATCCAAACAAAGGTAGACAGCAGCAGTGAAGAAAAGCTGTGCTGATCAACACCTTACCTTTGTGCTGTAGTGTTATATTTGGAGGCTTCTCATTGTTCTGACTGCTATTTTGTGGATGCTATATACTCTGTATTCATCAAGTAAATTCTATTGTCCTTTTCTGCAACAGGAGTGATGTCTTTAAAGCCTATTATCTATATATAATCCCATTTATTAATGGAAATAGTTGTTCATTGATGATTCTCACAGACATTTTGTGTTTTTATTTTAATACTGGATTTATTTATTTTAATGGGGGTTAATTGTTATAGTTTTATTTGAATTTTATTTGAATTTAGTTT
>CM034706.1:46881885-46906057 GCA_020142125.1 Phrynosoma platyrhinos | reverse complement strand
ATCCCACCAGGTTTCAGTGATGCCTATTATGTTGTATTTGCTTTGTTGAAGAAAGTCATGAAAGAAAGTGCAATTGAACATGAAGAAAACAAAAATTATGGCCACAGATTAGTTATATAACTTTAAAAAAGACAATGAAGATATTGAAATAGTTCAAGCTTTTTCATTCCTTTGTTTGGTCATTAATCAGAATGGGGACTGCAGTCAAGAAATCCAAAGAAGGGTAGTATTAGATCAGCTATGAAGAAACTAGGCAAGATGCTAAAGTGTTGCAATATACAATTGGATACTGAAGTTAAGTTGGTCTGTGCCATCATATTTCCCATTCCCACATATCGTTGTGAAAACTAGAGAGCAAAGAAAACTGATAGGAAGAAAATCAACTCATTTGAATTATGGTGCAGAAGAAGAATTCTATGGCTATCAAGGACTGCTAAAAAGACAAATAAATGGTTCCTAGAACAAATCAGGCCTGAACTCTCCCTAGAAGCCAAGATGACTACACTAAGGCTGTTATACTTTTGGACATATCATAAGACATGACTCACTAAAAAAGACAATAATGCTTAGTATGGCAGAAGGCAGTAGGAAAAGAGGAATATGGCATTCCAGATGGATAATAGTGGCTGTCTTGTCAGAAGAGCACAGTGCATGAAGTGACCTGCTGGATCAGGTCTAGTGGTCTACTCTAGGATGCTCACAAGTAGGATGGCAATATCCCTCTCCCACTGTTGTTCATCATCAAGTAGTATTAGGAGACATGGTGCCTCCCATCCTGGAAGTAATATATATCCATTAGGTCTAGTAGTCATTGACAGCTTTATCCTTCATGTTATTCTTTATCATCAAAACCATGCAAAGTAGAACATACTAATTTCAAATCAATTCATATTTATAAACAGTCTTTAGAATTTCAGATATATTGATAGTTGATTCTTGATCTCATTTTGTGAGAAATAACTCCCACTGATTCCCATAGTACTCCTTTCCAGATAATTGTGTTGAGAACTGCACTCCTGAAAATGGTTTTCTTACTAAACAAACCATGGTAAAATATTTGATTTTATTTTTGAAGCATATTTTAGAAAGCTTATAATGTGCATATGCTATCAACAAGGTAAACTCTACAATTTCTCCATTAGAGATATCATGCAACTGATATCACTTGCAATCACATTTTATATCCATTGCATTGCTTCACTCATCCTTGTTGTTTCTTCATGATCCGCTTATGAATAATGTACAATCAGGGTGGGAATCACATAGTTGCCCTTTTTATTTTGTGTCCTCTAAGATATATTATAATACCGCAGTAGGTGGCAAGCTCACTAAAACATGATAGTCTCATATCTAGTGCTATACTTAATGAATAATTCTTGAGCATTAATTTTAATTACTCTCATACTTTTTAAGAACCTTACTAGGAAGATTATCCCTCTATCCTTCTCTTTAAATTCACAACTCTTGGAGGACAACTAAAAAAATAAATAAATCTTGCTAATTCAGAAAGTTCCAACCATTACTTTGACCACTTGTAGAAAGATGGCAGGTCAATGTCTTCTCCCAGCTTTTCCTATCATATTGTTCAGTTTGTTTCTGTTAGTATTTACACTGTGACATCTTCACTGATCCACCTCAGGCTACTGGCATGAAGAAGCATCACTTAAAAAGTAATTTAGCAAACAAGGATAGTTTCCCATGGGTGAAAATAAAAGCAAAAGTTGTAGTAAATAGCTAATGTAAGCAAGAGGTGCCTTGGGGGATCTCGAAGACTGACTTCTTTCAAACCTGCAATAACTTCTGGTGCTATTGGTCCTGAGGCAGCAGGAGTTGACATTGTTTAAAAAAGCTCCCTTATGGTGTTCTCATTAATTAACTGCTCTGTTTGTTTATTCTAGATTGATTCAGTTTGTTCTCAGGAGAGTGCTTTTTGGAAACTCAGTAGTGCCTTGATGCAGAATTTCATCTTCAGGCCCTAGATTCTCAGGATGCTTGCTTTATTGGGGTCATGGAGATGATGAAGTGAAAAGGAGGATTTGTGTGATAAAAAAAATGATAATCAAAATATTTTAAAATTCAGATGTAATTTTTGAAGAGCCTCCCCACAGAATGAAAATATTACCTGAAGCCAAGTTTGACTGACAGGCAGGTTGTAACAAACAGAATGCCAGGCAAATGGCATGCATATCCAATAGGAAAGTATTTGTTTCTAATTATTTCAGAAAGCATTTTAATTAAGTTGTTTTCCAATTAATACCTCACTGTCAATGTTTCAAAAATATTGCTTCATAAACTTTTTTTAAAATGCAAATTCTTTGGGATATTCTAACATATTAGAATATTAATTCATTACTATGCTTTTAAACAAGTAAGTAGTATGATGTAGTGATATGAGCATTGGACTACAACTCTGGAGACCAAGGTTCAAATCCTTGCTTGGTCAAATAAACCCACCAGGTGACCTTGGGCAAGTCACACTTTCTAAGCCTCAGAGGAAGGCAAAGACAAACTCTCCTCTGAACAAATCTTTTCAAGAAAACCCTGTGATAGGTTCACCTTAGGGTCATCATAAATTAGAAATTACTTGAAGGCACACAACAACAAAACCTACTCTTGTCTCTTCCTCTCCTGTGTTAAATTAAAGACACATTTAAAATAAAAATTGCAACATATTATTGTGAACTGTTGTGGAATTATACTATGTATGATTGCTTTTCAGAGGCATAATTATTATTATTACAAAGGCAATGATATAATGCATAAATATTATTCTGTTGTTACTGATTTTCAGTTTTCTAATTCTGATAATGTATTGCTAAGCACATCAACTGCTATCTAAAACAACTTTACTATATTAATGCTGTTTGTAGGGGCAAGTGTTGACATTATCAAACACTTTCCTAGGGCTAGAAATCAATGTTTTTCTAAAGAAAGAGGAATTGAGATGGGGTTGCACCAGTGGCTAGTCAGTCATGGAACAGTGTGGTGTTGGCTTTGAGGCAATCCAGAGGACCCACAAGTTCTTCCAGAGTTTTCCCCATTCTTGCCTGCTCACCATCTAATATCAGATTATCATTTGCATGTGAATTTGTTGCAGGATATTCCACTCCCCTTTTTTGGATATGGATATCTCATATCCTATGTAGTGCTGCTCAGCTTAGGGAGGAGGGATGTGTTATGATGTGTATCATGGCCCCCATGACTTCCACCTCTCCATACCTTCCTGTCTCTTTGTACCATTTTAGTTTCTGTTGGTCAGCCAAGTATGATCATCTCTACTGCTGAACAAATGGCTGTGTTTAGTAAGATAAGCATTTTCCCCATCCACCCTTTTGGGGCTCAGCCTTAATTGGTCATGCTGCTTCACTCTCACCAGCATGGAGAGGTTGAATTTTATCTCCTTCTGTGCTACACAGCTACACAGGGGCTTCACATGCACTTGCCTGATACCCTTACAGTATTGTTTCAGGGGTAGAGGGGGCTAATCTGCAATGCCAGGACAGTACCTTATTGCTCACCCTTTTTTCAACTGCACTCTTCCTAATTTTAGCCCCAAATTGTTCACCATACTGTCATGGTTCTTTGCCAGATGGCCATGTATAATCAGTCATAGAATCATAGAGTTGGAAGAGACTACAAAGGCCATCCAGTCCAACCGCCTACCATACAGGAAGACGCAATCAAAGCACTCCCAAGAGAGGGCTATCCAGCCTCCATTTAAAAACCTCCAAAGGCAGAGTATTCAACTGCCAAATGGCTCTTAGTATCAGGAAGTTCTTCCTAATGTGTAGGTGGAATCTCTTACTAGTTTTAGGGGCTGAGCAAATGGAGAGGGAAAATGGGCTATTCTTGAGTTTTCCTGATTAGGCTGGAACCCCCACTGTCTGCACATCATGCTCCCAAGGCAGGCTGAACACCCACAAGCTGTCTCCTCCACGTAACATTAAATGCGCTGCTCCATTTTTTTGCCTCCCCCCATGCATGTGCACCATTGCACAAACACACTGCATGTGACGGCCAGTTACCTCCCTTGTCCCACCCAGCTGCCATCCCATGGATTCCCTATGTGACCAGTCACATAGTTGCTTGAGAGATACAGTGACACACTGGCAAATCACAATTATGGATGCCCCTATACATGTCCTCTTTCCGGGCTTCATCCCTTGGCCCCCTGTTGGACTGATCAGTTAGTGTATGTTTTTATGTTAACCATTGTATTATTGGCAACCTGCTGTGTTTGTTGTAATTTTGCTTCATGGGTGATGGCTTGCTGGTGTGATGGGTCAATGGTGCATCTGGCCACTTGTTCTCATGTATGCTCAACAAAATAAAAACACCACATAGTGAACAATGGCACTGGCAGCTGTGTCTCACCACATCCAGGGCACATGCTTTGGACTGCTTCCGTACATTGCCCGGGCCTTCCCATATTGCTGCATTGGTGTCATGCTGTTTACACACTGGTGCAATAATGTGCACTTTCCATATTAGAGTGGAGCAAAAGGGCTTTATTTTGCTCTGTTTTTTAACCCTGTAGTGCAGTTTCATCCCGGTTTCACGTTGTTTAGCTTCTTCCCAGGGATCCCTGTACATCTTAACTGAAACTGGTGCAACTGGTCAGCCAATCAGAAAGCCAGCTGGTTGACAGGCTGCAGGGCTGGGGGCAAGACTAACTAGAGTGGATGTGGAGATGGAAGTCTCTTCTCTGACCTGCCTGGCAAAGCTGCTGGACAGTCTTGCTGGGGCAACCTCCTCCACTTTCCCTCCCTTTTCATTTCTGTTTAAATATGCAATAGGAAAGGTTTTTTTTTTCCTGAAAGGCTTGTCATTTTTAAGGAGGCAAGCAGGCAGGTGGGAAAAAACATGAACCCCCCCCCCCCTCCCATAATGGCAATAGCTATATCTGTTAAATTTGTTTAGTATACATGGTTAAGAATTTTGTTTGGTTCCTTTTCAATAAGTGATGATCAACATTCATAAATTCCTTCATGAATTCAAGCGAAAGAACTTTGGATTTTAAAAATTCAAAATGAGAGAAAACAAAACCAAAGATTTCTCCATTCATATGCTTTGAATTTGTTTTCTAATGTAAACATGTTATTATAAGATATGCTTCTCTTTGTGATTGCTGCAGAATAGAAGCTCATGGTTTATATCACTGCCTCTCTGACCGACATATTGCAATTGACAGTAGGGAGACATATTTAGGAAAACCACCAGCATTTGTTAAAGTTGAGGCACTAATGCCTTTGGGTGCTTTATTCTCTGACCTGCTTTTTATCTGGAAGCAGCTATGCTATAGTCCATTTCTTACCCACGTCAAGAAGATTTCTGTCAGTTGGCAGACAAGCAGGTTTTTGATGTTAGGCAATGGCTGTCTGAGACTAGGTTTTTCCTTAGCTTGGCCATTTTTCCCCAATGGCTATAGGAAGGGAAAAATTAGCTCTTGGGTCTTTATTTTTACAACCCATGATATCTTCAGTGGCAATCAGGCTGTGCTCTAGGTTTGCAGGATGGGGCATTTCAGAAGCAAACAAGACATTACAGTGATGTGACCCATGTATTAGTATGTGTCTTGCAGCACATTCCTATAAAGGTGTGGGCAAGAGATGGTTACGGTAGGTAGAATTTAAAGCACGAGATGGGCAAAGAGGAAAGTAGGATTGAACTCTAGCCCACTCAACCCCATCACCTCTTTTTTAGCAGAGGTGAACGGAACTTAGAAGGCTCAATATCTCAGAAAAAAATACAATTCCCATGATTCCCTAGCACTGAACCAGGGCAGTGTCTCAATTTAACGTGCACTATTTCTGGCAGTCTGCTTAGGCCTGAAGAAGGATTTTCCTCCCATCGTTGCATGCTGCGCCTTAAATCACGTCACTTACCCACTTCATACAAATTTGTTAGCAATCAATTTTAATATGCACAAGTATGGGCCTGAGCAGACAGCACAAAGCGCTGTTTTCGAGGCCAGGAAGGGGAGGGGCAGCCTCACGCTGGGCGACCCAACCCCTTCCCAAAAGTGTCGTCGGAGCAGCTGGCCCTCTGCATGGCCGGCGCTCCGACGATGCACTTCCGCTGCAGCATCTGCACATGCTACAGTGGAAGAGGCGCCGAAGGTGCGCTGGAGGCCTTTTGCGGCGCACCTTTGGCGTTTTGCGGAAGGACACTGCACCGCAGGGCCGAGGAGTGTGGATACCTTGGCCCCAATCCACAGCTTCCCAGGGCAGCCCCCTGCCACCCATCTGCTTCCCCCCTATGTCTCCTTTATGTTAGTTTATGTGTCCCCAGGTTGTTCTTCTGTGGACGAGTGAATTGCAGCTATTCATGAGATACATAGTGAAAAAAAAATATTTGTACACAAAGACATAACTATATGTTGGCCTACAGACAGCGTCCAAATTTTAAAGAACTATTCACTTACAACAGGATGAGTAACATGGTGGTAATATACAGGGGCAAAACCCTGCCACAAACACGGTTGCCAACTTTGTCCTCCCATATAATTTGGGAGTAATATTACAGGGGACAATAGCATCACCCACAATATTTACTTGCTCTTCCTCCAATGTAATATATATGTCATCCTATGCCAGCAATGCCTCTCTACACTCTACAGGACAATTCCCAAAAAATCAGATGCAGAACATTTCAACCTTGTCATAAAAAGTAAAGGATTTATGGGCTGTGGTCCTTAAACAAGGAAATTACAAAGGAAGACTAGAAAGAGAAACAGCGGAAGTGAATTATATTCACAAATTCCAACCCATTAGCAGAACTATGAACAAAGACAATGGCTTCATGTAAGTAGCACCTACTGAAATTCCCTCTTCTACACAACCACTAAAGGTACATAAACCCTGTTTTGTATTTCATGTGGCAAACCTAGGCTAGGTGCTCCCCTGCTTTTGCATCAAAGGAATCATGGTGAGCAGAATGAGAACACAGCTGGACATATGATATGAGGACAAAAGCTTCACTTACACTGCAATTAATGCAATTTGATGCCACTAACTGCCATTGCTCAATGCTATGGAATTCTGGGATTTGTAGTTTTGTGAGATATGTAGCCTTTTCCGATAGCATGCTCTGATGTCACAATAAACTAAAAATCCCAAGATTCCATAGAATGGAGCCACAACAGTTAAAATGATGTCAAAGTACATTAATTTTTCAGTAAGGTAGCAGCCAAACATCCAAACATAAAGAGATGTGTGGGGGGAGGAGTGCCTTGTATTCAGTGCTTTTTGTTCTGTATTTGTTTTGTACTTGGCTTTGATTGGAGGCTCTCAGCATTGTAGTGAAGCCTGAGGTCTGCCTAGTACTGCCTTTAAAATAATCCAAAACTATTAGGATCTATAGGCACTCTGGCTTTGCAGGTGGGGTAATACATTAACATTCTATATTTGCTTATGGTGTTCTCAAGCCAAAATAGATGCAAAGTATTGCTATGTGTACAAATGTAAATCTTGGAAGAAAGATTGGCCAGTTGAAGTCTATGATGGGAAATATTTCCAGATCAGGGAGATTCAGAACAATGATGAACTCCTTACCCCATAGTGGGGCAAAAGCCAATGGATTTTAGTATAAGCAAATGCCACATTGCTTAGAGCCACAAGATAAGAGTCTAGAAGGAGAACACATTCTCTTGGTCCTGGAAGAGAGACTGCCAGAGAAGTCATTCGAGCATATCATCTTTGCCACCCTCTCAGCCATTCCTATTCCTGACACCATGAAAATGTCCTCTATTTGCCTGGTGCTCAGCAGCTTGGGAAGTGCACAGCTGGTGCAGAGACTGAGCGGGAAACAGCTGCTCTCTGAGGTATGCTGCCCTTGGGAGCAAGCATGTTCCTAGTTAGAAATATGTTGCAAAGTTGCTGCTGATTGAACCAGAAATAGTTTCCCTTTCACAGCTGCCAGTGAGAACTTCAAGGCATTCTGTATCTGCTTCAGAGTGATTCCTCCCCGCCCGAGGAAAGCTAGTGCAAAGGACAGCAGAAAGGCCCTCTGTTAGGGTTTCGGAAACCATTTCCCAGTAAACAGAAAATGACTGCTAGCTTTCCAGACATAACTAAGAGGATGGCAATGTGAAGCTCATTACTTCATATAATTAAAAACCAAAATAGACCTCTGTTGTGAAAATTCTGAATGTGTACAATTCTAGCACAATTCACTCTCATGCACAGAGCACACTGTGTGTTTGTTTGACTAACTGATATCATGCCTTTCTCCCAAAATGGGGCCCAGAGTGGCTTACAATATTAAAAAGGTAAAGCTATTCCCTGTTGACAAGGTTGTCAAGTCATGTCCGACCATAGGGGGTGGTGCTCATCTCCGTTACTAAGCTGAAGAGCCAGCGTTGTCAAAGACTACTCTGTGATCATGTGGACAGCATGATTGCGCAGAACACTGTTTACCTTCCCACTGAAGTGATACCTATCTACTTGCATTTGCATGCTTTCAAACAGCTAAGTTGGCAGAAGCTGGGAGTAGTGATGGGAGCTCACCCCATCATGCAGCACCTGGGCCTCAAACTGCCAACCTGCCAATCTTGCAATCAACAGAGTCGGCATCTTAACCACTTGACCCACTGCATCCCACTTATTTACAATGTACATTAAAGCAAAAAGCTAAAACATTACATGGCAGAAAAGTTAAAGGTGACAACTTGGTGATGCTGGTTGAGGAATCCTGGGTAGTCCAGGAAAGTAATTTTCCAATCTTTGTATCCTGGCTAGAACCCAAATGCTGAATGATCCTGGGGTACTTTCTCTTTCTTAGCTTGGGATTCTCTTCAACAAGGGATATAGGTATTCCAAGGCTATAACATTTAGACAGAGTGACAAATCAATTATATTCAAATGTGTGTGAACACATATACACATACTTTAGGCACAGAGACTAAAGTCTTTAATATTCTCTTTTTAGTAGTCCATAAATAGGGATTTGTACAAAAATCCCCAGCAATTTTATTTGATAATGGCTCCTATGAAATTTGATTTCAATAGAAAAATCAGTCTTGACAGCTCCTTAGTGACCAAGCACTGGGGATCATGGTAACCATTTCAAGTGAAGCTCTCTGCTCATTTTTAAAAACCCATCATTTTCATATTACCTCCATGTTATTTGATTTGAGCTGAGCATAGTTGTCACTTTCTGCTTTAATGGTACATAGAAATAGTGCAAATTGAGTCCACTTTTAGGGTTAGGGTTAGTGCTAGGGAATCATGGGGATTGTTTTTTTTTCTGAGACATTGAGCCTTCTCTGTCAGAGAGCTCTGGTGCCACAATAAACTACAGTCCCCATGATTCCCTAACTCTAACCCTAACCCTAAAAGTGGACTCAATTTGCACTATTTCTGGCAGTCTGCAACCCCCTTAGTCAGCCATTATTGTTAGGCATAAAGGTATTTATTATACTAGCATTTTCAGACTACATATCATTATAAGGGCTAAGAGACTTCTGTGTGTATGTGTGTGTGACTTCAAGTTGCCTGTCAAATTATGGTGACCTCATGAATTTTATAGAGTTTTTAGGCAAGGAATACTCAGAGGTGATTTGCCAACTCCTTGTTCTGAAATACAACTACAGCATCTGGTATTAGTTGGTGGTCTCAAGTACTAATCAGAGCTGACCCTGCTTAGCTTCCAAGAACAGATAGGATTTGGTGCCTTTAGGCTATTTAGGCCTGACACATAAAGCTAAAATGTTTGTTCTAGCCAAAGAGGGAAGTCACTTGGCCCTCCTGATATTGCTGGATTGGAACTTCTGTCAACCCTAGCCAGCATTAACAATCACCCATAGACCATTAGATGACAATATTGTGGACATGGTGGAAGCTGCTGCTGTTGCTGCTTCTTTAAAAACCCTTTCTGGTTTAAGACAAGGCATGCACATTTCCTTTTAAAGGAGAATCACAATTCCAGGACAGGGGAGCTCTTTTTAGCCTTAAAAAAAATCCAATTTTCCTTCACAATTTGCTGTACAAGATGAATATAGAGTAAATTACAACACAGTGAGCTGCAGGGATCACAAAAATGGGTGAATGGCTACATACAACTCACCAACAGCTTATTATCACTTTCCTGCCCCTGGCTTGGTTAATTCACTACCTGGGTACGTGGGCTAACTGTTTTCTTTATCACTAGTTTTTGCTATGCTGAGAGGCATGCACAGTTTCTCTCCAAATATCTTCTTCAGTCTCTTCTCTCTGATCCAGTTGTTCCTCCAGTTCACTGCCTCCCTCTGACACTCTGGTTTCCTTGCAGTAGTATTTTATACTACATCAAAAGTGCCATATTAAGTCTGCCCACCCCAGTGCATTTTTTCACTCTGTGATTTCTGGCAGATTGAGATATGAAAATCAATAACACATTGGGATATTACTGGGTGACAGGTTGACATAACTTCCTCTACCATACAGAAAATCCCTGGTTTTTTTAGTGCTTTTAAATGGCAAATACAAGCAAATATTCCATCACAGTAAACAAGCAAACATGTTTAGACCTATATATTTTGAGACTGTGTTCTTGTGGCAAATTGTCTTATCTTCCCCTCCTCCCCATGTAGTCAGTGCCCCATCCAGTCATAAGTTTATTGCACAGGAGTGGATAGATCTGGGAATCCATTTGCCATGTTACTTTCCCACAATGGCCAAGAGAGACATTAACTGAAATTTGGTTGGTTACTCCTAACTAGAATAGACCCATTGAATCAAACGTTGAATGGTGAATCATCACATACATGGCTGTACTCTAGCTGGGACTAGCAATTGGATATATGACTACATAGATTTAGCCACTGCTGCCAGATAAAACTCACAGGTGGAAGAATGAGATGGCTAAGGTCAGTCAGTCCTGTGGTGTTCCATGGGCACCACAGAGCTCACTGCCAGTAACTACTTAAGGTCTCTAGATAGTAACACCCATCGTGTTGACAGTAAATATGTGTTTCCAGTACTACAGTGTATATTTAGCCAATTCTAAGGAAGGAGCCCCTATGACTCTCCCTCTCTAACATAAGGCTGTCTAATCCCCTGTTGTCTGTCACATATATATTAAATGCAGATGGTGTATTTTATTGTTGTAATTTTCCAAAAAAAAAAAGACTTGTAGGAGTAGTGTTCAAAGGCTAAAATCTGTTTGGGGGCATGCTTTTAATGGTCGTGCAGAAAGACTGACTGGTCCCAGTCATGTCTGAATATTCAAGAGACATCAAAAACTTGAATGTCATACCCATGATTTAGAAAAAGAGCAAACAGGGGTGACAAAGTACATTGTATGATATGACAATAGTCAATGTGGAAATTAACTCTGGGCACATCCTTTGTTCGGAGCTCTAATGCTCTGTATTAAGATTGTCCCCTTTTAATGGGTTTCAAAAGAATTCCTTGCATAATGGCATTTTAGTCATTATGTTAACGTCAACAAACAAGGCAGATTAATGTTTCAAATCCTGAGCTGTCTCGCGGATGGCTTATTAGAATGGTAGGCAGATCTTCATTAGAATGAATGGCATCTGATTCTCCCAGCTAGTCACAACAGAGGCACCTTCTTCCCTGAGTATCACCCTGCAGATGACAATGTTAGCCATTATGAATGACACTCCACAATGTGTTACTTCCTGCCTCAAATTGTAGTTAATCTTTCATCCAAACTGTACACATGTGCAGCTTTAAGTGGGCTATCGCAGCAAGTACCCAGTAATGCTGCAAGCACATGGAGACTGACAGAAGGTAAATTGCTTGTCAGGAGGTCTGTATTTCAATTCGCAGCATATTCCAAACACGTAGCAGTGAAAGCTCTCCACAACAGCTGCTTTCATTGCTAACTATTTTTGATGTAAATGTCAATAAAGCTCCAGGCCCTTTCATATTTTTGGCCAAGACTGTCCATCTTTCCCTATGCAGGCTGGCAGGTTGAGTTCCATTTATCTACACTTAGGAACATGTCTTATAATAATGATTGTCTCCAGAGACCGTTTAGAGTGATTGAAAGCAGTGATTGGGACAATAGGCTGCTGGATTTCATTGCAGGAGTGGGTTGACAGGTGACGGCTTTTATATCTTTTTTTTGGGGGGGGGGGGAGAGAACATTTTTTTAAAAAGTCCCACATGTTTTTATCTGATCAACAGACAGCTCCAGATTGTTACCCTTGGGGCACCTGTCTTACCATTCAAGTAATGGTTATTTGAAATTCACTCAAATTTCCATAGTTAGGTTGAGAGTTTGTTTGAAATTCACCCAAATTTCCACAGTTTAAGGTCTAGAGATTGTTTGCTTAAAAGCAGGATGGTACTTTTTTCAGTGACTTACTATAAAATGAGAATGAAGGCATGTCCCTGTTAACAGTATTCCCTATTATATCATGATAGCTCGACAGTAGCAGTCTTTTTGGCAAACAAGAACAGATATTACTATACTAGCATTTAGATTATATCTCTCCTGTTGTCAATTACTATATTTAGAAAAGTATGAAGCCATGTATACTGGTGGTTTTAAACTTTTGGGGGGGAGTGTCACAGACCCTTTTGAGAATTTAATGAAAGCTACAGAACTGTCCCCTCATTTCCATCCAGGTAATTAAAACACAAATTTCAAAGTAAAAGAAAGGGGGGAGGAAATGTGTCTGACTCACAAAAGCCCAGGCATCCATGGACCACAGGTAAAGAATCTCTGCTATACATTAACACAATAGTTCTCCACATATGTACTTTCAAGTCAGCCTTGTTCTTTTCCACAGAATGTATTAAACAATGTGGGATTGCCTTCCACAATCCATTAAAGCAATCTGAAAAGCTGCCATTGTTGTTGGTTAAATTAATTTGCCTATCCATTTACATTTAAATCATTCATAGTATGCTATCCTATATTTCCATTTTCAGACAGTTTCCACTAAACCCAGAGATTGTGGAGTGTACTGTATAGGATGCATGATATGTTCTGTATGAGATAATGATATGGGACTTAATTTAATAGGGAAATAATCAACATTAAACATGAATCATCATTTGTAGATAGGATACATTAGTGTTTTCCTAAGCAGCTGGGTAGTGTTTTGTTTTGATTTGATACAAACATCAAGTTTCTAAGCTCTGTCCCTGGGTACAAATGGTATATTAAGATCATGTTTAATCTTGATTATTTTGATTTCAAAGTTGTAATACAAGCCATTCCTCCTATGCATGTTTGTTCAAAGGTTCATTCTTCTCTGTCCAGTGGGGCTTATGCTTAAGTATCTGTGCAAGAAACTGCCTCCTATTTTTTTTTTCTTTCTTCTTCCTCCTTCATTCCCCCCCCCCCCGTTCTTTCCTTTTTTCCTTTCTTATCCTTTCTATTTTATTTCCTTCAAAAAATGGTCATTGTGTAACAATGGCTTTCCTTCCTGTACTATGTAGCATGATTATCCCAACAAGGTAGCCAGGTAGAATTCTGGAAATAATATGGCAAAGTGTAGAAAATATTCACTCACAACCAGCATCTGGCTCCTTGGCAGACCCCAAAGGCAGTTGTGTTGGCACCTTTGAAATTCCCTATGAGTCTATGCAGTTGCCCATGGTTACACCACAGATGGGATCTGTCTGGACTCCCCTGCCCTTCCTCCTCCCTTTTTCTTTTTGCTTTGCCTTGCCTTGGTGGCTACTATGTTCCCCTCCATTCACTTTCATTTCTTCACAAGGCATATGCATGTTCAGTCATTAGACCTACTTTATATGCATTTTGTAAAATCCTTAAGCAGAAGGGGAGAAAAGGCATTTTTAGAAGTCAATTCAATTCTCCTTTATTTATAAGAAAAGAGGAAAAAATCTTAGTGGAAGGTAAAAGTTTCATTTAAAATGATTAGTTTTGGAAACTTTACAATGTCATTATGCTTATGTACTTTTCTTGTTTGGTCTTACCTTAACCTTTGCCAAACTTTTTTTCTTTTCTTAATACACTCTTCTCATAAACCTTTAAGTACACCTTTTTCAAAAGCTTTTGCTGTTGTTATGTGCATTCATGTTGATTCCAACCCATGGTGTTTTCTTGGCAACATTTATTCAGAGAAGATTTGTCATTACATTCCTCTTGGGCTGAGAGAGTGTAATGTGACCATGACTGAGTGGCTATTTGAACCTTGGTTCCCTTGGGGTCCTAGCCCAACATCCAAACAATTATACTACATTTATTCTTTCTAATAATAATCTGGAGGTTTTTAGCATGCAATGGCAGGTGTAATTTCACTGAAGCTTCCAAAGGCAAAAATATGTTTGTTTGTTTTAAATATAAATCTATAGTTCATCTTGGCAAAGGTACATATAGTAGCTTGAAGAAAAAGAGCATTCTTCTTTGGTGGTGATGCCTAGATTTAAAGCAGTAAAACCCTTTAAACCTTGCATTTCCATTTTAGTGTGCCATTCTTGGTCATCTTGTATGCTCCATTTGTGACATTATCCAGGTGAGAACATGTCCTGGTTTCTCTGTGCAAAAAAACAGATGAAATTATCTGTTTGCTGTTGCTTCACTGATTATAAATCAACAAACACTTTGAAATATAATTACTGGTATGCTTTTTAACAAAAGTATTTAGCTGGACTTCAGGATGTTTAACTATTTCATTTGATCCATATTTCAAACATAACCTAATCCATAACTCCAGGATCAGAATTTGGGAAAAATTAGTGTTTGGAATACCGATCCCAGAATCTCTAAACCAGAAAGTCTATTTATAAGGAAATGCTGGGTGGTATAGTTCAATAAATAAATAAATAAATAAATAAATAATATTTATTTATACCCCGTCCCACTGTTAAAACAATCGGGGCAGCTTACAACAGTTAAAATTACAGCAAATACAGACCAAAACCCCAGGATCCTACCCTCCCCCCATTAAAAAGGTATTAAACTATTAAAAATTAAAAATTAACATAAAATCTCAAGAAAAAATTTAAATTAATTAAAACAATTAAACAGACAAATACAAGCCACGAGCAAGCAAGAGCAGAAAGAGGTAAGGAGATACTACTCCTGAGGCCGGAATCTAATTAAGAAGCTAATCAGGAAAAGCCTGC
Source organism: Phrynosoma platyrhinos (assembly GCA_020142125.1). Taxonomy (NCBI): domain Eukaryota; kingdom Metazoa; phylum Chordata; class Lepidosauria; order Squamata; family Phrynosomatidae; genus Phrynosoma; species Phrynosoma platyrhinos. Next base: position 46,891,007 of record CM034706.1, on the reverse strand, counting down.
CGGAAGAGATCCGTCTTCACAGTTTTTTAAAAGCTGCTTAAGTTTGTAATCTGATGGATCTCATCTGGCAGGCCGTTCCATAAAATTAATGTTTCCAAGCTCTGCCTGGGACTAACATATAGATCAGAATGTAGCTATCCACCACTTTTTGCACTTCTCCAAAGTTTGTAATACATCTCTCATTTTTAAAAACAAAAACAAAATAGGATCAAACACATTTAGAAATAGATACACTCAGTAAAAGTACATATAGAAATGTGCATTTTTAAAAGACAATATATTTAAAATATGTATTTGAAGTATTATCAAAATAAGTGAGTTCAAGAGCAAATCAAGTAAATAATGTCACTGCAAGACAAAATGACATAAATGAGGCTGTTGCACTTTGGACATATTGTGAGAGGATGGAAAAAATAACAGTGCTTGACAAAACACAATGTAGTAAAAAAGAGAAAGACAGTGTTACAGATGTATTGATCCAGTTAAGAAAACCACAGCCCTGGGTTTGCAAGACTGGAACAAGGCTGTTGATGTCCAGGACGCTTAAAGGTTCTTCACTGATAGAGTTGCCAGAGGTCAAAACTGATTTGATGAAAAATACAGTGGCCCTTAGTATCTACTGGTGTTTGTTTCCAAGCACCCACTCATATCAAAATCAGTGGATGTTCAAGTCCCATTATATAGGATGGTGTCTCTTATATAAAATGGCAAAATCAAAGTTTGCCATATATATGGCTAAAGTAAGACCAAACAAGAAAAGTACATAAGCATAAGGACATTGCAAGGTTTCCAAAACTAATCATTTATTCAAGCTGTGGATGGTGGAATCTGTGGATGTGAAGGCCTGACTGAAACAACATTTCATGGTTTTTTTGTTTTTTTAAAAAATCAGATTAGTGAGGAAATAAAATAGACAAGATTTATTAATTAACACATCCCAAACTGGTAAGGATCAGATTGACCCTTCCATTGTTTCTTAAATCATTGTAGTAAAATATAAAGTATTTTAGTAAAATAAAACATGACACTTTCAACATGACAGTGAATCTGATGTACCTAGAATCCTTTCCCCTTTGCCTACTAAATTCTGGCAAATTTAGAATTCACTGGGTACACTCAGTGTAACAAAGTTCAGTCTGAATCTGTAAATATGCTCTATTTTGTCAACCTCAACTATAGTATTGCTTTCTCAACTCATTAAACATTCACACATATTAGACCTTTTCCTCACATTACCATGTTTTCTTACAAGGAGAATATGCATCAAAAAGTAATGTGTGAAGTAGCTTTTAGTATGTTGACCAAGATTCAGACAGATGGCTTGAGTAAGTCCATCTGTCCTTTCTGGACTTAAGAGTATGGCTAAGTTAAAGGATTCCTTTTACTCCCTCATTCCCTTTAGCAGTGACCAGGCTCATGCATCAGAATGGGAGGTGTGCAATCTTTCATTTCTTCTTCAGCTCCAGCTCCAACACCTTAACCAGCATAGCCAATGTTGAAGAATGCTAAGAGCTGCAGATTAACAGTACTTAGAGTGCTGCACATTTGCACAAGTCTAGAACTAGTGAAGAGTAAAGATCATAATGCGCTCTGAATCATTTTTTCCCTTTTGAAATTGTATTAATTGTATCAATTTTTAAAAAACAGAGATTAGCATGAACAAAAGGTAGAAAAATAGAGCAAAAACATAGACACAGGACATGGGTTATGTTTTCATTGTCTTGAAATGAAAAGCAAATCCCTTTGTAATTATTTGTTGTATTGGATTAATCCTTTCCAGATGGAACCATGGGTCAGTGGAATATGGCTTCTTTCCTCATTAATTTGATTTACATAAGAAATAAATGGGAGCAAATAAGATGAGCAAGAGAACAGAAAGATAATATCTTTGACATAACATGCCCTATGAATCATTATAGTAGTATCTGGGTGATATGTTGTGTGATGATCAGCCTCATGCACTAGAACAAGAGCGAAGAGCTGTGCAGTAGCTTTCTGCATATGAACTATGGCTCTCAGCAGCTTATATTGTGTAGCCAGTATGTCCAGTGGAGAGATGTGCTGAAAGTCCACAAAATCACCATGTTGTTGTTGAGTCAACCTCGACTCATGGTGACCCTGTGGATGAGATATTGCCAAGACACCCTATCCTCCACTGCTCTGCTTAAGTATTGTAGATTCATGCTTGTGATCATCCTAATTGAGTCTATCCATCTATCATGCAGCCATTGTTAGCGTGGTTATGCAGCATGTGATGATCCATGTCAACATGCAGCACCAGTGTCACCACCTTCTCAGATGCAGGCAGTAGCTTGTGAGCTGAAGGAGCACCTCTTCCCTTCCAGAGAGAACAAAGAGACTCTGCAGATAGACGTCTCTCAAATGAGGCTTTAATCTTGGCTCCTCTATGTACAAGGCTATATACAGCAACAACTCCAACCATCCAACCATCCAACAACAACCCATGTCAACCAACAACTTGCTTATATACCCAGCAACTCCCTTATATACCCAGGGTTCCATGTGGCCTTCTAGCTCTGTCTCTTTCTTTGGACACTTGTCACTCAACCTGGGTGACTTTGCAGTTTTGAAGCCATTTCAGTGCTTTCCAGCACCTTGTGACCATAACCTGAGGTCACTTCCTATGACACAGCACCTGGTGGAAAGTGCTGTGTCATTATGGCTGCCAGTGATTCTTTCATGTCTGGTCACTTGTGTATCAACCCACATTGGACATTTTCCTTGAGACACTGTCTCCACAGTCATCTTCTCTTTCTATTGCCTAACTTTCCTAGCATTATTGTCTTTTCTAATGAGTCAGGCCTTCTCATGATGTGGCCGAAGAACAACAGCCTCAGTTTAATCATCTTGGGGGATTTGCAGACTGCCAGAAATAGTGTAAATTGAGTCCACTTTTAGGGTTAGGGTTAGTGCTAGGGAATCATGGGAATTGTTGTTGTTTTTCTGAGACATTGAGCCTTCTCTGTCAGAGAGCTCTGGTGCCACAATAAAATACACTTCCCATCATTCCCTAACCCTAACCCTAACCCTAAAAGTGGACTCAATTTGTACTATTTCTGGCAGTCTGCAACCCCCCTTGGTGTCCAGGGAGAGTTCAGGCTTGATTTGTTCAAGGACCCTTTTTTTTTTTTTTTTTTTTTTTGTATTTTTGGCTGTCCCTGGTATTATCAGAACTCTTCTCCAGCAGCACAGTTCAAAACAGTTTCTTTTTATCTGCTTTCTTCACTTTCCAGTGCCTACATCTGCCCATGGTGATGGGGAATACAATGAATTGGACAATTCCTAGTGCTCAGTTGTATATCTCCCCTGATGCTAAACCAGAGTTGTAAGCTTGGTAAAATTGATCTCAGGTATAACTCTATTTGCAACATTTGTCCCAGTTGAAACTTCTAAACAGCCTTGTATGACAGTCCTCTAAAGTGTACATTTTCCCATTCCTTACATCTGTACGGTAAATTGAAGATATTGTGCTGCAACTACAGTTGGTGCTTTCTTCTAAGTAGTTATTTGCTAGTTCATGAAGACTTGGGACCAATCTACTGAAATATAAAGATTTTATATAAATAATAAGATGTCACAAAACTGATAACAAAATCACACATAAATGAAATTCAGACAGGAACAAGAGGGTAGTAATTTTTATCCAGCTTCATTGTTGAAAGAAAAGAACCAATTCACTCTCATACTGATTGTACAGTGAAGATAGAGATGATACAGAGAACCAGTTTCTTCATTTTTATAAGATATATAAAAAGAAACCCATGCATAACATTTTAGTAAATGTATTTCCAACATAGCAAATGGTGTGTAAAATACAAAAGGGCTACTTTGTAATAATATTCATTAATATTTCAGTTAAATCAACAGACTATGAAGGAAGGAGAAAGTGCAGGGGAAAGATAAAAATGTAAGTATTGGGATATATTAAAATGTATTTATTAGTACCGCCATTTGCTTCTTTGACATTTATGGGTTAGGCATAAGGAGAACTATATCATGCTAAGAGCTGAGTTGGAAAGGACCACAGAAAACACCCTTTCTCTCTCTCAAGTGATAGCAGAACTGTCATTCTGGCTTTGTGTCTTCTGCTGTCTTGGTTAAAACCCCAGTGTACACAGTGTTTGCATCCATCCCCTCAGAGCATTTATTTTTCACAGGTTCTTTCCCATGTTTTTCTCCTTCTCAAGTGGCAGTTTCTCATTAAAAAGAAAAATGATATAAGAGCAAAGATGTGCAGCCAAAGGTTTGGTCAGTTATATTTAAAACAGAAATTCCTTCCTCTCAACATATTTATCTCCATCAGTGGTCTACTATACCTACTCTAAGCCATGTATTTTGACCCATACTCCTGGTGTGTTGTTGTTGTTGTTGTTGTCAAATTTGTTGTTGCTGCTGTTCTTGTGCTCCCTTAAACCAATTCTGACTTATTACAACCCTAAGGTTAACTTATCACAGGGTTTTCTCGGCAAGATTTGTTTGAAGGGGATTTCCCTTTGCCTTCCTCTGAAGCTGAGAGAATTTGACTTAACCAAGGTCACCAGTGGGTATGGCCAAGGTGGGTTTCAAATCCCAGTCTTCAGAGTCCTAGTCTAATGCTCAAACTACTACACCATGCTGGCTCTTTTTGGTCAAATTAGTTCTCAAGAATTTAAGCCCTTCAGATGATTATTGAAGTACCAATGTATGATCCTCATGATCTGAAGGCCAAGGAAACTAGCATCTTCCATATATGCTAATCTCAGACTTCAGAAGTATAACAAGGTGGGTTGAATCAGATAAGCATACTGTGGCAGTCTATCCATAAATTCACAACATTTCCACATTGTCAAAGTTATCACCAGCCTCCTGGTGTGTGTTTGCAATTGACAATCTCTAGCATCTAGCAATTGACAATCTAGTACATGCATATTTCAACAGTACCTTTTCAAATAAGGATCAATGGATATATGAATTTTTGTTCATTTTATTATGCAAGTATATTATGGCTGTTTGTGATGGGTTTGTTTGTTTGGTTGGTTGGTTTTTTTATTTTTTTTTATTTTATTTTTTTACAATAAGTAGATTTTAACTGAAAAATTAACTGGCTTAGTTGTCTTCTTCCAGATGTTGTTGTTGCTGCTGCAAGCACCATTGCCATCAAAAAAAGAATTGGTAGAATATTGGAAGCCATAAACATCTGCTTTTGGCTTCAGGAATGAAATACCCTTGCATAGGTTCAAAACAGCTGTCATTTTATACTCCTGAAGAAAAGAGGAAAGCTGCAATTATGTAATGCAACTATTACCACTCCAGTTCAAAAGATGATTACTTTAGCAAGTAATTCTACATCTATTCTGAAACAAAAACTGAAGGGAACTCATTGCTCAGGGAGCAAATGCTGGTCATGCAAGGTTAATATTTGCATATCTGCTGAGTGTTTTGAAAGCATTGTGAATGTGAAGTGCTCCTCTTTGCAATGTCTTAGGAATCACCTGCCCCCATAAAAAATACATCCTAACAAATTAAAAGAGATCCTGGCTGTCGTTGGATGAAGAAGGGGGAAGTACATCTGCAGAGTGATGATGCCACCTTCCAATAAAGCAGCAGATGAATTTTGAGAGTTGGACATGGGGCAACAAATTGTAAGTCAGGCTGGTGTTTTCAGACTTGTAGTGACAGAGTCTTCATGGTGACAAAAATATTTATTATTGATTTTGTTCACTATCCCATAACCTTTGTGTTTTTCAAGAAAAACTTTAGAATGCACAGATGTTGTGTTATACATAATAGTCACTGTACATTGCTGGATCCTAGACAAGAAGAATTTTGGGGAGAGAGTAATAGGTCATTGGAGCAACTCACTAACTCTTGAGAATGAGTTTGCAACATTGCCTTGTAAGCATTGTAAAGAACACCACAAATATGGCATCCTTGCAAAAGCACTGCATGTTATACATGTTCAGTTCAAATTCACAGCAAAATTGTATACATTATCACCAACAGTGGCTCAAATTCTTTCTGGGTATTTCAAATGTTCAGAACTGAAGAGCTAGTGACAGATGTTGTGGACTTAAGTAATATTGACAACAAAAATGATGAGGTGAATTTTGTGCCTATCTTGAGTTCATTCAATGAGGAATTGGAAGAGGCAGTAGAAAGTGAATGCTCCTTCCATTTGCCAGCACATTGGAGTTCAGCTAGCTACTCCTCAACCTTATAGCAACACAAGAAAGACAAATCTTGACTTCACCTGGACATGAATTATATAGGGCTTTATTAGTAGCTTAATTTGCACTTTTGAATTCTGCCCAGAAACAGACAGGCAGCCAGTGGAGCTACTGCTCCCTGTAACTAGTCCCAGATAATAATCTGGCTGCAGCTCTTAGACTAGCTGAAATTTCCAAACACTCTTCAAAAAAAGTCCCATGTAGAACATATTACAGTAATCCAAACAGGATGTAAGTAAGACATATGTCACCATGATCAAGTCTGAGATCTGAGACCTGGCTAGAAACCTCTGAAGCTAGGAGGCTATTACCCACTTCAATACCTTGCTCCCATACATGGAAAGTTGGAGACTGGCTAATAATTATCCAATAAAGTGAGATCTGAAGACTTTTGTTGTGCCTTTCTGGCTACTATCCTCTGCCAGATACTGCTGCTTACCTACCTGCCTGATATCTCACTGCGCACCTGCTGCCTGTGTTTTTTTGTGGTCTACTTCTTCAAGTTGAGGGTATTGTAGTTCAAAAGCTGGAAGAAAGTCCCCCAACACTAGGGGAAGTGACAATAAAAAAAACTGCATGATTTGCCAATACAGGCATGCAACAGCACTTGAAACTTGTTTTTGTTTTCTTATTTTTTTTAAAAAAAACAATGTTACAAGTCCTTAGTATCAAACCCACTGAAACTACCTATTTAAAATTTGGAAAAATTCATCTTCCTGTAGAGTCTACCAAATTTGCCAAATTTTATGCAACAACAACAAATCAAAATTATAGTTATGCTGGCTTCTCAATAAAACCCAATGGAAAGATTGATGATCTAAAATTTTACACCTAAATTTGGAGACAGTATCTGGATAGGATCAGGTCTGACTTGGCAAGGTCCAAACAAGGCCCAAGTGTGAATAACTGTATTTGCCTCCAAACCAAGGGGAGCTGGACACATAATTTTTAAACCACAGTTACAGATAGAAAAAAGCATATTTGGTAATATTTATTACACGGTGCTGTCTTTGACCTGAAGCTTCTGTGTCTCCAAAGTGTGATTAGGGTGTCCCTTTTCATTGACAGGGGACACCTGTCAATAAGCTCCCAATAGTACTATAGTCCCATTAGTCCTTTGGTATGAAATACTGCTGCTGAGGAAGTTCTGATATTGGCAGTCACATGGTGTCAGTGTCTTCTCCTCTCTACCTGTCCGCCCTTCCCTTTCACTATTCCCAAGCAGGATGATTTCCTTTATTTTTTTCTATTTCCTTTCTTTTTACAATCTTAAATCATATTAACATAACTCCATAGTTGCATTAAAAATTAAAAATTAAAATAAAAACAGGGAGCACTCTGACTAGGACAGGGAGGTGAGGTTAAGAGACTGTGATGGCAGAAACGGCTCTAGTCATACTATTTTGGAGACATGTGATAATGGCTGCCTTCAAACCAGTATGTTTCCATTTTCATTAACTAATGCAATTGCAGTGAGAATGGGACTTGTGTGGTAATGGCCCAAATGAAGGGACCCCTGAACAGTCATAATTAAATGGTTTGTTTGTCTTTGTTTAAATTTTTGTTTATTTGTTTACCCCTTTACATAAACCTTTGTTGGAGTTCATGATGTCTCTTGTCTTCTGCATTCATACAATAACATTCCATTTTTAGACTATTTTCCTTCCATTGTTAGTAGACTTTTAAATATCATTGAATGCAATATTAAGGATCAAAGCATGAATAGATTTATGTGACTCTAGATCTCCTGTTGACTTATAGAGACCCCATAAATTTCATAGTGTTTTCTAAGGCAAGGAATATTTGTAGGTGGGTTTGCCAGTTCTTTCCTCTGAAATATAGCCAAAAACACCTGGTATTCATTGGCAATTTCCCATCCAAGTACTAATCAGGGCTGATCCTATTTAGCTTAGATGTTCAAACAAGGTCTCATGTCTTTAGGGTATCTGGGCTCTTTACACAAGGAAAATTCACAGGTGTATTGTAGCCGCATACATTATGTCTGTGAGTTATGCTTACAGATCACTATGTAGCTTCCCTCCCATTCCATAGACAAATTCCTGAAGATGTTCTGGAGTATCATAAAAAGGCATCAAATTGCTAAATTATTTTATTTTTTCTTGTTGTTGTTATTTGTCATCAAATCACCTTCAATTTATGTTGACTCAGTGAGAGACCTCCAAGAGCACTGATCATCATTGGCCCTGCTCTGGTCTTGCAAACCCAGGACTGTGGCTTGGTTGACTAAGGCCTGGCAATTGGCTGGCCTTCTGTTTATGTCAGAAGTGACACAGTACATTGCAGCCTGACAGGACTGTTTCTGTCTGTGGCTTTTAGAGTTTTCAGCAGTAACCTTTGACCTGACAGAAGTTGGCATATGGAGGTGGAAAAAACAAATGTTAAGTTCACTCTCAGCCTGCAGGCTTGTGAAATTTCTCTGGAATCTTTTTGTGTATTTCATTTAACAATGCAAAAACAACAGCAGCAACCTTTCTTCTCATTGATAAGTAAGGATCGATTGCTGCTAACTGATAGAAAATGATAAGATCTCCACATAAAATACAGCAAAAGTTTCTTCTATAGGCTGCTTCTGCCACTGAAATTGATTTGTCACATCAATGAATATACATGGAAATTTTGAGCTGGATTCAATGTCAGCTTTGTGTTAGTAGAAAGTGCTTCTTCTTGAGCAGCTGGGGGACTGGATTTTTATCAGCCCCCCCCACCACTACTGAAATCTGTGTTTCATTTCACATATATTATGGGAGCTCCCCCAAATTGGGGGTGGGGTGGGAGTTTCAGTAGATGGCTTCTGGTGGGCGTACAAAAATCAGTGTCATAGATGCATAGGACGTTATCACACATGGGCCAGAAAGCGATAATGAAGTGGAAATG
>CM034706.1:46849587-46863229 GCA_020142125.1 Phrynosoma platyrhinos | reverse complement strand
TTCTTTTCCTTGTTCTATCCCAAAGTTCCAATTTTATCGTTCTTCCTAAATCCGTTGCCCATTTAATCATGTTACTGGATACTATTTCCATTTCCTGTTTCTGTTGCATTAGTATTCGATGTGAAAATCTATTAGAAAAATATTTTTGAGATATTCAGCACATGAATATTTTGCCCCAAAGCTAAAAATGCAGTGCAATTACAAATAAGGAAAATCAATAAGAAACCAGAAATAAATATAGCTCAATCTCCAGAGATTTTTGAAAAACAAAATTTACAAGGGTATCTAATGATCCAAAGTTTCTAGTGAAAACTTGTTGCAACATCCAGCAATTTCTTTTCCCCCAAATATCTACTAGGGAGGGAAAGCAAATTATTTACCCCTCTCTTTTTTTTAAAAAAGTATTTATCTAATTTGTGATCAGCAAAATTATTTACAAAGTATACAGATATTTTTTCACTTTCTAGTCTTTGGGGAAAAACTCAAATGGCAGCATTTGTTTCCTTTTCAAATTGTAAATGCACATTGAACTTTCAAAAATACACACAAAAACACTTTAGTTAATGGAAAAATGCACAGATAAGAAACTGGTGTAAAAAGGTGCAGACATTAAGAAATGTCTAGAGCACTACTACACAGAAATGTCCAGATGGAGAAAAATTGTAAAGTCTCAACCTGATATAAAAAGAGATTGGGAAGAAAATGCATGTTGAATATTTAGGCTTCTCTGTCAGAGAGCTCTGGTATCACAACAAACTACAAATCCCAGTATTCCATAGTATGGAACCCTGGCAGTTAGTGGTGTCAAACGTTCCATCTGCACTGCAGAAATAATCCAGTTTGACACCACTTTAACAGCCATGGCTCAATGCTATGGAATCCTGGGAATTGTGGTTTGTTGTAACACCAGAGCTCAATGGAGACAGACAAATCTAAATGTTTCATCAAATTGGCCTCGGCAGTTAAAGTGGTATCAAACTGGATTATTTCTGCACTGCAAATGCAGCCCAGGCATGTGATTGGTTTTCCCCAAACATGCAGACCCCCTCCCAAATGGATTCTGAATTCAAAAGTTAGATCTAAGAGTTTTGGCAAACCTACAGTTCTGTTTACTGAACATTTCTATGACAGAAATCTGCTTCCTCACTTCTGTTTCCAGAGCTTGGAAAAGTGACTTTGCTGGATTGAACTTTCAAAGTTCATTCTGACATTGGTTTTTGTTGTGTGTTTTTTTTTAGCGCAATAATTTGAATAAGCTAACTGATGCATTGCAGGTTTGTTATTCACACCATTTTTTCATTGGAACTTCATGTCTTCTCATCTCTCTGTGTTCTATGTTTGCCAGCCCTGCTCCTCCCTCCCAAAAGTGCTGGCAACCCCTGGGAGAAACTGTCCCCAGTCAGGTGTGTCATGGTGGTGGCAATGTCTCCCAGTGCTCCCTGGAGCCACTGGGTACCAAGAGACGGGGAGGAGGAAAATGAGAGAGGGAGAGTCCTCCTCTCCCTGCATTGGAGGGGAAATATGCAACCAGGCATGCAGGATTCACTTCCAGGTCTATTTGCATCATTATGCACACTGCTGACTATGCAAAACTTTTGAAAAAACTTGGGGGGGGGACGGTACTGATTATCCAGGTTTAAGTGGAGGGGCAGCCCCCCTCAAACTAATCAGGCACATTTGGGATGCATGTGAACAACAAAGATTCAACCCAGATTCATCCTTGATTATTTTCACCATCTGAATAGGTGAAAATAGAATCTCCCAGTCAGGATATCCCCCAGCTGTGCTAGCTGGAGAAAACCAAGGGCATGTATACACAGACCCTTTGCACTGGTTTCCCTCCACTGCCACATTGACCTGGAAGGGTGAAAAGCCTGATTTGACTGCAGAGTGTCTTCATGTGAGAAGGGCAGTTCCACAGTAAATCCAAGCCATTCCTCCCTTAAAGTGAATTTTAAAAATTCACTGTTTGCTCCAGATCTTTCAAGAAAAAGCAGAGCCCTCCTGAGTGATGCCGGGTGGCTGTTTACACACATATCCAACTGTGCCAACTGTCACTGTCACCACTGGTGCAAGTCACTCCCTCTGAGGTCACAACAAGGCACTCACCAAGTTCTGCCTCTTTCCATCTTGAGTGATCAAAAACTTAAAGGGCAGCTTCATGGTGTTAATTTAAAATTTTCATGAGACAGTAGATTTTAACTTTAAAAAAAAAGATATGGTTTAACCTGTCTTATGATTTGGACAACTTGTTTAATATGGTTAGCACAGTATTTCATTGGACAGAACTAGGCTTCAGACTTAACACCCCATTAAAATGAATGGCAGAAATTCACACCTCAACTAACACAGTCTGGAAAGCAGTGCATTAATGTATGCGATAAAAGACAATATATTCCCCACATATAGTTTATTATTTTAGGGGAGTAAGATTTTGGGAAAGAAGTGAACTGCTGAAAGCATTTGTAGGAACACCTGGAAGTCTGCTTACTCTTTTGTTTTGATTTGCTAATGGTTAGCCAGTTGGCTAACAATATGATATTTCTGTGGATTTTAATATTCTTTTTCACTGGTTTCATTTCACTCAAAATTCTGGAGGCTGGTTCTGGATTACATTACAGATATTCTTTTTGTTTTGGATGACATTTTTCTGTTGATCTTTAGTATGTTTGAGGATTTTGTGAGTAATTATTTGCCTATAATTGTTGGAAGCAAAGAGGTATTGATAATTGTATAAAGTGATTAGTGAGAGAGGGGAGTCCAGATGCCTGCCTTTCATTTTCAGCTCTTTATATCTTTATTTGGTCTGTTGTTGTTAACTGCCCTTGAGTCCATCTTGACTTATGACAACCTATGGAAAAGACATCTCCAAGACCCTCTGTCCTGCACTGCTCTGCTTAAATCCTGCAACCCTTTAATACCCATAGCCTCCTTAATAGAGTCCATTCATCTATCATGTGGCCTTCCCCTCTTCCTACGTCCCTCCACCTTTCCCAGCATTATTGTCTTTTCTAATGAGTCCTCCCTTCTCATGATGTGTCTAAAGTACGACAACCTCTTCCAGGGAGGTTTCTGGCTTGATCTGCTCTAGGACCCATTTGGCTGTCCATGGGATCCTCAGCACTCTACTCCAGCACCACATCTCAAATGCATTGATTTTCTTCCTATCATCTTTCTTAACTGTTCAGCTCTCATATCAATACATGGTACTAGAGAATACAATGACTTGTATGATTCTAACATTTTTGCTGAGTTGTATATCTTTGCATTTTAGAATCTTTTCTAGTTCTTTCATGGCTGCCCTCCCCATTCTTAATCTTCTTCTGATTTCCTGGTTGCAGTCCCCATTTTTATCAATGTTTGATCCCAGGTTTGAGAATTCTACTCAAGCCTTTTGCTTCCCTCTTACCTGTAGAAGTCACTTCCACCTTTTCTCTTTGCTCGCCTTTGTTTTGGAAAGGAGCATCCATGGGATTCCAACCCTGATAGTGGATGCAACTTTACACACCAACACATGACAGGCAGCTTTCAGAGGCTCTTCTCTTTTCCTATTCCAAAATGGATTTTTGAGACAATAAACATAAACTTTCTTTTTCTGCTTCTTTGTCTTACAAGAGCATAATGTTTCTACCACAAGCTCCAGTTGCACTAGACCTGCTGCACTCTGCTTAATATGGATCCCAAACATTGCTACAATACTAATGAGGATTGTTGTTGTAGTTTTCCTGTGGCTTCAGGTTGTTTTTGACTTATGGCCACCCTAACCTATCATACGGTTTTCTTGGCAAGTTTCTTCAGAGGGGGTTTGCCAATGCCATCCTCTGAGGCAGAGAGACTGTGATTTGCCCAAGGTCACCTAGTGGTTTTTTGTGGGTTTTTCGAGCTTTGTGGCCATGTTCTAGAAGAGTTTCTTTCTTCTCTAGAAAGAAAGAAACTCTTCTAGAACATGGCCACACAGCCTGAAAAACCCACAAAAAAACTATGGATACCAGCCATGAAAGCCTACGATTTCACATCACCCAGTGGGTTTACATGGCCAAGGTGGGACTCAAACCCTGGTCTCCAGGGTTGTAATCCAACACTCAAATCACTACAACACAATGGTTCTCACTAATTAGGGTAGCCAGGTGAAATATGGGGCTGGACATCTGTGCCTTTAATGGATGTATAGAAGAGGGAATTTCATCAGCTTACATGACTACGTGCTGAAATTCTCTTCTAAACAGCCACTGAAAGTACTGGAGCCCTGTCTCTGGTGATCCTAATCCACATTTCTGGATGGGGCCAATCTATTTCTGAAGCTACTTATACAACTGAGGGTACAGCTCTTCTGCCACTATGATGTGCAACTAGATAGCCAAGTGGTATTCCCCCCTCACCCCACCAACAGAAGATTTATTTCCAATTCTAAGAAAACAAAATTTTCACACCCAGGAAATGAATTATCTGCATCCCACCCCTCCAAGCAAGTTAAATCATATACCTATTCTGACTTCCTTTTCCTCCCTTTTCCTGTTATCATTTTCAAACTATCTGTTTTGCCCCCTGCATAGCCAGCCTTATGCCACTGAAACTCAAATTTCCCTGTTGTGTTTAGGCCGTCAGTAGCAGCCTTGCCATTACCCCACTATTGTCCACAGATCCTGTGGTGATATCCCTTTAAGGGATTATTACATTTTAGAGGAAGGACTCTGGAAAGTCAATGTACAAGAGTGAAGGCAGATTGAGAGACAAGAGGCAGAGAAAGAAGGAAGCAAGTGCTAGATACATAAGGATATAGGGACAGGAGTCCTATAGCAAAAGAAATACTGAGAAAGATTATCATTCACTGTAAATAATTGCATACAAGTGTAAATAATATGTAAACATGTAAATAATATAACTGTGAATAAATTAAACAACTGAGAAGAGACTGTGGAATCTCAGTAAGACAGACCAACTCTATTCCTATTTGTAAACCCATAACATCTCTACTCTTGCTCCATCTCTTCTATTAGAAACATCAGAGAATATTCTGCCAGTCATATTAAGTGTGTAAAACAAAAGTGTGTAAAGCATTTTTTAAGTTTAAGCTCTAAGTTTCTCAATATATTTCTCAATATATTAACCACAAGATACAATCTACTATGTGTATGCCACACTTCTGCCACAGTATTTCCATGCCTGTCAAGGAGACATGCACAGGTGCAAGTTTGCAATATATGTGACTGAGCAGTTCCAGTAACAGAAAATAAAAGCAGCATGAAGATTCAGTTGTAAATTTGAAGTTGTAGCTAGGTTTTACTAATGTTTAGCTCATCTCTTCCTCCCTGACATTAAAATAATGACACTAAAATAAGTACGATGACGTACTTCCAAAGAGATGCCGTACTTCCAAAGAGACGCCGATGACATACTTCCGATGATGTACTTCCAAAGAGATGCCAAAGGTGTGCCCAACGCCTCTTGCGGTGCACCTTTGACACCTTGAGGAAGGAGCGCTATTTTAGCGCTCCTTCCAGGGCCCGAGAAGCTGTGGATTGGGGCCGAGGAGTGCGGCTACCTCGGCCCCAATCCGCAACTTCTCGGGGCGGCCCACGGCCACCCGTCTGCTTAGGCCAATAGACTGGCATCCTGTTACTCATTCATGCATAAAAAGATTCCCTTAGACATGTTACTGTACATTTGGGCCAAGGCACAATATTCACATTCAGTTGAAGGTTGTGGTAGCATATTTGGACATGCAGATGTTCATTGTATATTACTGGCAGGCATCTTGCATTTGTTTGCACATTCAGTTGTGCAGTGTGTTGCAACTCACATAACTTTGGAGTTTAAATTTACATTTTATCTCCTTGATGTAGAATCATGGCCATAACTAAAGTATCAGGAAATTCCTAACCTGTGCTTCTATTAAAGATTCTGTTGGGCATGTTTTGTTTTGTTTTGTTTTCTGTTAGGTAGTCATATCCAAGGTTTTATTTACTTATTTAGGGAAACCATACCCACAAATGAGATCACCGTGATCCTGAAACACCAAAGCCACAGCTGTCTGAAGGATCCAATAGTTCTTGCTTCTCAAAGAAGATTAATTTAAAGCAAGGGTGAAAAATCCTTGTCTTCCTAATATTTGGCAATCCCATTTTGCATGGCTGTTGGTAGGGGATTATGGGAACTATAACCAAAAACACCTGGAGGGCCAAAGTGTCTTAATTGTCCAAAGCCTTATTTGGCCTATGGAGGCTAGAATAATTTTCAAAAAGAGGTCTAAATCCAACTAGAGCAAAATCCATTAAATCCATAAGAATTTACAGCATAATATCTGATCCACTGATTTAATGAGTCTCCTCTACCTGAGACTAGCAGTTGGATTGAGGACAGAAAGAATTGCATATTTACAATACAGAAAGTACTATACAATTCTGTCCTTACAAGACATCTACAGGCTGTGAAGCAGGAGAGATTCCTTAGCATAAAGAATTTCTGGATCAGTATTCTTTGAAGATGTAGATTGTTCTGTAGATCAGTGCTTCTTAAACCGTTGCTCTCCCCCCCCCCCAATTGGGCCAGAAATTGGCACCTTAATTGCACCTATTGGCTGCAATTGTTTCTTTCTTTCCTGGAAGCTCTGCAGAGATTGGCCGCAGATGGCTTAAGGACCAGCACAGGTCCACAGACCACTACTTTTGAGTAGCACCTGTCTAAAATGAGCATCATTAAAGTTGAGCATTTTTATTTCAATAGTGTTTACATTTTTTTAACCCAGGATCCAGCCCTCAGTCACCCCTTTGTGACCCTTGATATCAAATTAATATCAAACACAGAGGTTGCCAATAAGCAGCCAAAAGAGGGCTCCCCAGTACAGGAAACCAGCCATACACGTCCAGATGACTCACCATGGGAGAAGCCCAAGGCACTCAGCCATGATGGGATCCCTCAAAATCAGAATCAGCATAATCCCTTCACTAAGGCAGTAGTGGTGGTGAGCTGGATGTGGAGATTATTTACATACAGCAGACAAAGGGAGTTTCCTTGTGGGAATTGAAATCTTTCTGTCTGAGTACGTTCACACTGATTGTCCAGATGTTATTGCATATCACACCCCATTCTTCTCCCCTGGGAAAGACTCTAAACCTTTCAACTCCTGAAAAACTGCTGACAGGACACAATTCTTGCTACAAATATATGTGTCCAGATAATAGCTAATGGGTCTAGTCTGAAGCTGGACAGAACCTCTGTTCGATTCCAGCTGGACACCTCAGTAGTTGGCTGCCACCCACCCACCCACCCACCTGCCTATGTCACAGGTGGCTACTGAGCCATCTTCATTCCAGTAACCCTGCAATTGGAGCTGTGTATTGGATTGGTACAGCGTTTCCTATTAGCCACCCTGCAATTCACTATTAGCTACTACCTTTGCATCATTAGTTTTTGTTGTGTGTGAATGAGAGAGTGAGTGTTAATGCCTTCTTCTTTAATTAATAAATTAATTTGGACACTGCCTCTGGAGTTCTGTGAGTTTGGAACCATTATACAAAGAGAGAGATCTAGGCTTTCCATTATCAGATCCTTCTCATTGCTTCCTACTGAGCTAAATCAAATTCCCCACTGAATATAATTTGTGATGCCTTCTTGGGACCTCCTGCAATTTAGGTAACAATTTCTCTTACTGTGGTTAGATCAGGTACTTTGGGACTATTACTATTATTCTAGCCTTTTATTGACTGTTTTTTATTGGATCTCATTGTATATTTTTAAATTAAAAAGAATGATTATATGTCAGGTTACATCCAGAATTTCCATGAGTGGAGATAGAGGAAGAGGGAAAGATTATCACCACCCTTTTCCTACCCAGCCCCCATCCTTAAACCCCACCACAAGTATGTTCTGGGTTGGAGCAGGGCTTTCTGGAAAAGCTCTCTCATTTCCAAGGGGAAAGGAGTACTGGCAAAAATCCCTTCCCCTTCTCCAGGGGAAATTTGTGCTGGATCACAGTTTCTTTCCCAAATGGAAGAAGTCCTTGCATTCATAAGAGAGCAAGTATGGATCCAGCTCATAATACATTGTTGTTAACTGTCCACGAGTTAACCACAGCTCATGGCAACCCTGTGGATAAGACATCACCAAGACTCCCTCTATTCTATGCATTCCATCCTCCACTTCCAATTGTGTAGTCCAGGGGTAGGCAACCTTTCCCCTTTAAGGGCCGAGGGACTTCAGCTCCCAGAAGCCTCAGCCCTGTTGGCCAATAGTCCCATGTTGGCCAATAGCGCCTGGGATTCTGGGAGCTGAAGTCCCTCAGCCCTTAAAGGGGAAAGGTTGCCTACCCCTGGTGTAGTCTATCTGATTTTTATCCATGTGTATAATCTCCTCTCTGGTTGTATGAAGAAGGTATTTGTGATGAATAGATCACTTGGCTCACAAAATTCTATCCATCATTCTCCTGATTCATTTCTTGTACCTAGTATGAATCTCCCTACAGTTTTTTATTCTTGTTTCCTACTTTAGCACAGGGGTAGGCAACCTTTCTCCTTTAAGGGCCGAGGGACTTCAGCTCCCAGAAGCCTCAGCCATGTTGGCCAATAGTCCCATGTTGGCAATAGCTCCTGGGATTCTGGGAGCTGAAGTCCCTCGGTCCTTAAAGGGGAAAGGTTGCCTACCCCTGCTTTAGCATTTCAGTTGCCTATCATTATCAAGGAATCCTGTTCTGGAGAGTTGACCATTTCTTTCTGGACCCTGTCATAGAATCTTTCAATTTCTTCTTCCTCTACCTCTGTGATTGGCACATACACTTGGATTATGATAATGTTTTGGGGTTTTCCCTGAAGCCTTATTGATATGATTTGGTCTGACTTTCCATTGTGTTCTTTGTTTGCTCTTGCTACATTTCTCCTCACTATGAAAATGATCTCATTTCTTCATGTCTTTTCATTACTCAAGTAGAACACTGTGTAGTTAGCTGACTCATCCCTTTCTATTTTAGCTCACTCACCCCTAGTATTGTTATATTTATCCATTCCTTTTCCTTTTAAACTATGTACATACATTTCTATATGGCCTTTCCCAGTGCTGGCCACATGCATCATCTCAGTATTTCAAATGAGAGGTTGAGACTGAGAGATAGTAGATATCCTAAAACCAATGAGGTCATATTACAGTGATATTTAAGCTGGATAACTCTATGTGTGGCAGTAGGGACCACACAGCAAACATATGATGGCTAATGGAGTGTACCAAGGAATTCCATGGGGGAAATCAGCATGTGCTTTATAGACTACAGAAAAGCATTTGACTGCATAGATCACAAAAAGCTATGAATGGCTCTTAAAGACATGGGAGTGCCACTACATCTGATAGTCCTGATGAGAAATCAGTACTTAAGAGGAGAATATGGAGAAACAAAATGGATCCCAATTGGCAAAGGGGTCAGACAAGGCTGCATTCACCCTATCTGTTCAATTTGCATACAGAAAATATCATAGGAATATAGAAGGAAGGAACATCAGCAATCTAAGCAATGCAAATGACACCATACTACTAGCAGAAAACATCATAGACTTGGAACAGTTACTAAGGAAAATTAAAGAAGAAAGTGCAAAAGAAGGCTTACGGCTGAACAAAAAACAAAAACAAAAAAATAATAATGACCACAGAGGATCTACATAAAATCAACCTAGATAATGAGAACTTTTACACAGTTAGACTCAAAGGTGCTATAAGATCCCTTGGCATGCTGATTTTTTAAATTAACATGACTACATCTCTGAACTCTGCAGTTCAGGACTTTTTCTGCACAAAAATCACAATTTAAAAAAAATAGAAACAGTACTTTCTATATTGAAAATAATAATGCTGTCTTGTCTTCCATACAGAAAATGCTGTTTCCTGTCCAAACAAACAAACAAATACAAATTTGCTGTGGTTGGAGACTGAGGGGCTGTACAGATCGGCCAAAAGGGCTGGCCTGGAGGTGGAGTGGGGGGCGTGGTGACCAAATGCCAACTGCCCTGACTCCGCCCCAATGCCACCATCATGCTGCTCACGTAAACAAACAGTGGGCAACATCAGGGCACTCCTTTGGCATCGCGTTCACACATGCTGCACCAAAGGAGTTCTGAAAGCTGCCACCATGGTGGCAAAGACAGCTTTTTGCCACTCTGAAAAGAAGCGGCATTTGCCAGCTCTTTTTAGAGCGGCAAAGTACTGGATCGGGACCACGGCGTGTGGTTACTGTGGCCCCGATCTGGCAAGGAAAGGGGCAGCCATCTGTTGAGCCCCTTATTCTACACAAAGTTTGCCTGTGAGTTTTTTGTTTTGTTTTGTTTTGTTTAGAGAAACAGCATTTTCTGCACAGAAATACTGTTGCCTGCATATACACAAAAGCCACGTGTGCCTTTTGTACAGAATAAGTCCTGAACTGTGAAAATTCTCATCAGTCCAGGATTCTATTTGGTTTCCCAACACTCAAGAAACACATTTTTAACCATATTTGGAATATTTTCAAAAATAATTTCCATCCCTAGTAAACAAGGAAGGCAGGCAAATGGAAACTCTTGTCAACTGTGCTTTTTTGCTACCTTTTGCTATGGCATTGAGGAGGCAGGGATCCCTTGGGAGCTTTGGAGTAAGCAGCAAGAGACAGTCCACAGTGGGTTGGGAGGGCAACATGGGGCCTTGACCCTGAAATTGCCCACTCTTGCTCCAACAGGTGAATAATACTTTTAGAACTGATACCACCAACCTCAGTGTGCAGCAATGGACACGTATCACCATTGTTTCATGTGAAACAAACCAATAAACCTGAATTGAGGCCACTATGTAGAAGCAGAAGATATTTTCCTCTTTATGTTTGAATATTCTACCTTCAGATTTGTTAAAGCTGCTCTTAGGACAGTTTGGAGAATCTTAGGAGATTCTCTCACAAGAGCAATCAGTATCAGAAATAAAGCAGAAAATTGAACAGAATATCTAGCTATTTTATTGCTTAAAGGCATTATTCCTTTCCCTGACACATTATGTTTTTAATTAAAATTGCACATGAATTAATTAAAGTATTCAGTCCCCCCTTTTCCCTCTCATGGATGCTTTGTTACCTTCCCAGTATTTGGGTAAAACACAACCACTCAACAAATGACTGTCTTTATCTGCCTAGACTTCAGCTGACAGACTGTCATGTTCTCTACACCTTTATCTCTCAGATGTTCTATTTTTCCCCAAAAAAATGCATCCCTCAGTGTAATTTTTATTCTTCTGCCACCAGCACCCTCCACTGGTTATTCAGGCTAAGGTTTATTAAGTAGACATTGTCAGCACTAGATAGAATGGCTTCATGAGAGAAGCAGCAGCTATGCTATGCTTCCACACCCACACCCACACCCACACCCACACACAAATCAATTTCTGAAAGTATTTTAAAAGGCTTTTTGCTGTGTACCAAAGTGTATGCATTATATGACATGGTATGCATTATATGACATGGTTAGACCAACAAGCATTCTACTAAACAGAGGTAAGACTGATTAATTACAATAGTGAATTTTGTAAGAGAAGGTGTCATTTTCATGTTACAAAAGGAACATTGTCTGTGGAACTATTATATCAATTCAGGATCATCAGGATCACTGCCACTACCACCACCATCAGATTTTGTCATTTTATATAAGGGTCACCATCCATTGTATTTAATGGGACTTGAACATCCATGGATTTTGATATCCACGTGATGTCCTAGAACCAAACCCCAGTGGTTATTAAGGCCCCACTGTATCAACAGATATCAACAGATGATGATGGTGATGATGGTGGTAGTGGCAATATATATATTTTCAATATATATATTTTCAAGCTATGGATGCTTGATTCCATGGATAAAGAATCTGTGGATATTGAAGGCTGAATGTATAATGAATACAGGGATGAGATGTGAACCTGATATTATTATCTCAGCCACAAATATGTGATTGAATACAGGGATGAGATGTGAACCTGATATTATTATCTCAGCCACAAATATGTGACTGATGAGTTCAAAGTCTCCACCATTAGACAGAATGAGGAGGCCACCTTGGGCAGGAAATTTGAGCTGCTGCCACTCTGCAGAATTAATGCAGTTTGACAGCACTTAAACTATTCAGACTCCACCCTGTGGAATTCCAGGATTTTTAGTTTTTTGCGGCTCCAGAGATGACAAAGAAGAGTAAATTTCTCCCAGAATTCCCAGAATTCATAGCTTTGAGCCATGACAGTTAAAGCAGTGTCAGACTGCATTAATTCTGCAGTATAGATGCAGCCTTGGTGTGTCATGAAAAGAAAGAGGGTTTTTTCGTTCTCTGTTATTTGTTTTCATTGCATTTTTTACTACCAGGAAGAACTTGGTGTAGGTGGAATTTTTGCGTCATATGCCAAAATAACTTTTGCTGGTTTGGCTACTATGTACCTTGACTTCAGTAGATGGAGGAGTTTGCTCATTTGCCTTGGCGACACTTGAGCTCACTAGAGGAAAAGAGGGATAAAAATGTACCAAATTCTAAAAATAAATAAATAAATATGTCTTGGGATAGTCCTGTACGTGTTTCCCTTAGGTGAATTGCAATCACCTATTCAGATTCAGCTTCCTGCTACTGATGAGGCAATAACAATATTGATGTGCCCTGCATGATTATAATAAGGACTCAGGAAATAAAGATACGGTGTGGCCTTATAGGCTGCAACCACACTGCAGAATTAATGTGTTTTAACTGCTATGGCTCAATGCTATGGAAGTCTGGGATTTGTAGTTTAGTGAGATATTTAACCTTCTCCATCAAAGCACTCCAGTGCCACGGCAATCTACAAATCCTAGGATTCCATGGGATGGAGCCATGACAGTTAAAGTGGTGTCAAACTACATTATCTCTGCAATGAAACAAAGCAGACAGTGCAAAAGGAGTGGCCAGAGGCCGCTCCCACCCTGATCACCATGGGGCCACTGTGGGACCAGATGCTGTAGTCCCAAGGGCAGCCACTCCTGTTGTCCCAAATGGACCATGAAAAGGAGTGGCAATAAATGGTTCCTTTTGCAGCCAGGTTTGGGATGCATTAGGCACCTCTGGCATGGTCTCCATGCTGTCTCTGCATGATCCAAGGGTGTACATCATGTGTATGCCATGCCCTTGGATCGGCCCAATGGTGGCCCTTTTGGGCAGCAGCCTTAGTCCAAGTATTAATCCATTTGGGCTAGTATTTTGGCCAATGGGGGAGTGTTCTGGCAGGTTTTTAAGGCATATATGTTGTTGGACTTAGCAAACCACTGAATTTTACATTTATATTTTTGTGAGCCTGCAGGCTTGGTGGTGGTGGTGGTGGTGGTGGTGGTGGTGCTTCAGGAGCTGTGTCCTAAGATCCACATGCAACCCAAGGGCCATATTTTGCCCACCCTTGCTCTAACCCATTTAAAATATTGAATCATACACTGGACAGTTAGATGTAGTAATCAATTATTTAATCAAACTGTATGCATTATACTGAACCACCCATAGGATGTAAGTCATAATTCAGGAATGACTGCTCTGCTTTTGTAAAATTGCTTTTACAATCACTTGCCAAGTTTTTGAAACCATTTCAACCTAAATTGTCACCCCTGTTAGGATATAGATGGGATATAGAGTCAATGTTAAAATGTTGA
>CM034706.1:46835456-46849487 GCA_020142125.1 Phrynosoma platyrhinos | reverse complement strand
TATTATTATTATTATTATTATTATTATTATTATTATTATTTAGGGAAGACTGTGTTTATCTTCAAGGAGTTCCATATGGATATACACATCCCTGCTGCATGGGCCCTCCTCTGTTTTTCTGTTGGTCAGGACAATATGCTGTAGGACAGGAGTAGGCAACCTTTCCCCTTTAAGGGCCGAGGGACTTCAGCTCCTAGAAGCCTCAACCATGTTGGCCAATAGTCCCATGTTGGCCAATAGCTCCTGGGATTCTGGGAGCTGAAGTCCCTCGGCCCTTAAAGGGGAAAGGTTGCCTACCCCTGCTGTAGGAGGATGTGGGAGAGGTCTGCTGTGGCACTCTAGTTATGGAATTCCCTTCCTCTGGAGGCCCAACTGGTGCCAACATTGCTGTCATTTAATATCAAGTGAAAATGTCATTCACTAAAACTTTTGGGGCCTAAATTGGTTTTACACATGGTTTTAAATCATTGTAAACTATTTTAACTGGTTTTAATCTGTCTTTTTAACTTGGTAAATTTTTGAAGAGGGTTTTTAGTTTTTAAAAAGCCTCCTTGAATCCTGTTATTAGGGCAAAGGTGGGATATAAATGAATAAAATAAAGAATACATAATAAAAATAATTGTATTGTTTACATACACTATTTTAAAATAGTCAGGTTGGCTTTATTACATGTTGCCTAGAGAGCTTTAGACAAAGTGCATGATATAAATATTTAAATAACAATAAAAATAAATTATTCCAGGAATGGGGAACTGCAACCCCCATTTCCAAGAGTAAGGGTTAGGTTAAGTTGGGAATGTATCCAAGAGGGGTGATTTCTCTATCTATGCTCTTTGCTGAAATCAAAACTTGCTTTGCCTTTAATCTTTCCCCCAAGAATACTGACAAATAAAGGGTCCAGTTTTGTTCCTAAGTACAGTTGTTTGAAAAATCTACCCTGTTCAGACTAAAATGGCCATTCTCTCAGAATACATTTTGCAAATATAGGCAAAGCAGACAGCTTGCACAAGAACATCTATGAGTAATTTGGTCCTCCTCCACAGTCTCTCAGCCTCCACACCAACTCAGTTAAGTCAATTTGGTTGAACTGAAGTCAATTTTGTGATAATCCAAACACTGCCTCTCAGATTGGTATTGTACTAGACAGAGACACTGTGCAGATAAAGAAGAAATATTTCAGTGGTGTCAATGTACAACCAAGTATAAATAGATTCTTCCATTGTCTGAAAATGTAATATCATTTCAACCCCCTAAACTATAACAATTTCCATACAAGAAAAGTAAAATGAAAAGATGTCTGTGAATAATTTGCACCATTAAAGCATCATTGCATTCTACCACATATTGTCTGCATTAATTGTTAACACTTGTTGAATAACCTCTTGAATAACCTCTTCTGAAAGTAGCAGTAATTTTCTCCAGACTTATACAATGTCATCAAAGATCTTTACAATATTTTTAATAGATGTAGAATACTAACTATAGTTTTAAACAGTGCAGCATATGCCACTGCGATCCGAACTGGGAATTTATATAAAGTGCTCAGCAAGCACTGGATGGAATCCATTAATTAGACTGGGGCAATGACAAAGCTGAGCAAAGTAACTTTTTTGGACTACATTTCCCAGGAACCTACAGACATCAAGACCAGTAATTATGCTGCCTTGGATATTTTGGGAACTGTCATTTAAAAAAAGGATTTTTTCCCTTTTTCCCAAGTTGTGCTACTGGTTCCAGAAACAGAACGATACCTTGTTTCAACAAGGAAGTTATATGCTGACAAATAGATTAGGAACTGTTTGCAAGATTTCAAATGAGGAATCAGAACAGTTGATTTTGGAATATTCTAGATTGCTAAACTAATGTCTAGGCTACAGACCTCCATTTTAAATATCCATGATATTCAACCAGTGATATCTCAGGGTAGATCCCATAACCACCACACCACAAAAAGCAATTTGTATCTATTTTGCTCTACTATCATTCTTGAGAAATTTATGGGAAGTGTATAGTATGAATATTTTGTAGCAAACATGGATGATTAAAGCAAAAAAACAGCTTTGATCCTATTTAAAGACACTTGCTCTTTTCCATAGGCCTGTGTACTCAGTGTTGGTTTCCATGGTTAAATGTAGCCGATTTACATATTGGCTTGCCAATTGTCTCCCTACAACTGCACTAAGTCAATGACATCATTTATTAGAGAGATAAATGAGAGCAATTAAGCATCATGACTGTAGCTGCTGAAACTTTCTGGAATGAAAGTGTTATTAAAATGACAAAGTGCCCAGCAGAATCCAGTGAAGACATGTTATTTAATTTCTCAACTCTAGCTGGTCGAGTGACCTCTGGCGGCTCTCTTCAAAGGTATTCTGTTTCTACACACAGGAATACAGAACCCTGAGCATGAAATGACACTTACAACTGATTGATTATGAGTCACCTGGGGGGTTTTTTAGTGCAGTATTTTTCAGATTTAGATGGGACAAGTGATAAACATTATCCTTTCATTCATTATTTTATTTTTAGTATATAACCAGCTTAAATCCTGATAAATGACATTATCAAGGGAAATTGCCATTACTTTTTGGCATGCTATTGTAGGTGGTTTGTTACAATATTTCAAGTGTTCCTAGTCAGTCCATCATTCAAAACTGGGTTGAAGCTGCATGAGTACTTGTTGGAAAATCTTTCCCCCTCCTTAGATAGATAGGGATTTCCTTTGTTGTTGTTGTTATGTGCCTTCAGCCATTTCCTTTTTTTTTTTTAATAAACTTTATTATTTAAAAAATCAGGATTTACAATAGATGATACTGTTACATTCTTTCAATCTTACATTGATTCATATTAAATTCCAACATCTTATCTTCTAAATGTAACTTCTAAATTAAAAGAAATACTAACTTAAGTTTGTTATTTAGTTAATCATTTTTTTCCTTTTGTCTCTACAAAATTGATTATCTTTTATAAATTGCATTAGTTAAATTCCTTCTATATGTGCATTTCGGATGCCCGAACTAATAACAACAATATTCATTAAACAGTTTTCTTAATTTCAAGTATATACAATGTATATATTTATATCATTCTTACTGCTAACATTAATGGTGATATCCGATCCTTTGGACTTAATAGCACCAACATATTCTTATGAAATACTAAAAAAAAAAATACACTCGATAAATCAAAATAAATATGTGGTTTCTTTACTGCTCCATTCTTCTACGTTTTGTAATCTTATAGGCTTTTTTCTTCTTCTTTAATTTAACACATTTCTCTTTTTTTTTCTTTTTTTCCCTTTCCTCTTTCCTCTTTTTCCCTTCTTTTGTCTTTATCATAATATATATGTCTATATGTGCATTTATTTATTTATTTCTCCCTTTAGTCTTCTTATTTTTGTAAATATGTTTGTATCCAGTTCTCTATCTCTTCCCATTCCTCTTTGTGTTTTTTGTTGGGAATATCCCTTAATGAATCAATTAGTTTATCCATCTGGATATAGTCTAATAGTCTCCAGCACCATTCTGCTATGTCAGGTACTTTATTTAATTTCCAAAGGGTGGCATATGTAATTCTGGCCGCTGTCGTCATATAAAATATTTTTTACCATTTTTTTTCTAAATTAGCATCTGTTATGCCTAATAAAAAGAGTTTGGGATATATTTCAAGTCTACTTTTTAACATCTCTTGCATAGTTTCGTGAATCCCATTCCAAAATTTTTTAGCCAATGGGCATAACCACCACATATGGAAGAATGTTCTTCCTGCTCTCCTAAAAGATGGTGAGATAATTTTTTTCTCTTTACCTAAACCAGGGGTAGGCAACCTTTCCCTTTAAGGGCCGAGGGACTTCAGCTCCCAGAATCCTAGGAGCTATTGGCCAACATGGGACTATTGGCCAACATGGCTGAGGCTTCTGGGAGCTGAAGTCCCTCGGCCCTTAAAAGGGAAAGGTTGCCTACCCCTGACCTAAACCATCACTAGTTAGATTAGAATTTAGCCTTTTTATATAAATATAGATTAAAGCCATTGTTTTGAACTACAAGCTACATGTTTGTTGTTTTTTGAGTCAGTCTAAGTTCTGAGGAAAGCATATTTAGGCAAAGTCACTCTTTTGCTCTGATAATGGGGAGAGTGGCAATGAAAGAACTAGAAAAGATCCTAAAATACAAAGATATACAATTTAGTACAAAAGTTAGAATCACACAAGCCATTGTATTCCCTATTACCATGTATGGATGAGAGAGCTGGACAATTAAGAAAGAAAATAGGAAGAAAATCAATTCATTTGAGATGAGTGCTGGAGAAGAGTGCTGAGGATCCCATGGCCAAAGATACAAACAAATGGGGCCTTGAGCAGATCAAGCCAGAAATTTCCCTGGAAAGGTAGATGAAAACACTGACACTGTTGTACCTTGGACACATCATGAGAAGGCAAAACTCATTGGGGAAAAAAACAATAATGCTGGGAAAGGTGGGAGGGAATAGAAAGAGAAGAAGGTCGCATGCTTGATGGATGAACTCTCTTAGAGAGGTCATGGGTAAGAGTTTGCAGAAACTAAGCAGAACAGTGGAGTTCAGGGAATCTTGGAGATGGCTCATCCACAGTGTCACCATGGGTCAAGATCAACTCAAGGGTAATTAACAACAGCAATAAATGTATCTGCACTTGATTAGTGGGACTTGAGCCCCACTATTGGACTATGACCCAGGAGAGCAGGGTTGAAATTCTTGTTCAGCTATGGAAACCCCCTGGGTGAAATTCGGCACATCACACTCTCTCAGCATCAGAGGATGGCAATGGTAACCCCCCCCCCCCCCCCGAAGAAACTTGCCAAGAAAGCCCATGATAGGTTTGCCTTAAGGTCACCATAAGACAGAAATGACTTGAAGGTACACAACAACAACAACATTTAATAGATACAACACTTTTCACTTTTTTCATGCCCTTGATCCCAGCTACCCCTAATGGACAACTACACAACTAATACACAATCAATGCACCAATGGAAGTTGTTATAACAGGATAGCACCTGGACAACAGACTGAACAGACAAACTGGCCATCTAGGGCCCATGCACACTACAAAGGTATAGTTTTATTTGACATTAATTGCCATTGCTCTGTCCTGTGGAATCCTCAGATCTGCAGTTTAAGGAGGGACATTTAGAATTCTCAACCAAAGTTATATAGTAGCTAAACAGATTACAAATCCCAGGATTCCATAGGATGGGGCCAAGGCAGTTAAAGTAGAACAATAGTGCTATAACTGTTTTGTGTGAATGGGCCACTAGTCATTTTAATGAGATGTACCATATTTCTATTTGAGTAATACTAATGGGTACTAAATTTGCATATGTCCATATATATTATATTTGTCCATGTTATGCAAATCCGTGTCCTCCTTTGTCCTTTCCTTTTCTTTTTTTGGATGATGTGTAGGTGGCCATACTTTTCAGTGCCAAGGAAAACCATATAACATTATTCAGTTACAATCATGTATATTACACCTGCAGGTTGTGAAGATCTTCCTGCCTATCCTAAACCTTCAGAACTGAGCAAACTAGAAATATATACCAAATACCCAAAGTATTCAGTTCTTTTATATTTTAGAGCCAAATGCTTTCTTGATTTCTGATGGAAATAAAGAGAGGGCATACATATGCTGCATCTCACCTTCATCTCACCTTTGTGCATTCTGATATAATATGGCAGAATGACTCTACTATTTAATTAAACAGAAATCTGGATTACCTCCAGCTGCAGGCCTTGTAATCTGTCATAGTGTATTTGGAGAAAGGTGGGTGTCTCCCCTTTCAGACCATATTTCATTTCAAGATGGAAATCTGTTCTCCCTCCAATTGACCCACATGATATAATAAAGGTTTTCTTTCCTTTGAATAAGAAAATTGTCCATCCCCAGTGTCATCTGAAAATCAATGAAATCCAAGCAGAGCTTCATTTCATTGCATATGGTAATGAACAAATATTTTGCTTGGTGGCACACACACAGAAAAATCTTTGAGGGAAACATCATCTCTGCAAGCTATGTGCAAATATCAATACTATTCTATGCATGTTTGGTCCCAAGGAACACTCACTGTGTTCAATTGACTTACTTGAATATGTCAGTTCAAGCCCCCACTAAACCATGAAACTTACTAGGCAAACCTTGAGCCCTTCACTCTCCTAGGCTTATCTGCCTTGTAGGCTTGTTGTGAGCTAAAATAAGAAGAGGCCCCTGTACACTACCTTGCAGAAATGTGGGATATAAATATAATTATTAAAATAAGAATTAAAGATTTGAAGGCTAGGATCCCAATCCTATGCATCTTTATTTTAACTCCCATAGAATTCAATACAACAACAACAACAACAATAATAATTTATTTGCACCCCGCCTTAGAGATTGTAGTTCATAGAGATCTACAAAGGGATTTGAAAAATAAGTGAACAGGAAGTTCTAGGATGGGTGGACAACTCTGTATGGTCCAATTTCTCCTCTCAGGCTCTCCGTGGGCCACATCAATCCCTCAAAGCAAGTCCAACTACCAAATAACTGAGCTTTTTTTTTTCTTGCAGTCCCTCTCAAAATGGTGACAGGATGTGACATTCATCATATTCTATTACCGTTTTGAGAGGGGCTACAGAAACATTGAGGTTTGGGGGAGTAGTAGAGTGTTCTGGTGATAGTGTGGTGTGGTGGTGTGATGTTTTCCCACATTTGGGGACTTTCTGAATGATTTGGGAGAAAATGCTTGGAAATCATGCCAAACATTTCAAAACTATTATTGGAATGAGGTGTGGGGTGCTTCAGGGACCACAAAAGTGTAACCCAGGGGTTGCAATCTCCCTACAGGCTGTATTATCACCATCTCTTTTCTAGGAAGAGAGGATAGTTCACTACAGTAGCTGGACTCATATTGCTAAAGTTGCTGTTTTCTGTTATAAGAAATTTTTTCCTGCTTTTTCAAAGACCTCAGGGAAAAAATGTGAACATGGAGGAAAAAACTGTGGAACCCATCTCAGAATTCTTGCTCTGCCTGAAGGACAATGCAACTGCAATTTCCCTGAAATTCCATACACCGCATGGAGCTTACAGATGAGGTAATTAAAAATGCTTGGGTTTAGCATGATTTGGTGTTTGCTTTCCAACTTTCACTTGCCAAAACAAACGAGAAATAAAAAGCACTCTGTTCTGAGTGGGACAAAGCCAAAGTTTGAAGGGATTGATAATTTTCTCCTTGTAGCACTAGCTAATTTGCTTCTTTGCTTATAGAACAACATGTAGATGAGACCATGAAACTATAAAGATTTTGCCTCTGATGTTTAATTTTAGGGCAGTAGTTTGATGTAAAAGCTGAAACAACTCTCAGCTATAGTTTTTGAAAATGAGTCCATCAAAGAGAAGAAAAAATGTTGGTGTGAAGTCTAGTTAGGGGGGTTGCAGACTGCCAGAAATAGTGCAAATTGAGTCCACTTTTAGGGTTAGGGTTAGTGCTAGGGAATCATGGGAATTGTTGGTTTTTTTTCTGAGACATTGAGCCTTCTATTTCAGAGAGCTCTGGTGCCACAATAAAATACAGTTCCCATGATTCCCTAACCCTAACCCTAAAAGTGGACTCAATTTGCACTATTTCTGGCAGTCTTCAACCCCCCTTAGTCAAGATGCCAGTCTAGACTGATTAGCCATCCCTTTCCCATTCCATTCCATTTATTTATTTATTTTCTATCCTGTAGTATTTTATAGCCTCCCAGTGTGAGACCTAAGGCTGCTTACATTTTAAATCAAATCAAAATGCAGCTAAAAACCAATAAGAAGAATATAAGGCATTTTAAGAACATGAAATTAAACTACCTGTTAAAAACAGCAATAATGTAAAAAAATTAAAAGCATTTAAAACAGGGCAGTGTGCACAAACATACAGCATGCACACACACACACACCTCAAAAAAACCCTTCTGCAACCACTAATTAATAGTCAGAAATCCATCAAAATAAAAATGTCTTTGTCTTACAGTGGAAGGAGAGCAGAGGGAGAGCCAGCCTAGTTTAGGCACCCATAGGACGGAGTTCCATCACTTGGGAGCAACCACTGAGAAGGTCCAAATATATTCTTTCCACCAATTTTTCATTTGTTTCCATTCATTCTGTATCATGTGTCCACAAGGCATGCTTAGTCCTCAATTAGCTGCTGTTAGGATTACTGAGTCAATAAGTGCTAAGAACGTGCTGCTAAAATCGACATATACTTGGGTATGGGAGATAATGTGTTGATTTTAAGAATGAAAAAAAAATTGAAAGGAAAGTTCTCCTTTCCTTTCCCACACATTGCCTTGGGAATCAGCTTGGGAACCAACTGAAACTGTACAGGTCACAGAAGCAAGAGAAAGAGAAATAAATGGGAGGTGGGAAGCATGTTAGATTATGTCCGTGCTCCTTTTTAAATTGAGGGTGCTTTGAAATTTTGCAGAGGTAGTACAAGGCTTAACAAATATGTGAATTATATAAAATATAATTTTTATAAATAGAAGTTATAATTAGGAGAAGATCAGCTAGATCTCTTATGGAAATTTATGAAGAAATATATAGATTGTATGTCTTCTTTAATTGCCTGTAAAATGGGAATCCATTGTTATATCCACCTGAAATATGACAAATCTTGTTCCTTGAGGAACACCTGAAATTTCATGCACCTTGGTTGGATGTCATCAACATTACATGCAACAAAAGACTAGCTAGCTCTTTTCCAGAAAAAAAAATGGTAAACAAGAATGAACAGTTGCAGTCAAAACAGATGAAATAGTTTCAAATCAATTCTGAAAGTGAATAAAAATAAAATTAAGGAATAATGAATGAAATGGCTTTTTAAATAACTGAACAAAATAATTATCTAGCATATTTCTTGCCCTAAATCTTGTCATTCATCAGCCAACTGTTAGCATCATCCGCTGGTATTTCTAGTTAGTCTATCTCTAAAGACTAAATCTCACTCATTATTTAATGTGCATGTTCCCTGCATGCAACCATTTTATTCATTCTTCTATAGGCCTTCTTGTCATGCAAGGAAGAGGTGCCTTTGATAGAGAGGATGCTCATCTCCATTAAGAAGAGAATGAAGACTGGGAAAGGGATAAAAGAGTTCTGGTACAGAAAGGCTGCAGTTAAAATTGTATCAATATTCCTGTTATAAACTGACAAACACAGAGCTCAGTGAGGTCAAGTTGTACATGCTTGAGCTGACATGCCAATCTGCCAGCAGTCATATGGTTCTCATATGGCGACACTCCACAGATGCCAGGAAAATGTGAGAAGTTTCTGGCTCATTTCATTTCATTCTCCTGCATGCCATGTTTTCCTGTGTAATATACATCTAATATATATACATACCAATCTGCTTTTCAGTAATGCTGTTAAAGATGTTTCATTTTTTTCCCCTACAGAGTGGGCCTGCATGTTTTGGAATGAAAATGCTTCTCTACTTGAATATTAAGAGCATTATAAAAGTGTTCAAAAGATCCTATTTGACTGCATTTTAGTGGACTGAAGGTGTCCTAGAACTCCTACTATTCCTTACCTCTCTGGCTAGGGCTGCAAGGAGCTACAGTTCAGCATCTGGAGAGTCACACAAGTCCCACACTTAGGCAATGGGTTGAATAAAAACTTCATTCTGCCTAGGATAGTCCCATTAAAATCAATGAGGCATATTAGCAATAATTAATTAAGATATGAAATGAATTTATAAGGAGCGTTTGTAAACTGAGTGCTAAGCAAGAGAATTTAGAAATATTAGAAAAATTATTAATATTAGAAAATTTGTTTTGGAATTGACTGGATAAATGTATTTCTATGAATCTGAGTATGTTAAGAAAAATTAAGAAGAAATAATTAAGTCCCACTGTGTACACTGATTCTGCTTGAAGCAGGTCAAAGCCTGAATCCAATCTATAGACAAATTCTGAGATTCTGTGTGTACCTTTAAATCAAGCAAGCAAAGTTTGTTAACCTTACTATTAGGGTATTCTGATACATCAGCTGCACACTGAAAACTTATTAACATTTCAAGAGCTAATCAAGGCATCAATGCAACAACACAATTGTTACTTGCATTTCTATATCAACAATGTTACAGTTCTGTTTTACAGACCAATGTGATCCAATCATATCTGTTAAATAGGCCATAATAATATGCTAAAGTTAAAATGCACAATTTAGAAATTGTTAAAATATGTATTTCCACATTTGATCATCTTAGGAGCTGTTTAGCATCTTTCGTGTCATATCCAATGCACTTCAAATGATGCTTGTTTGTTTCCTTCTTTCAGTGTCAGAGAAAATAAACACTGAAACACACACATTAAAATAATTTTCCAAGTAAGATTTGATTTTACAAACTAGGAAGAGTCTTATGTCTTGGGTAAACATTGTGTTCCAGAGACTATGCTACACTGTCATCTGAAATACATTTGGTTTTTTTTTGGGGGGGGGGGCATCACTGAATGAAAAGTTAGAGATGCTTAAACCCCACAGAAACTGAAGGCATGTTGAGGCTTTTCTCCTGAGATTCTAAAAAGCTTACAACAACTGTAGAAAGTATTTCTCTTCTCTTCGCTTTTCTCTTCTCTTCTCCTTTTTTAAAAAAGATATGAGACAGCATTGCCATAGACAGCAGCTTTAAAGGCTCTCTTTGTGGTATTTTTGGTTTGGAAACTAGTTATTCAGGTCACATTATACAGACTGGGTTAGGGATTTCTCCATGGCAATTCCCAGGCTCTGGAATTCTCTACCAAGGGAGGTTAGGCTGGTTGTCTGTCTCCCTATTGTCTTTCTGTTGGTGGGCATGTCTTTCACAACCAACCTAGCTGGCTGTTGTACATTTACCTATACACTATGCTTTCTTTTATTTATTTTTTTAAAAAAAATTGTATTTTAATGTTTATGCTTTTACCAATGACATGTTTTAATTTTATTTGTTTTAATTTTATTTTTTATTTTATTTGTTCTATACATTTGTTATAGAAAGACAAGATATAAACTGAATAAATAAATATGGCAATGGAGTCAAGGGAAACAGCCCCATCTTCAATTCATTTTGTCTAAAATAAACAAAATATGTTGGGTAACAACAGTGCCATCATTCCTTGTACAGACAGTCCCCCTATGGTCACTCCTGAAACACAGGGAACAGGCCTTTTCTGATAACACCCACACTCTACCTACATAGTAAATCTAGACTCTAGCCAGGGCACCTCTAGATAAAATGGAGATGCTCTGTCCCAGAACATGTCTTTCAAATTTGTGGTGCATCTATAGCTACAACACTGAGTTGCACAATGTTACAGCCATGTCAACAAACAAATCAAAAGATGATCAGGCTGTGCTCAGGCTCTTCCGAGGTTTAGGCTGATAGTTCAAGTTATGTTGCTTACAAATTGAGATGAGAGCAGTTGCTAGTACTTAACATGTGGACACACAATGGTTTCTTAATCCAGCTACAGGGCACACAGCATACCTCCAGCTGTCCTGATTTGAAATAATCCTGATTAATTGTCTGCCAACTTACGGTACTTTTTCACCTGCTTAAAAATGTCCCAGATTCTCTCTTTTCCTCCCACTTTTCCCTTTTCATCCTTTACTTACTTCAATTGCTGCATACTGAGTGTAAGGTAAAAATGTAGTTTACACTGAGTTCATACAACAAGGGGAGAAGATTGGAAGGGCCAGAATCTTATCCTTCCCTGTAGATTGCTGCTGCCTCTCTTAGCTTGTGTTTTCTTCTTCTTTAATAAAACTTTTGCCATTGTGACCACATTTTGACATACTTGGCCACATGTGTCCTGGTTTTTATGTTTCAAATGTTGGATGGTATGACCCTATGTCAACTTCGATTCACAACAGAGGCAGTGAGTTTGCTAAAATCAAAGGACTCAGCAAGCATAGCAAGCAGTAAGTAATGATACCCAGTTTTCTATACAGTGAGCATGGCAACTTGCTTACTTAGTATTTGTTACCAAAGATTAGTTTAATAATGAGCTAAACTTCCAAAAGGACACAGCTATAGACCTTGGCCATCTTTAAGTGTTTCACACATAGTAGCTAGGAAATTATCTCCATATTTTTTGTCTGAGGTTGCTAATTCTAAGGATATGAAAGAATCAGAGGGATGCTAGCCATGATTGGGGGCTTGTGTGGTTACTTTCTCCATTCTTAGATCAAGTATTCTTTGGCACATGTGTACAGGGATAATAGGATACATTTGAGGGCAATTATATGTTTTAGAAGATCTGCAGAAAGGGAAGAAAGGCTTGTGAAAGTATATCCTAACCAGGCAGAGTGAATGGAGCTCAAGGTTTTAAGCAGAGTAGTTTTTAGCAGAATCAGTGGAGGCCCATGATGAGGGAAGGGTTGTTTCCTTCACTACACTTCAGAAGATAGCCTTCCCTCATCATGGGCCTCCACTGATTATGCTAAAAATGTGACTCACAACAACCTCCAGCAGCAAAAAGAAAGAGAGAAAAGAAAATATTGCAGTCCACTACTTCTGCCTAACAGCAGGGACAGGTTCACTCCCAATTAGTTAAGAAGTTTCAAATAATTTCCTTCCCTATGGAATAACTTGCTAGTGTTTTGTGTTTTGCTTACAACAAAGTTGTAGTTCTAGTTATTTGTTTTATTCCAGATGTAGATGCAATCAATCTACACAGTGGAAGCATGGAGATTTGAGGTTTACAATCTCTGACTGTGACATCAGGCAATGTTATGGACAGCTAGCCCATCTGAAGCCACATAATTCTCCCATCACCACATTACCCTGCTCCACATTGGCTACCTTAAGACCAGTGACACAGTGTAATACTTTCCCTTACAGTGGAAAAATAAGTTTCTTGATCTACTACTACATTGGACAAATAGCCTTGAACAGGACTGAGCCTCTAATCTTGATGTGATATGGTAATGGCTGTCAATTTTGTATTTATATCCTTGGGAGGTTCAATATTCACATTAGCTTGCAAACCTTCAACCAACATAGTATATTCCTTGTGCAAGGTAAAAGCCATATGTATTCATTACTTCTATCACCCAATGGCACACTGATCCCTGAATGTACCTGACTCATGTGGTGGGACACATATCCTTTTAGTGGCTAGGACAGGGGTCAGCCGCTGCCACCTACGGCTGCTGCCACCCCCCGCCAACCCCCACTGCCACTGCATGTGCCGCCGCATGCATCACAGCTGCCATTTTGTTTTCCAAAATGGCAGCTGCAACTTGTTTGCGCATGCACATGCACCGAATACTGCGCATGCACAAACGAGTCATAGCCTCCATTTTGTTTTCCAAAATGGTAGCTGCGGCTCGTTCGCACATGCACACTACTCCGGAAGTACTGCGCATGCATGAGCAAGTGCGCGCGTGCATGCGTAGTACTTCCGGTGTACTGCGCATGTGCACACATGCAAGCACACGTGCCACAATTTTCTCCCCACCATCGGCCTGCAGAAGACCAGGGGATCCCCAGACCGGCCCCAGGTAAGGGGAACTTACTGACCCCTGGGCTAGGAGATAGGCAGACAGCTATATAGTATCTGGCTATGTTCCTGTGAAACAGGCGTGATTTCCCACCCCTATCTATTTAGACTGAGGGAACTGGAGGTCCTGTGCATTTGTCAGGTAATCTGGATTCTGTCTGAGGTTCCAGTATCACCTTCTGGCCATTTAGGCATCCAAGTCATGATGGTGGTGAAAACAGACTGGAGGGCTAACATCAACATTCTACGTAATTGAAATCTCAGGATATTTATATAGGAAAATCAGCAGGCTCTTTGGTAATCTTTTAGGTTATTATATGCAATCATAGATATGAAAACATATACATTGCTCCTAGGGGAAACATAGATATGTCAGTATGCTTTCATCACAGTACATTACATTGCATTTAAGACATCATACATTAATTACATTATAGCATATGGCAAGTAAGATGTTACATAGAATCATAGAATCATAGAGTTGAAAGAGACCACAAGGGC
>CM034706.1:46816175-46835356 GCA_020142125.1 Phrynosoma platyrhinos | reverse complement strand
TCATCTACCAAGCTGGTAATTTTATCAAAAAAAGAGATCAGATTTGTACTTTTGTTACACTTTTATAGAGACTGAAACTCTCTCTGTGTGCATCTGTCTAGCAGGCTTTCCTATAATGATCACACAGAAGAAAACTATCATCTTAAACTATATAACTCAGCCATATATCCATTTAGGAATGCACTCTCATCTGTTGAGGAACTATATATCTCTAAACAAGGATCTATGAATACACAAGGATCCAAGGGCTAATCTCCTTTAGCTCTGTTAAATTTAACAGCATCCATTTCATATCTATTAAGTATTTTTACAGGAATCCATTACAATCATAATGGGAGTTAATTTATTTTAGCATAGCCTAAAATCAACATGGCTGGGTTGTTTAGCAAATTATTAGCTCAGAACATCAGTTTGAAGGCTACATCATAGCCTCCTCTTCATTTGCTCTAGACTGCTAAAGCAGTCGTATTTCAGTCTCTTCCTGTGTTTTTATTCTCTCTCTAACTTCCCCCCGCTACCAGCTTTTCTATCAAAACAAAATTGTTGACTCTGCTTCATACAAAACAGAAATTTTAGGAGCTTGTTGCATTAATTTTAAAACTGGCTTACCTGATCCAGCTTGAATTTTAAAGTGGTTGGCATCTTGATATTATTAGAAGGATTTAGGCACCAAAATCGGTGCCCAGGTCCATCCCAGGTCCATCCTTGCTCCCAGGGCTGCTCCAGTGGCCATTTTTTTAATTATTTTTTTTATTTTTATTTTATTTTTATTTTTTTTTATTTTTTGAGCCAGAAAACTCCTGGCTTCAAAAATAGGTGCACAGAGTGTCTCTTGAAACAGAGATGGACCCAGGAACTGATTTTGGTGGCTAAATCCTTCTGATAATATCAGGATGCCACCCACTTTAAATTTTAAACAGGATTAGGTAAGCCATTTTTAAAATTAATGTGATAAACTTCTTAGATATGGCTTCACTCCAGGGTCAGTAGAACATAATATGAACAAACAGTGTAGAGGTGGATCTTTGCTTTTGGCTGCCTTTCATCAGATTGCATAAGCCATGGCACCTGCTAGGAGGGTTATTGGTAGACAACATTAGAATAATATCAACATCTCATTTGATAGAAATGCAGGTGTTGTCACCTCTTTGTTAATCTTTGAGTAGGCATTATGCTCAGCATTAGCTGGTCTCTTTGTTCCCAGTAATGCACACACACATACACTCTAATACACATAGCTATATATACTCTATATTTTTTTAAAAGGTAAAGGTATTCCCCATTGACAAGGTTGTCAAGTCGTGTCTGACCACAGGGGGTGGTACTCATCTCCATTACTAAGCCAAAGAGCCAGCATTGTCAGAGACTACTCTGTGATCATGTGGCCAGCATCATTGCACAGAATGTTATTTACTTTCCCACTGAGAAGCGGTACCTATTTATCTACTTACATTTGCATGCTTTCAAACTGTGAGGTTGGCAGAAGCTGGGACTAGTGATGGGAGCTTACCCCATCATGCAGCACCCGGACCTCTAACTGCCAACCTGCTGATCTTGCAATCAACAGAGTCAGAGTCTTGAGCCACAGAATCATATATATATGTATGTCTAAAAGTATACATCCAGGCCTCAAAATAAGCCTGTCCTATAATACTTGTAGCTGGGTGCATGTGACCTCATCCTCTGGGGTCCCAGAGAATTATGGCACCATTGTGTGTCCAGCTATAAAAACATAGCTCCTCCCCTCCTCTGCCATGAAATAGTCAGGAAACTGCAAGGGAATAGAGGAGGGGCTATGTTCCGCACTGAGAAATTATGTTCCACCAAATGATGCAGGATCTCAGTCAGCATGTTATGTGGAGCAAAGATACCAGGATGAATGGTATCCCATCATTTTGATGTTCCTTACATAAATATGTCTGCAGTAGTTGATCTTTTAATGTATATATTGCTGTTGCTGCTGCTGCTGCTGCTGCTGCTTCCTAGTTAAAAAGAGCATTGTGAGGGGAGGGAAACTAGCGGCAGTAACAACTTTCTGATAACCAGCAGAGATGCTGCTAGAGGAAGAAGAAAAAAAAACCCTGACCAGTTGAGTTTGTTTAAAAAAAAAAAAAGATAGTTGTTACCCCATTACTGGATTTTCCATGTTGCCATAATGTGAATTTGAGTGACATACACTTAAATATCAGCCTTGGCATCCAACACTGGTTACTTTTTCCTCTTAAGTAAAAAATTCAAATTAAAAGACAGTAAACTATTAATCTTAGTATCACAGGAGTGCAAGTCTATGCACAAAGTTTGTTACCTTAACATTATTTATATGCCACTCATTTCATACAGCATAACGACAATTCAATGCTCTTATTGTTGTTTTCACAGGTTTGGGCAAAGTTTGTTGTTCCAAATGGATTTATTGTTAAGTCTATCTTCTATAAAATTCATATTCAAACCAGGTGTGACATGAAACAGTCTATGAAATATGATAGCGCAGTAATTTTCTTGGCATAGATTCTAAATAATCTGATACACAAAAGGCAGGAAAGAACATTTTCCCCAATTGAGCCCTGCAGAATAAATCCATAATGCTAGCTATTATCAGCTGGCATTTTCCTAGTGACTTTAGGACGATTATCCAAAGATTTGGGATGGGATAAAAAAGGAAAATTGGGAGTATCAAAAGATCTGAACTTACAGATAAGAAATATGGATAGTAACTTATTCCTCTAGTAGTTCTAGATATAGCCACAAAACAATATGACCCTTGGATATATAACCAATGGGCAACATAGCTGCAGACTTTCAGTATTTTGCTGAAGTGTAGCACATGTCACAGTGCCAATGACTGTGCTGCTTGAGGACAGATTACTAAATATTTATATGGGTTGATCAAAATCAGTAAGGGCTTTTTGAGAAATAGTTCTTCAGCTCAAGAGCCCTGGTACACCTTAGACATTAGCAAATTTTTCATGGCATGACTTGCCATGGACTACAGTTTATTTCAATAGATACACAAAGTATTATACAGAATGTCAAGTGTTTATACCATACATGTAGTTGCAGGCAGAAGCATAGTTAGTGAAGTCATAGGAAAATAAAATACCGAAAATACTGAAAATGATAGTTACATGAGTTGAATTGTCTATTCATCAAACTGTTCCTGATAATATTTACATCCTAGTATTAGGTAAATCAATTAACCCATATAGTCTGGCATCCCGTTAGTGACAAACATAAGAGTAAATACCACATACACATGCATATGACTTTTTTGTATGTTCTTGCTGTTGTGGAGCTTGGTAGTTTTCTCCTCATACATAATGACCAAAGCCTCCCCCCAGAGGTCACCATTTTGATGTGCTAGTCCTCCTATGGCCATTCAGTAGCTGAGTCAGGGGAATCAGAGAAGCATCTAGTTATGTCCCCATACAGAAGCAAAATTATTCCATCATTGGTTGAGATCTCCAGAAAATCCCAGTGAATTTCATAAGTCTGCATTTGTCTATGGGGACACAGCCAGACATTTTTCTGATCTTTCCTGCTCTCCACCAGCCACTGGGGGAAACTTTCTGTAGCAG
This sequence comes from Phrynosoma platyrhinos, assembly GCA_020142125.1. Taxonomy (NCBI): domain Eukaryota; kingdom Metazoa; phylum Chordata; class Lepidosauria; order Squamata; family Phrynosomatidae; genus Phrynosoma; species Phrynosoma platyrhinos. The sequence goes on along the minus strand of CM034706.1, from coordinate 46,831,781 downwards.
CACAGGATCTCAGCCACAGTGTGATAACAAACTGTTATACTGATCCAGACCTTTGGAGATTTTTCTAGTGAACTTTTGCTTCACAATGCCTATTATAAGGTCAGTGAATGATTGTCCAGGGAAGTTGTTCTCCTACTATTTTTCTTTCTGAGGCCAAAATTGTATCCATTTTATTATTTTGTATAGAGATTGGACTGTTTGGCCTATACAGAATGCTGAAGGGCATTGCTGAAGGAAAATGTCATATGTATCTTGTTCAAATACAAACTGCCCCACCTCACCTGTAGGCCAGTACTCTTGGCAAATATAAACATCAAATAATCATAAGCATCCATCTCACAACCTACATACACACACACACCCCTTCATTTTTAGGATTTCTGATGATCTTTTGTAGACATATTAGTTTTATGAACTGGCACCCTTACATGAGGGCTATGCAGTGGGCTCTTGATATTCACTGGCATTTGATTCCAGGAACCCCCATAGATAACAAACTCTGTGGATGCACACATCCCATTTAATACAATTTACTACTTTTTTACACTTTTCTGGGCTGGCTATCAGTCACCAGCAGATCCATCACCAAGAAATCTGTCTTAAAAGCAGTACAAAAACAATCTAATGCAGATTGTGACATCTTATGGTAATGAATTCCTTAAACTACCAAGGTGTTATTGTTAGAAGTACATCCTTTTGACTATCCTGAACCTGCTGCCAATCAGGTGCAGAAAAACCCACAAGAAGTAAAAGCATGCTCTCAGCAATATGGAGAATCTTAGCAAACATTTGTGGACTTGTTTTTAAAGTGCGGTCAGTGCCAAATTACCCTGATGTACTGTTTTGAATTCCTCTTGCCATTATTTATTATGCCTGCTTTTATTATTTTAATTGCTTTTGATTCTTGTGTTAGTCCAAGCCTCTTTATTAGTCTAACCATATCTAAAGTCATGGAACAATAATTATTATAACTCCTTTTTTGTTTAGTTATTCTTCTTCAGTCATTGAAGAATTCACTGTCTACGTCTATATTGTGTTGTTTTTTACTGAAGACTGGAGATGAAGAATAGAGAAAGAAAGGATGTTGCTTTTTCCTTAATTTTGCCATATTGCCTGGATCACAGCCTCTCTCAAAGTGAAACAGCCATCTGGTTGCTGTGTATTTAAAAAGAAAAAAGGAAAAAAAGGGTGGTTTGTCAAACAAAGAAGCTACCTTTTTATTATCCTATTCCATATATCTTGTCTCCTCACATTTCTTTTCACTCTAATCTTTTAGTATGACTGGCAAGAATGTTTGCCTGTGCATGACCCATCAGCATAAATGAGTACAGGTACAATAATGGTTTTAATGATTAGGGCTCTTTAGCTTAGGAAACATGAGTCAAGGGAGGAGATGTTAGAGGTATGTAAAATGAACAATGTGGAGAAATGAGGACAGAGAAGAATCTTGCTTCTCTTTTATAATGTAGTGCATGTGCAAGGGATCCATCCAATAAAGCTGAAAGGTCCAAACTGCCTCTTTGAGAAGTTTCTCATCATAGTGTAATCATAAGGCGAAGCAGACCTGATGGTGAGAAACAACAAAATGCAAGGTGGCCCAGCAACCTACTTTGATTTGACTCTGATGGAGGCTTCCAGTGAATAGTTTGCCATTTTGGGAAAGAAAAGGAACCATTTAGGGTACTTAGCCACAGGCTAAACTCTGCCCATCCTTGCTATCAAGAGACTGAAGGTGAGTGTGTGAGAGAAAGAGGGAGACCCATAAAGAGCTGGAAGTCTGATAGATTTTGGCTGCATCTAACTAGAGAAATAATCCAGTTTGGTGCCACTTTAACTGCCATGGCTCAAATGCTATGAATTCAGGACATTGTAGCTTGATAAAGCACCATAGCTCTCTGATGGAAAAGGCTAAATGTCTCAAAAAACTACAGTTCCCAGAATTCAACAGCATTGAGCCATGGCAGCTCAAGGGGGGAAGCAGATGGAACAAAGGGCCGTTTGGGGGGCAAGGAAGGGGAGGGGCAGCCACATGGTGGGCGCCCTAACCCCTTCCCGAAGGCATCATCGGAGAGCCAGCCCCTCCGCATGGCCGGCGCTCCAATGATGCCTTCCCACCGCAGCGTCCGTACACGCTGCAGCAGAAGAGTCACCAAAGGTGCGCCACCAGCCTTTTGCGGCGCACCTTCAGTGACTTGTGGAAGGAGCGCTATTTTAGTGCTCCTTCCAGGGGCAGCGAAGCTGCGCTGTGGGGCCGAGGTGTGGGGATACCTTGGCCCCGCGGTGCAGCTTCCCGGGGCGGCCCAGGGCCGCCTGTCTGCTTCCCCCCAAAGTCAACAGGCAGCTTGAAGGCGCATACATACACACATGCTAGAAGCTCCTATTATGTTATTATTGAAAACACTCTCCACTTATCATCCTGATAGTTGTCTCAACATGAATATGAATGAGAGTTTTAACATGAGATGTTTGAATCATGTAATATTTACTCATCCTTCACCATTATGCTCACACTGTAAAAGCTACTAAAAAGTTACGCTTGCATTGCAAAAGGTGATGTTATCCCTAATTACATTTCAGTCATGGTTTACCACAATTTATATATTATAAAAGGGAATTAAATGACTGAAGATCAAGGATACCAGGAGTCCAGGATAGTCAAGAGTCAGAGGTTCAAGACAAGGAACAAGGAGAACCAGAGGCTTTTGCCAGGAAGCTCAGATATCCTCTAGCACTGAGACAAAGCTTCCTTGCTTGCTTAAATCCCTGAGCTGCCAGGGTTCAGCTGGGGCTGATCACTTTGATGACCTCAGCATTTTTCATAAAGCCTCCTTGAGCAACTGAGGTCCACCCTTTCAGCTCTATGCTGACTAAAGGTAGGCATGGTCCCTGGATCTTTCTCCATTTCCGATGGCCCTGTCATTGGAAGGCTTGGCTCCAGAGCCTCTTGAAAAGCCACAGGCTCTGCTGACAAAGCAGAGCTGCTAGGGCCGAGTTGGGGCTCCTCTGCTGCAGGCTCAGGACCCGGAGGAAGTTCTGACTCATCCTCCAAGTCCTCATCCAGGCAGGGCATGACAGAATGTTTCTTAACTCAGATGTCTTGCCACTCCTACATGGGCTCTGCTTTGATTTACCGCTCCTGACCTGCCCCACCCCCAACTGTTAGTTATCTGACACCACCTGTTCCTTCAGCTATTGCACTTTGGAACTCTGCATTCTTGTGTGAAAGCAGGACAGTCGTAATCTTTGCATGCTTGCTGAATTTCTTTTTGCTTCTTTTCACCATATCCATTCTCTTCTTGCATCACTCTAACCTGAAGCATTTCTTTCTCCATTCTCACTGTCTCTCTCTCCTCCATTTACCGTATGTTTGAACATAAACAAGTTGCTTTTAACTAAACCTATATGTATTCCAAAGAAGACCAAGGGCCAATGCAGACCAGCATTTTAGGCTGGCCTGGGGGTGGAGTTGAAGTGGGGCGACCACACACTGGCCACCCCGACTCTGCCCCGACTCCACCTCAACGCTGTGCACCCATCTGTATGGCCCTAAAGAGCCACGGAGGCAGCTCTAAGGGTGGCTTTTGGGGGCAGCAAAAAGGAGGATTGGGGCCGCAGCATGTGGTTGCTGCAGCCCCAATCAGCCACTCCCAGGGGCAGACCAGAGCCACCCCTTATAGGTCGTGTGCATCAGCCCTAAGTTTGTTTCTTTTCTTCTCTAGACCCAGGGTGGGTGGATGCGGTAACAGTTGTTCAGCTTCTGCCTACTCTGCTAGAGATATCCACTACTACCTCTCACATTTTTAAACATCTGTAACAGCTTCACACCAGCAGGAGGGCCTGCTCAGTCAAAGATATCTTCATCTACGTTGTGTCTTGCCAATAAGAGGGCTAGGAAAACAGCCAGCATATGGAGAACCACATTTTGGCTATCCCTACTCTACAGGGATGGTACTGGGCAGGCGAAGGACTGAGCCATATCATCTCAAGGGGTGGCTCAATCAGTCCTTGTCTTTGCTTCCACTATATCAGTGGTGGCAAACCTATGGCACACACACCAGAGCGAGCACTCCGAGCCCTCTATGTGGTCACGTGCACTATCATCCCATCACAGAGTTTGTTACTAGAAAGCCAAAGGGACATGACACTTTGAAATAAGTGGGCTTTGGGTTGCAGTTTCAGCACTTGGTCTCTAAAAGGTTCACTATCACTGCACTATACCTTTCTCAATAAGGAAAAGCAAGAGGGATGGGAAGAAAAGTGCCTGAAAGAGCAATTTGACCTCAAGGAATATATGGCAAGTCAATGTAGCTGACATGAAAGTCCTTATCTTTGATCACCCCATGGCAAAGTTGAAGTAGACAACAAAGGTGGGACAGTATGGCATGTAGAAGGAGGGCTTCTAAAACAGTTCATGGGTCATATTTGGGAACTCTCCAGGCTAGATTAGACACATTGATGAGAGATTCCCTATTAAAAATATGCACAGAAAGTTTCTTCTTTTTAAAAAAGCATCAACAGTGTAACAGAACCAGCAACATTTATCAATGCTGATATGCAAATATTATTGAGTCATACAAATTAATGACCCCACAGTTATGCCCACCTGCATCACAGATAGGCAAAGAATGAGTATTGGTATAAATAACTGCATATTTTACTCCCTTAAATAATTTTGTAATTATGCATTAAATACATTGGACATGATCCAGAAGGAAATTCTCCTGGGTAAATCCCATTACAATGTGGGCTTGGATAATCAGGCCCTATGAACCTTTAAGATAAATATAATTTATAAAGATATCCAGCCAGAATGGACATAAAGATCATTTCAGTTAGCAAAGGGTATATGATGTGAAAAAATAAGAAAATTAATCCTATATTCAGAACAAGAAGTGGTGTTCATTTTTAGTCCTTTAAACACCATTGGCTAACGCTTTCCCACACCTTACATAAATTAGAATTTTATTATCGATCTCTGCTTTAAATCTGATTGAGTCAGCTGAACTTATCCTAAAGATAGCAAGTCTGTTTTTGACATTTGGGTGTCCAAAACACCTGCCAGCTGTTTGTCTGCTGAATTGAGGACATCATGTTTTCAATTTCCTTCAATAAAGCTATGAATCTGGCAATTTGCTGGCCTGCTTCAGCTAAACAGAAAGGACAATTTGAGAAAGATCATAGTTCAGGCTCAGTCAGACGGAAACGATTGAAAACAGAGAACTGGCCACTATGTTTCTCTCCCCCCTACCCCGCTCCCCAATGCAGCTTGCTGTCACAGTTTGACTGACAAACTGACTTTTTTGAGGTGCTCATGCCCATTTCAGTCAGAGTTTATTGAAGGTGATTTTGATCTTCTCTACGAGGCCACAGCAGTGGCCATGCCATCTGTCACCTTGATTGCATCGAGGATTCTCTGGAGAGGGCGCGATGGCTCCTGATCATTTACAGATTGTGCTGCTTTCGCCTCCATAAGGACCACATGCACAGAGCCAGATGGTGAACATACACGCTTATTATAAGTCTTTATCTCTGTGCAGGAAGGAGAGGCACCATTAGATCTCCCTCAGGAACCCCGTTCCTCTCTACCATCATGCAGTTCTTCAGCAAATACAGTCTTCTTCAGCTGTCATCATCAACCTACCTCTGAAAATTAAAAAAATAAACAATAATTCCATCAGCCAAAGCAAGAGACAGGCAAGCGGTTTTCACACAAAGCTATCTCCCCCACCACCCTGCTTCACGCTCCTTTCCCTGACTGTCAGCACAAGGTAGAGGCAAGTTTGTTTGCAAATAGATTGCATTAACAGGGGCTTCTGATTAAATATAAAACAAGGTTATTGGGAGGGTTACAGGCTCTGTTGATTAAATGCTGTGTAGATCAGGAGAGGCACTTCTTCATCAATTGCCTTTTATTTTAAACATCACAAGAGAGGAAGAGGAGATTGTTTATTCAAGACAAAAAGTCCTCAACGTCTCCCACCACAAATGTTGATTATTCTACTGTATGCAAAGCATACTAGTCTCATCTTAGAAAAGTAAAAGTTTTGTGTTAGGAAAAGCAGTATCATAGTGCATGTGTGTTGTGCAAGTTTGCCCAGGTGTCTCACTAAAGGATAGGAAGTGAGATTTTGACTTGGAAAGAACTTGGCTTGCCCCAGGTTTGCAAATACAGCAGTGAGTGACAGGACTGTTACATTCCACCCTCCTGCTGTTATGGAATTGGGGCTGGGGAGAGAGGTGAAATTTAAAGGGGGCACTGAAAGGCTGGTTGCTTTTTCCTTTTAATAGGGTACACAAAGACCCAAATCTTTACAGCATTCCTTGTAAAACATAAGGTATACTAAATCCACAGTCTCTCACAGCCATTTCTAGAGAAAATGTATTTGATTCCAATAGCATTACTTGGAAGTAAACTTTACAGAAATGTTAGCCTGCTCTATGTACCTTCAAATCCACCATGGCACTCTTAGAATAATGTCAGAAATGTTGCCAATTGTTTTTCTGTAACAAACTATCCTAAATTATAAACAACAGAGTAATAAGTGCTATTATGCTTAGTTGTGCTCACCCCTCCCCAAATATGTGGGGAAATTTCAATAAAGTGTGTGTGTGTATGTGTGCATAAATATGTATATACACAAATGCACATGCACCGTCACACACACACAAACACACACACACACATACAAATGTGTGTTGCAAAGACTGGAATGTCTTTCAGAGTAGAAGTTTGGCCTCCTTCCAGTTTCAAGCATCTTCCCTAAAACACATGGTGATTATTATTTTTGCTCTCATTTCTAAAACACAGATCTTTCACAAGGTAGGCTAAGAGGACAGAAAACACTCTCCATTATTGATGCTAAGTGAAATCTGCAAATATCAATGTAATCGCAAATTAAAATGCCATGATCAGGGTAAGGTGAGGGATGCTTTGAGAAGAGAATAGCATTGTTTGATTAGCTTTTTTCTTTAAAAGATTCAAATGTTATTATCAGCATACAGTTAATATCATTTGTGTTAATTTTCACTTCATTACCAGGACTATTTTATAGTCTGGCTAGATTGTCAGAGATGTCAAGAACTGAAGTCAGCCTATCAAGCTGGAAACCTGTGTTCTCCCAAACACAGTGGCAAAAGCAGAGAGCTGGCTATGGGTATCAGTGTAGTGACAAGGACTATGCTCCACCTACTAATCACAATGACTTTCTCAACAAAGACACATCAGTCATTTATTAAATCAACCAATCAACATGCAGTGACATGAGCGCCACTGTGACATAACCATGATGACATTACTTGATCCATTCCACATATATTACCAAGAGCACACATGATGTGTTGCCAGCATAGCCAATGTCATAGCTCAGGTTACAGGTTGTGTATTATGTTTCAGAATTCCCATCTGGTAAAGGTTTGAATCTTCCAACAGCAGAAAAATAAAAGGCAGCAGAATAGCAATTTTCCTAGAAAAACATCTGCAACCAGGTAGAAAAGGAAGGACTAGAATTATAGAGTCAGTATAGGATCACAGAGTTGGAATGGGACTCATGGGCCATTAAATCCAACCCTCTCCTCAGTTCAGGATCTCCAGCTAAAGCATCTGCAGCAGGTAGCTGTCCAGCCTCTTTTTGAAAATGTCTACAGAAAGAACCGCACCACCTCTCCAGGCAATTGGTTTCATTGCTAAACCACATCTCCTGTCAAGAAATTCCTTCTAATGGTCAATCAAAATCTACTCTCCTGTAACCCCAAACCATTAGACCTGATCCTATCCTCTGGGGCAGCAGAGAACAGGCCTGCCCATCTTCTCTGTGACAGCCCTTGAGGTATTTAGAGGGCTATGATGACGCCCCTCAGTTTTCTCATCACCAAGCTGAGCACACGCAGCTCCTTCAACCTTTCCTCACATGCTTTGTTCTCCATATCTCTTGTTGCCCTTCTCTGAACCTGCCCCAACTTATCTATATCCTTCTTAAAATGATGAGCCCAGAACTGAACAAAGTACTCCAGATGAGACCTGACCAGCCAAAATGAAGTGGGACTTCCCTTGACTTGGGAACTATGCTTTCATTAATGCAGGTTAAAATAGCATTCACCTTCTTTACTGCAGCATCACACTGCTTGCCCATGTGCAAATTATGGACAGCAAAAATCCCAAGGTCCTTTTCACATGTAGTACTGCTGAACCATGTATCCCCCATCCTATATCTCTGCACTTGGGTTTGTAGTCTAAATGTAGAATTTTGCATTTGTGTCTATTGAACTCCATTTTATTATTTTTCCCAAATTTCTAATTTATCTAGGCCCTTTTGAATTCTGTTCCTATCTTCCAATGTGTTAGCCACCCCTCCCAATTTTGTACCAACTGCAAACTTGATAAGGATTCCCTTCATCCCATCATCTAAGTCATTGATTAAAAGGTTGAAGAATACTGGCCCTAAAATATTACCTTGAGGCACTCCACTCACAACCTCCTCCTATGAGTAGTTTGAAGTGCAGCCATTGGTAGCAATTTTTTGGGCACAGTTTTCCAATCAGTTATGGATCCATTTGAATGTTCCCATCGATTCCATATTTAATAAATTTGCTAATCAAAATATTATGTGGGACCTTATCAAATACTTTATGGAAATCCAGATAAATGACATCCACAGAATTCCCACCATCTACTAAACTATTAACTTGATTGAAAAAGGATAGAAGATTAGTTTGGCAGGAGTTGTTCCTGACAAACCCATGCTGGCTCCCATTGTATTGTCATCAAGATCCTTAGAAAAAGACTCCATTATTCTATTCTAACACACATGCACACCGATATTTTGGTCAGGCTGACTTGTCTGTAGTTTCATGGATTTTTTGCCTTTTTAAAAAAAGAGAGGGACAATGTTTGCCTTTCTCCAGTTCTTTGGCACATTACCTGTTACCCTAGATTTCTAAAAAATGATGACAAGTAGTTCAGAAAGCACATCAGCAAATTCCTTCACTACTTTGCGATGTAATTCATCTAGCTCTCCAGAAATAAACTAGCTGGGAGTCAGCTGTACTCTTCCTTGGTGATTTGTCCTTCCTTCAACAACAGTCAACAGTTTCATCAATTAAATCCTCCAGTGTCTTAGAGGAAGTGTGCATGTACAATCCAAGCCTCCCCCCAAAAAAAAAAGTTTGAGTCTGACTGTACGATGAAGGAGTTCACATTACACCACTAAAACAACATAACAAAAACCAGCTCTCTGTTTTTTCTGTGTGGTGACTAAAGCCTTTTCAAAGGCAGTCATGAATGTCACATAAAAGTCATATATAACAAAGCCCCTGTCTGCACAAAACAAGATCCTCTGGAAGCAGCCCAGAGTATCTTGGTCCTGCAGCCCCACCATAGCTGTTTGCATGGGCATCCCTCTGAGCTGTTCTTCATGTTCACCACCACTACAGGTTGCTCACTTCTGAGGTCAGAACAAGGCAAGTTAGAACAAGTAACTAATGATGATCACATGCTGTGCACCTTGTTCTGATCCCAGAACAAGTTACTTGTGGTGGTGGAGGATGTATGGGGTGGCTCAGTCCATGAAGACAGCAGCAGCAGTACAGGAAGAAAGGGTTTCAGACCTTCCCAGAAGATCTGGAGCAACAGGTAGAGGGGTGTGTGTGTGTGCACAGAACCATTTTAAGTCTGTTATACCCAGGTTCTGGTGTAGAACGTACTGGACATCATCTGTACTGCTTGTGTCAGAACTGGGCTTTGGGATGTACGTCATCCAAACAGGATGATACCAGAACGGAGGTGAGGCAGGCTTTTCGGCCAATGCAGACAGGTCCAAAGAGTCATGTCATTACAATTCATTACAATGTCATTTGTGGATTATAATTCACTTTATTAGATTCATGGAGTATAATATTCATTTTATTCCCACCCTTGGGAGGCCCAAATTGAGTCCTGCATTATAATGACTATTACTTAGCAATATTAATAGTAAGTGGAAACTGGGACATAGCTTAAGTAAACACAACACAACACAGCAGCCTCAACCAGGTAATTATGTGATTCAGCTGGGCTTTCTGACATTTCCAGTGGTTAAAGCTGTACAAAAAGGCCTTGACTGATGTGATGCACCACTTATGGAATACCCTCCCCTTAGACACCTAACTGGCACACTGTCGTCATTCCAGCATCAACTGAAAACATGGTTGCCTAGTGAAGACATCAGAGGCTAACTAGTTTTATACAGATCCATACAAGCACAAGGGTTTGCATTGTTTTAACTTCTCTTGTTTTAACTTGCTTTACTTTCTCTTGTTTTAACTTGTTAAATTGTTTAATATGTTTTTAGCATTTTAAAATCATGTTTACCATTTATATTGTTTTAAACTAATCATGTTGATTTTATTGCATGCTGCCCTGGGATTGTTAATTGGAGGGGGGGTTAAATTAGAAAATAAATATAATAAATACATAAATAAAATGGAACCACCACCATCCCTGGCCCCATTTTGCTTCAATATATATCCCATCCTGAAGACACCTGAGCTAAGAAGGCAGAATGTCTTCCCTGTGTCCTACAACTCCTTATGGAAGAGTCACAAGTGAAGTATAGGTAATTTTAGTGGACAACATCAGTGATGGAATTAATTCTGAAAAGAACATAAAGGACTAGGATAGTCAGATTTTTGTTCCTAAAGAGGGCCTCAATCCCTTTGAAAGATCCACTGAATTAACTGGCCAGCTCTTTCTTTTTCTTTCTTTTTTCAAAATCATTTTTATTCAACAGACATTTTCATTACAAACATATAGCAAAATTTTCTCAATAACATTACTGGCCAACTCTTTCTATTACTGCCTCTATACTGACTATTGCTGCACCCATGACATTATGGGCATTGTACACTGTTGAAAATACAAATATACTGCTAGAACAAATGCATGGGAATTTTACAAAAAAAAAAAAAAAGCTGCATTCCCATTGGTTACTGATGCACCAAGGAGTGGAACTGCAGGAACATCTTGTGTCCTGCTCTCACATTGCAGTGCCAAACATCAAATGAACAAGCAATGTCCCATAACAGTTCAGGGTCAATTACCATAAATCAAAGCACAATCTGAGTAGAAGTAACAAGATCAAGAAACAGTCTAGAGTCATTAATCACAGTGTTGTATCTCACAGTAAACCCAAACTGAGAGAGAAACCAAGTTTGATTCCAGCAAACCAAAGGGGAAAAGGCCCCTGATTTATAAAGCTAGCCAATTCAGCCCCACACAACTTGCAGACCATATTTCAAGAGGACATTTTACAGCTGTGTGCACATAGCCTCTCACTTTCCCTGTTGGGGAAGGCTTGGGTTTGTGCCAGATGCCAAAGCCTTTGCCTTTCCTACAGACTAGGAACCTTCTCTCCTAGCTCCTCTTCCTCTAAAGAAATCAAGTGGCTGTCAGACTGAGCTGGAGGAGGGAATAGAAGTGATAGGTCTGTTTATTTTTGAAGCTTAACTCTCAAAGGGGATGGGAATGGTTTTGCCCTCCCCAAGCCATTGGCCAAATGACATGCCAGGATGCACTGTTGCACTGGTATTGTGCAGGGCTTCAATAAATTATTTAAGGCAGGGGTGCCCTGATTTAGTCCTTTTCACAATGTCTACTCCCATCTGCCCACCTCTATATAGTGTGGGAATTTCCAATAACTTCTGAGGGCTAAGTAGGAGATATTTGCATGACATGTTTGGTTGGTAAAACAGTTTTTTCCCCACTTATTTCTTGCTACATAATGTTTGAGTCTTTTGGCTGCAGTTTTTTATTGACTAATTCATTGAGCATTGCTTTTATGTCACAACTGCAGGGGTATGGGCACTTAGTGTCAATTGGCTCTCTTTGAAGGCTTTCAATGGTCCACAAGGTGAAATAATTCACCCATTTCCTTATCATTGCTCACCAGTTTGAGATAGTGGGTTCTTGTCCCAAGATGACATTTTCAGGAAAAAGTGCCAGTGAGCACCACCTGGGGAAATACATTGGGACACTTGGATCCCTTCATGGGATCAGACTAGAACACCACAGTGCCTATACCCTGGGTTTCAAGCTTGGACGTCTTTGGATGGTCTTAACTGGGTTCCCATACACAAATTATGTCTGCATGTCCCATTTGCTGCTGATTGAAGATTCTTTAATTAATAAAGTTATGGCCTTCTTTTGTTCAACTCTTGTGTCTGCCATTGTCATTTAGGTGGGAGGGCAGCACCATTTCTCACCTTTCCTCCCTAAAAGTTTCACCAGATCATAAAATGATAAAGAGACTCCAGTTTTATCTGTCTGCAAAGGAAGAAGCCTAAGCTCTTTTGGGGCATTTGTTACTCATGCAATTCCACTTTGATAATGGGACAATGGGGCCATGCTCATTGGCCCAACTCCTGCCCTTATCAGTGTTATCTGTGCATCAGGGCTGGAGCTCTGATGCAGAGAACACACTCTGCATGTAAAGCAGAATAAATAAAATGCTACCATAAAAATGGTGAATTCTTGATAGAAGAGGATAGCACTTAATCTTAGGTTTTGGTGTCCATAGAAACTAGAGTCCCATTATCTGTCTACTGCATTAAAATTGCCTGGAAAAGAATCATATACATTGATGATCAAGATCAAGTCCTCTTATTTTACACCCTTTTACTGAAAATAAAGATGATTATTTTGCCAGTACTAACACAAAATACCTATAACAAAATGCTTTGAAATATTTTGAAAAAAAATATTTCTGAAAGTTTCAGGAAAACTGAGAAAGAATGGGGTTATTCTTCATCAGTTGACAGATAAAAAAGGTTATATTATGATAGTCAAGAGGGGTTTCATAGTTTGTTTGTCAGCAAGAAAAATAAGGAGATGCTTTTATGTCAGGCCCGGGAGGCATGCCTTACCAAAGCATTTTCAAAATACTAATATCAAATATACCTGTCCTTTCAACCCAGAAAGATTTGGATGTCATAAATTTGTACATTTTTATTGTCACATATCTCACTCACAGATACTAAAGCCATCAGACTTTCATAAATCTTTACATACTACTATGCTGGTGGGTAACAATACATGTAGAATTTGAACTTTGCCAATTGAAATTACTTAATCCACACCTTGGACTAATGTGTAGACTGGAACAGAGTTATCCATCAAATGTTGTACTTTTTCCAAAAAATTATCATGCAGTTCTCAACTCAAAAACCATATCAAAACATGCATTAAATATACACATTTATATTAAAATATGTTATATGAAAATATATATTTTAATTTGTTCTGAGGTGAAAATGTGTCTAGAAATTTGTGTTGTGGTGGGGCATACATTTAAATCAGTCTTAAAATAAATATTTTTTTAAAAAATAAACCTTTAAATAAATATATATTTAGGCCTCAATTTTCACACATTTTTAAAAAACTGAAGATAAAATACAAAATGGAATCAACTTAATGGGTTACTCCATTTGAAAGATTCTAAATAAGCATCCCTCATTATGAATTTCAGTTTTCAACTAAAGTACACACTTATATGCCACCCTCAGGACTAGCCCAAGATGTTTTGCCACTTCAGGTAAAGGACAAGATGGTTTATACAAGCCTATATCCTCCTATACAAAGAAAAAACTCCATGGTCCCTTTCATACTACAAAATTATAGCACTAGGATTCCATTTTAACTGCCATGGCATCATTCTATGGAATCCTGGGATTTTTTGTCTCGTTGAGTCACTTGAGCTGTCTGGATGAGAATACCTCTCCTCAAATTGCAAAGCCCAGAATTTCATAGGAAAGAACCATGGCAGTCAAAGTAGAATCATGGTGTTATGATTGTATAGTGTGAAAGAGCCCCAGGTGTAGATACAGTATAAAATACTATTCTACAAGTGGGCAACTGAATCAGAAAGTAGCATTGAAAACCAAGTGTGCACACATAAGATGCTGAATCATAACTTAACAGAGAAAGGTACATAAATATATAGTAGCTCTTTGTGACTATAAAACATTAATTTTTCTCTTGTTCTCCTTTTGCAATTGTTCTATTTTTGTAACTGTTCTGAAACAAGCAGTCTCTACATTATTATATTTCATTTGTTCTGGCTAGTTTTTCCCCTCTTTGAATATGGAAGGTAGCATGACTGATACAAATTTGAAAAGAAGCATTTCAGAACGAAGGGTGTGTGTGAATCCTTTCAACATGTATAGACCATTGCAAAAGAGCATTAATTGCTAATGTGTTGAGACCGCTTTTGCATCAGCTGGTGTATCCTGAGCACTCTCAAATTAGGCTACCATGTGGCTATCAAGTATCCCCTCTTGTAGCTAGAGTTATAGACTGTGCTCAAAATCTCTGATTAATCTGATTAAGATAGTGAGCAACTAATCCGTTAAGCTCCACATGAGTGCTGTTATGCCTGCTGAGCATCAGATTGCAGCTACTAATCAGCTAAGTACATGTTAAAAGTTAAACAATAAACTCTTATCTACTCTAGATTACATCTTTGCTTGGTGACCTTTATAGTTGAAAAGTGAAATGAGAACGTTAATAAAATAATGATAAATTATCTGCGGAGGCAATTCAGTTTTTACAGTTATATCAGTCACCAAGGACCTGGTAGCACTTGTCTTTCTTTAATCAGTTTAATTAATAAATTAACAGCTTTGGTTCCCTGTCCCTTTTGGAAAGTCAGGTGGAATTGGATATACTGAATCCTTAGCATCCAAAAATCCAATCCAATCTATAACACTGAATTCCAGAGCACACAGAGTGGATAGAAAGATTCAGTAGCTGTGATCCTCTTCCCACCCTTCCTCCCAGAAGATGGCATTTGGCAGTAAGAAAACAGATTACAAGATCATGGATTGCCAAAGCGTTATTGTAAGGAAAAATATGATAAGAAATGATGTCAAACTGATATGGTTCCATTCTTAAACTTAAAAGATTCAAGGGAAGCAGGCTCTAATAACTAAGAGAATTCCCCTTCAGATATTCAAGCTCAAACTACAGATTATGTCAAACAGATTATTCTGCCTTCTACAAAATCAGCCCTCTGTATCCACACATTCTGCATCCGTGAATCCATGGCTTGAAAATATCCCCCCCCCCAAAGCAAACCAAAAAGCAAATCTTAATTTTGCCATTTTAGCTGCCTTTAATCCCATTTTGGGAGAAATGTAGGATCTAAATCCCTTAAATGAATAGATTAAATAAATTAAACTAGCACAATTGTGAGTGCAGCAGGCTTGTATAATGAAGTCCTAAGTGATATGAGCAATTGGATTTCATACCTCGCAATTGTCCCAATTTGGCAGGGACAGTCCAAATTAACCCACTGTTATCCCACTTTTTCATCAGTTTTTAAAATGTCCCACTTTCTCTCTCCTCCCATTTTCCCTCTTCTTCCTCAGTTTATTTCAATTCCTGCAAATGAGTTCAAACTGGAAAACTTGCACTCATCTATTTCAGCAGAGGGGAGATGAATGCAATCTTGCCTTTCCCAGGAGGCAAAAACAAACTGCTGCAATCTCTCCTAGTTTGTGTGTGTTCTTCCTCATTAATAATATTTGCCACCTTGACTGCACTCTGATGTTGCTTGGTGACATATATTCCAGTTTTCA
>CM034706.1:46801656-46813061 GCA_020142125.1 Phrynosoma platyrhinos | reverse complement strand
ATGTATGGATGTGAGAGCTGGACAGTAAAAAAAAAAAAAAAAAGTGGATAAGAAAAAAAACATTTCATTTTAGATGTGATGCTGGAGAAGAGTGCTGAGGATACTTTGGACAGCCAAAAAGACAAACAAATGGGTCCTAGAACAGATCAAGCTATAACTCTCCCTGGAAGCCAAGATGACCAAACTAGGGTTGTTGTACTTATCATGAGAAGGCATGACTCATTCAAAAAGACAATAATACCATATCATGAGAAGGCATGACTCATTCAAAAAGACAATAATACCATATCATGAGAAGGCATGACTCATTCAAAAAGACAATAATGCTAGGAACAGTTGAGAGCAGTAGAAAGCAAGGAAGACCACACATGAGATGGCTAGACTCAATTAGGGAAATCACAAACATGAATCTACAAGACTTAAGCAGAACAATGGAGGATAGGAGGCTTGTAGGTGTCTCATCCACAGGGTCACCAAGAGTCAGGACCACCTTGAGGGGAGTTAACAACAATAACAAAAGCACGTCTGGGCAATTCTCTTTCCTCTAGAAGATATTCACAGGATCCTTACAAAATCTCAGGTTGGAAAAGTGAGCGTATTCCACCCCCACTCCTCATAGTTGTAGCATTACATTTAGAGGATGCAATCTAAATAAAAAAGTGATGTACTGAAAGAGCATCCTCTCATCACTTCTTGTCAACTGCAACACCATACCTCCAGGCCGGTTTTATTCCCACCAAGTATTTTTGTCTTTGAAGTGGAGTTGTTTTGAGTAGAAGAGTCCAACCAAGCCTTACTAGATCTGTACAGGAACAAAATTTGCACATGGGGAAAGTGAAAACCTAGCATTCTTGTACCATGTGACTTTTGTTTTTTAAAAAAATAATATTGGATCTTAGGTCTTTCTACATTACTGTCAAATGCAGAATTTGCTCTTGTTTGGCAGGCCAAGCAACAAATGAGCTCATGTATTGATTTCCTAGTCCAAAACAAAACAAACTTGTTCTGTTATATCATCTGGAAAATGTTTTTTTTTTTCCTTTAACAGAAGCTGCTTAAAACTTTCAAACAATAGTTTGAATCACAGCATTTTGCACATATAGACACTGTAGCTTAGTATCAAGGGCTTCCTCTACCTAGTTTGATCTCAGTCCCAGGAGCCAAACTCCAGTTGTCAGGGGACTTGTTGTAAGTAATGGTCATTTGTGTTTCATAATTATCTTGAATAAACACAATTAGTTCCACATTCTGCTGTTTTCTTCCTAAGGCATCTGTAAACATTCTGTACTATCCTAGCAAACAGCTTTTGGCAATCATTAAAAAAAACCAAAGCAAAATTACTCTCTGTGGATCCTTTTAATTTATTCCAAGGAGTGTGCTCAGAGGAGTAATGAGATCTCTTGGAAAAATAATAATGATGAAAGGTTATTATCCCATACTTTGTTAACAAATATAACCCAATTTAAAGTATCTTGCATCATATGTTTAATGCACTTAAATTAAAAGTCACAGGGAAATTGAAATGAACAGCAGTTTCCGGTTACAGTAAAAACTTGTATGTCTGTTAGTTGTATACTAGCTGAGGAAGAAAGTCCATGGAAGTTGAACTGAACAAATATGTTCAGACTGCAGCCTTAAGCCATACCCTCCAACATTTCATAGATGAAAACTGGGAAAAGTGGCTGAGCAACATCAGAGCATGATCCAGATGGCAAAAGTTATTAATCAGGAAGAACACACAAGCTAGGAGAGGCTGCAGCAGTTTGCTTTTACCTGGGCCTACTCAGGAGGACAAGACTCCACTCCCTTCACTCCTCTCCTTTTAACTGAAGAGAAACTACTCTTGGACTTTGAATTCAGTTGGAGCAACTGAAATATGATGTAGACAAATGGGGAAAGTGGAAGGAGGAGAGAGAAAATGGAACATTTTTAAAGTAGCTGAAAAAGTCAGACAACAGAGGATTAACTGGGGCTATTCCTGCCAAACTGGGACAGCTGGAGGTTATACCAAAACCCTCTTCAGATGTTAAAGAAACAGAAGAACAAAGGCAATATGGAAATGTGTTTTCTGGTCCTTTTCCTTCTGCCACTAAAACTGCCATTAGAGTAAAACTGTTGTGAACTTGTGAAAGGCTCTTTTATTTCAGCACAATCCTATGGACCTTATCACACGCGGGGCTCAAAGCAGCAAGAAAGCGATATAAGAATCAATCCAGAACTATACCGGTAGAAACCCCACAATACGGAAATGGCTATCAGACGCAACTAGCATCATCGCGCAATTAACGAAAGCGCAATGAAGCGCCCCCCAGGAACTGTATTTGCTGTTCACACACAAGTGAGAAGATCCCATACAGAACCCAGCAAGGATGTTCTTGCACATACGTATTTGGTGATCAGACATACGGCGAAAGCGCAATAATTGCGTTATCATTCCGATCGCACAATTGCAATTCCCCAAGAAACCGGCATTCAAAAGAACGGGGATGATGCCGCATTGGGACGGGGTTGTGACGGGGTTCTGTGCGACGTCGTGTGAACACATGGAAAAATAAAGCGCAATAGGACGGGATTTAGTGTGGATTCTGTCTGCTTTAGACCCCGTGTGATAATGTCCTATGAATGTGCGCTTAGAAGTTAAGTGCCACTGAATCACCAAATTATCTACAGGAGTTCAGATTTATTTTGTATCTGAAATATGGGTCTGCATACTTGATGTGTTCATCTTCGGAAGACATGATTCAGATCCCATATGGATTAAAGAGATATCACATGGTTTTACCATGACTTGCAGTAAGGGAATTTTATTTTATGCTTTATTTAGGGCGTTTGCAGACTGCCAGAAATAGTGCACATTAAATTGAGGCACTGCCCTGGCTCAGTGCTAGGGAGTCATGGGAATTGTATTTTTTTTTTCTGAGACATTGAGCCTTTTCTGTCAGAGAGCTCTGGTGCCACAATAAATTACAGTTCCCATGATTCCCTAGCACTGAGCCAGGGCAGTGCCTCAATTTAATGTGCACTATTTCTGACAGTCTGCAAAGGCCTTTAATTTACTTATATGCTGTCTTTCTCCTGGAGTGGGACACAAGGCAGCAGACACAAAGGAAATCAATTAAAATCTACCAATGCAATTTTAAAAACAATTAAAATAATCATAATTAAAATTATATAGACTTATGTAAAAACATATAAAAGTTAAAAATAAAAATAAAAAACACACCCATTTTTTTTAAAAAACCCTTCTCTAGCACAGTTATATATGAAAAGCCTGAAACAGTTTTATCTGCTGGTGAAAGGAAAGCAGGGAGGGGGCCAGCCTAGCCTCCCATGGAAGAGACTTCCAGAGGGTGGGAACAGCCACTGAGAAGATTCTGTTTTATGTTGTCCCAAAGTGAGCCTGTGATATGGGTGGGACTGAGAAAAATTCTCCTGAAGATATTAGGATCCTTGCAGGTTCATATGATGATGACAAAATAACATGCAACATGGTACAGAAAAGGAGCAGGACAGGAAGAAAGAAAGGGGGACTGGGTTCTAGAACAGGCACTAAGACCAGGTGAATCAATAAAGGGAAAAAAGAGTAAACTATTAGTGGGTTGAATAATAAGACCATATTTTTCACTGCCTGAATCTCTCATTTCGGCTAAATCGATAAATAAAAATGAGGATATGAAAACATTAGTTAAAAAATATGATAGACCCAAGGATATATCTCTGAGAAGAAAAATAATACATCTCTTGTTCAAAAGAGAAAAAAAGTTACAGCAACATTTGTCCTACAGTTGGACTATCACATCTAAAGCAAACTTTTGAAGACACACTGCTGAACATTGCCAAGCTGACAAGCTGTTCTGTGCTGCAAGGGACATATTTATGGACATACTTTCAACAAGACGTACCTAGTGCGACCAAGCTGTGCTGTACTAAAGAGCAGAAAGTATTAGAAAAATAGTTGTTTGTGTGTGGGATTTTTTTAACATAAAATATTTCACACATACAAATTATTAAGTTCAGATCAACTGTAGGAAAAAACCTCCAAAAAGTTAAAAGACATATTTGTAGTAATCAAGAAGTTGCTACATGCACTAGCACGGGGATTGAAATTTAAAACAGAGCAAATTTCTCCATTGCTATACCATACTCCTATGGTATGGACTTCTTAAGGTCAATTGATGACAACATTGATTTCAATTTTTGTGTGAGAGAGAGACCTGCATGGTGTTAACACATCCTTCAAGTTTTTTTTAAAGTGTAGTTTGACAATTTACTGCTTTTTTTAAAAAAAAATAAGATGTTAAAGAATGTGTCCAATAATATTATACGTAACTTTGCATAAATGTGTACATGAAGTGAGAAAATTGGGGAATGCAGGGGCATAGCCACCATTGGAGCAGGAGGGACAATATCCTCAGGTGGACAGCCAATGGGGTGTTCCTCTGTTACCAGTCCTATTCCAAAGCCCTGCATATTCTTCCATGCCATCTGCTTAGAGGGTATTCGTATTTCTTGCCATGGACCACTGAAAGAAAGAATAAATGACCTGGGGCCAGGATATCAGAAAAACAGGCTCTTTCCATATGAACCTGCCAGAATATGAGATCTTCAGTGGAGACTGTGTTGTATATCCCACTATCTAGAGAGGCTATGATGGTGAATACATGAAACAGAGCTTTCTTCCTAGGAGCACCTCAACTATAGCCATTCCTCCCAAGGAAAACCAGGCCAACTCCATCCATGGTGAGCTTACAAGCAAGCAGTCAGAACCATAGTATATCAGTTCACCTTTAAAATTATATTTAATCCGTTGTTAGAAAATGTTTTTGTATAACTCTGTGATAGGTTCACCTCAGGGTTGTCATAAATCAGAAACGATTTGAAGGCCTTCAGTAACAAAAATAATTATATATATATGTATATATATTGGAAGCTACAATTAAAAATAAAACTGCAAACTGGAATTTGAACATTTATATATTTTTGTAAGGGGTTTCCATTTCTTCCAAATCAGTAAAAGCGTTCTAGTCACTGAAAGAAAGAAAAAGGAGCAAATTCATCCAATATGTCTTTTGTAATCCAAAACAAAACACTTTCTGTAAATTGGTGCAATATCTGTCTCTGATTTAGGGGCTAATTCAAAACATAAGTGACTTCATATTTTGAGTCTAATTCTGCACTAATGAGTAAAAATATTCCTTGGCATCCATGTTGTATTAGTAAGACATGTAGAGAACATGTTACCTTAAAACAGTTCCTAGAGAGAGATTAAAATGACACAAGAACCCGCATAGCGTAATGTTTTGAGCACTGGACTGGGACTCCAGGAGAACAGGGTTTGAATCCATGCTCAACCATGGAAACTCACAGGGAGACTTTGGACAACTCACACATTCTCAACCTCAGAGGAAAGGAGTAGCAAGTTCCCTTTGAACAAATCTTGTCACACACAAAAACAAAACAAACACCTTGTCATAGGGTTACGTTAGTGTCAGCAAAAGTCAGAAACAATTTGAAAGCAAATAACAACATGAATTTAGAGGTCCACTATATTATAAACTAGTGGCATCAATGCCACAGCAAGCTTAAAAACAGGCCTTTGATTGTATATATCAGGGGTAGGCAACCTTTTTGAGCCGGGCGCTCCTTTTAGATGTCAGGGAAAGTGCGCCCTAAAAGCGGCAGGCGCACTTTCCCTGACTCTTCCACCGTGGCGCGTCCGGTCGCCGCGGCGTGAGGTCATCCCCGGAGCCCCGGCCGTGTGGAGGGCCAGCGACTCCGAGGGTGACCTCAGGGAGAGGAAGGGGTGCCACTCGTGTGGCTGCCCCTCCTCTTCCGGGCCTCCAAGACGGCTCAATTAGCCGTCTGCCGAAGCCCGTAGGAGGCAGTAGGAAAAGAGGAAGACAGCATTTCAGATGAACAGACTCAGGGCCTTTACATACTGCCAAAAATAATGCAAATTGAGTCCACTTTAACTGCCCTGACTGAGTGGTAGGGAATCATGGGAACTGTAGTTTATTGTGGCACCAGAGCTATTTGACAGACAAGGCTCAATGTCTCAGAAAAAAAACCACAATTCCCATGATTCCCTAGCACTGAGCCAGGGCAGTTAAAGTGCACTCAAGTTGCATTATTTCTGGCAGTCTGTAAAGGCCTTGTATCAAGCAAACCATTGCCCTGAGTCTCAAGACCTGAGCACAGCTGTAGATGGAGGCCTCCCATTCATGGGGCTATCATAAGTCAAAGCTGACTTGATAGCAGTTAACATAATTTGTGACCATGAGAGAAATGAGTATATAGCACATCAAAATCCCATTGATACCAGTTAAATTTGTCTGAGGTCTGACTCAAACTGGAGTAAACCAAAGCAAAGCAGCTTCATTTATATACCGCTTCATATCGCACGATGGGATGTCTAAGCGGTTTACAACTGTAAGCTCATTGCCCCCCAACAGTTGGGTACTCATTTTAGCCACCTCAGAAGGATGCAGGCCTGAGTCTAGCCTGAGCCCTGGCTAGTACTGAACTCGCAACCTTGTGGTCTATGAGTGAGTGGCTGCAGTACAGGCATTTAACCATTGCACCACCAGGGCTCCTACTGAATCTACTACCTACTAAAACCACTGAATCAGTGGAATGTACATCAAAATTGACCTGTCAAAAACACTTTGATTCAATCCCACATTACTCTAGTTATGTGTAATAACTGGGATTAGATCTCCAGCATCAATGGATTGCACCCCAGACTGAGTTGATGCTCACTTTTGACAACAACCAGGTCCAGCAGGTCCTGACTTCACCCTGCCCTCTCAGTGGTGGCTTGCATATCCTTTCAGCAATGGATCTTTAAACAGATACAGCAGCTTGTTTTCTTGACAGCACAGAATGAACTATTTTGGTTTTCTTTAGTCTTT
Organism: Phrynosoma platyrhinos; assembly: GCA_020142125.1. Lineage (NCBI taxonomy): Eukaryota > Metazoa > Chordata > Lepidosauria > Squamata > Phrynosomatidae > Phrynosoma > Phrynosoma platyrhinos. The sequence goes on along the minus strand of CM034706.1, from coordinate 46,806,150 downwards.
ATCTGTTCAACATACTGTATCCATAGAAATAGCTTCTGTTCCAAAAGTACAAGCATGTTGTATTATGTATGCCCAAAATAGTTTGTTAATACTGCATTAAACCAACACAAGTCAGAACCTCAAAAAGTCACTGGGAGCAGCTGAAGCTTCCCAAAGCCATGTTGCAGAGCCTATGTGCTCTGCAGCTGATTAATCCATTAAACATTTCATAATGATAAGGATAACAAAGTACACTTTTTAACCCTGAGGAAACTTGAAATGCAACATACAAGCATGATGATTACAAGGATTCATTCCATTTCAAGGGGGCTGATATTAGAATTTTGTTTCACTTATTTAAAAAATGCCATATTTTGCTGACCTGGCATTTTATTGGGAAGCTTAACACGACATGATGTGACACAGTGCATGCCTGATGCACAAATAGCAAAGCCCATATCTCCCCATATGAGTCTGAAAGATCTTATAATCTTTCAGATAAGGCTTTCTCTACATCTTACCACCCTCCCAGGCTCAGCTGTGAGGACACAAGGGAGAGCTTTCTTTGTGCCTGCTCCTGGGCAATGGAACTCCCTCCCAAGTTGCCCCCATCTGTTGTCTTTTCTCTAGCTGGCAATCTCTTTCAAAGAGGATGTCAGCCTTAACTGACCAGGGTAGAGGTCAGTTTTATAACTTACGTTATCACACGTGGCCCAGAAACTGAAAATAAAGTGAAAATGAGGCATCCCAAAAATAAACGGGAAATAAACCTTGTTTCCGCAAACGTCATTACCTTAATTGCGAATTTACAGTAAGTGCATTGAACGTCCACACACAAGAGAAAAAACCCGTAAATGTACAAGAAATGAGCCTCTTGCACATGCGCAGATAGAGGAATGCTCGCTGGAACCATGGCAACAGCAGGGAAATGCTCCCCAATGCGCATTTGGCGATCACATTACGGTAAATGCGTAATTACCATAATTACGTATTTGCATTTCCTCCAGACAACTGAATTACAAAAGATCATGGTTGACACCAGTTTATGTCCAGTTTCTGTCCAGTTTCTGTGCGACGTCATGTGAAAACACGGGGCACTAATCCTGTTTCGGTCTGGATTTTGTGTGGATTAACCAGCTGATTTGCCTCTGTGTGATAACGTCCTTAAAGTCTTTTGTAAGTTAAAGTCTTAAAAGTTTTGTTGTAATTGTACTGATGGTTTAATGCTTTTAAAATTTTGATATTCCATATTCTGTTTTAAATTCTATTGTAAGCTGCTTTGAGTCCTATTTGAGAGAAAGGCAGCATATAAGTCAAATGAATGAATGAATGAATGAATGATATTTTCAATATTGCTTGGACAAATTTAAAAAAAAAAAGAAATGGTTCTCAGCTCAGAAAATATCCCTTGGGATCTGGTAGAAAGCCTGGATGAAACAGCCCCTGGCCAAGGCTCACTAGTTATTCTTCTTTTAACAGCAAGGTAGCCATGGAAACCACTAGGTGGCTGTGGGCAAGCCACACTCTCTCAGCCTCAGAGGAAGGCCAAGGCAGACCCCCCTGAACAAATCTTGCCAAGAAAACAAGAAGGCTCATGATAGGGTTGTCATAAGTCAGAAATGACTTGAAGGCATGTAACAACAATGAAGAATCTTTAAAACATGAAATGAGCTTATCATCATATGCCTTACCTGAATTGCAGAATTGGTCATACATTTCTTCATCTTGTCCAGAGCAACTCACCATGCAGACTGGAAGATCTCCCTTTTCATAAATGATGTACTTTAGTATCAAGTCTCCAAGTCCTATAGGAAACTTTCAGGCTGAGTCAATATGCATGTAGTGATGCAAGGTATGCAAGGAGGAGCTGGGTGAACCTGATTAGAGCCAGCCAATCACAGCCTACAAGAGAGAAACGGTACAAAATTGAGGCTTGTCTCTGACAGAAGAGAAGTAGGGAAAAGATGGCCTGAAGATAAGGAAAAGATATGGGGGGGGGGAGCTGTAACAGAAATAGGACTGCCAGCCAGGGGGAAGAACTGAATAGGTTTTGGGGAGCTGCAAATGATTAAATAGTTCAGGGGTTATCTAAACATGTCTTAATAAACTTCTACTTGTTCTTTCTTTCTTTCTTTCTTTCTTTCTTTCTTTCTTTAGAACTGTGTCTGGCTGTTCATATTAAGAGCATTATTGCAGGAGAAAAGAAAACCAAAATGGAGAGGGATGGTAGTGGTTTTCTACATGCCTCTCTACATGCCTTTGGAGCACATCTGTTTTCTTCCTGAGGGAGATGGTTTTAAGAGCTTGCCTTTTGTCAAATAGATCTTTCCAGTGTGTCAAAAGACATGCTTTTATGACTGTCTCCCTCAGGAAGAGAATGGAAGTGCTCCAATGGCATGCAGAAAGGCACAAAGAAAGCTGCTACTCTCCTATTCAGTTTTGACTTCCTTTTCTCAAGCAGTAAGGTTTCACTGAGTCTTACCATAGCAAAACCACTGAACAATACATCTGCTGGTCCACATAGGGATCACCTTGAAGCCCAAGTATACAATCCAGGAAGGGATCTTGAGGGCAGAGGGACAAGGTGAGTGACAGGAGCCACAGGTTGGAACTGGGAAGCCAGCCTGGAGAGGGGATCTGTCACATATGGAAACCAGGAATTCATTCAACTCTGAAGAGGACTGATTATTTTCTTCCCTGCTAGTTTGTTCCCTGTAACCCTCATGTTATGAATGAATTGTAAGTTTGAGCATTTGGAATTATTTAAGTGGTCCTTTTTTGGTAAAGCAGTGTTGATGTAGGACTCATGCAGTCCAAAGGGGATTAAGGCCTCAAACAGTTGGCCCAAAAGGGCCGCCATTGAGCCAATCTAAGGGTGGGTCATGCACCTGACGCATGCCCCCAGATCACTCTGAGGCTGAGAGGAGGCTTTGCCAGGGCCACCAAACACAGCCCAAAACCAGCCGTGAAAGGAACAGTTTCTTACTACTCCTTTTCACAGCCCATTCAGAATTGCTGCAGCAGGTGCCCTCAGGACTTCAGCATCTGGTTGCTGCAGTTCCACAGCAGTCCCAGGGTGATCAGGACTTTAGCTCCATCTGCTTCACCCCCTGGGCCAACCATTTGTATTTTATGACTATTCAAATCATTACACATAGTTTGCTTATTTTATTACATTTATATTCTCCTTTTCTTCTGTCTAGAACAGGGGTAGGCAACCTTTCCCCTTTAAGGGCTGAGGGACTTCAGCTCCCAGAATCCCAGGAGCTATTGGCCAACATGGGACTATTAGCCAACATGGCTGAGGCTTCTGGGAGCTGAAGTCCCTCGGCCCTTAAAGGGGAAAGGTTGCCTACCCCTGGTCTAGAACCTTGTTGATGAACATGTGGCACATGTGCCATTTGTGGCATGCAAGCCACTGGAATGGGCATGTGGCTGGTGGCCATAGTGAGGAGAGGTGAAGAGGTGCAGCTGCCCAACCCAGCTCCTTGGTGTAGCCCAGTTCCCCCACGGAAGCCCCTTCTGACCAGAAGTCCAGCCCCCTTCTGACTGCAAGCCTGATCCCCTATGAGGCACAGTCACCCTGGGGGATGCCATTACTTTCTCCTTCTTGTCCTCCTCCCAGACTGGGGGGGGGGTGCCTTCAAGTCTTTTCTGGCAACCCTAAGGTGATCCTATCACGGGGTTTTCTTGGTAAGTTTTGAAGATAGGGCTTGCCATTGCCATTCTCTGAGGCTGAGAGAGTGTCACTTTGGGGTGTGGGGGTGTTCTGTGCCTTTAGGTTGTTTCTGTTTCACGAGATTTTCTTGGCAAGTTTTGAAAAGGGAGTTTGCCATTGCTGTCTTCTGAGGCTGAGAGAGTATGTCCTGCACAAGGTTCCCCCACAGTGGGTTTTATAGCCCATCAGGAACTACATTTCTGTAGGGTAGATGTGTGTGTTGTGTGCCTTCCACTTTGCCATTTGTCTTCCTCTAAAGCTGAAAAGTGTGTCCTGCCCAAGGTTTTCTCACAGTGGGTTTCATTGCCCAGCAGGGGCTGCATTTCTGGAGTGGGTATGAATTTAGAGAACCAGCCCTGTTAGTCTGGAATATCAGTATGCACAGGGTGTTCCATGGAGGACATTCGAGGAAAAGGTAGGGCGTGATCAAATAAATGCTAAAAAAAATCTCTTATAAATGTATGATTCTTAGTCATGTTAAAAATGGTAGATATTCAAGGAAAATGCAGGACCTGACCAAATAAATGCTAAAAGCACTCCTATGAGCTTATTGCATTGGTTATTAAAGCGATTTGCTTCTCCCAGCTTAAATTTTAAATCAGGTAGCATCCGGACCATATCACAGGGGTTTTGCCACTGAATCTGCCACCCAGGTCCATCTCTGCTCCCAGGGGTGCTCAGCACACCTCTTTTTGAAACCAGGAGTTTTCTGGCTTAGGAAAATGGCTGCCAGAGTGCTCCTGGGAGCGGAGATGGATCCAGGATGGACCTGGGTGGCGGATTCAGCAGCAAATCTT
>CM034706.1:46775420-46798228 GCA_020142125.1 Phrynosoma platyrhinos | reverse complement strand
CTTGGGTCCAAGCTATCTCAGGAACCGCCTCCTCCTATATAATCCTCCTCCTATATAATCCTCCTCTGGCCCTCTGAGAGGAATCTGCTGCAGCCACAAAAATCGAGGCTTGCGGCTACCTCCCAGAGGGCTTTTTCGGTTGTCGCCCCCAAACTCTGGAACGGCCTGCCGGACGAGACCCGTCAGTTAACATCGTTAGACAGCTTCAAAAAGGCTGTCAAGATGGATCTCTTCCGACAGACCTTCCCAGATTAATCATCCCAGCCTAGGCTATTGTGACCTGTAACTGTTCCTCACGTGGCCCCATCTTTAGATGGACGAGGAACACTGTTAGAGGCTAACATCGGGTGTTGTGTTGTGTTTTTATTGTTTATATTGTAGTTTTAATTATTGTGGGATTTAATACTGTTTTAAGGGGGGAAGGATTGCTTTTTTGATATTTGTGATTTTAATTCTGTAAGCTGCCTTGATTGGATCCCCAAATAGGTGGGGTATAAATTATTATTATTATTATTATTATTATTATTATTATTATTATCATCATCATCATCATCACTGGTCTAGGAACCTGGAGCTGCATACACAGGATTCCTAGACATTTCCCATCCAAGCACTAATTTTATCTACACTAAGGGGGACTGCAGACGGGCGGCTCTGGGCTGCCCTGGGAAGCAGCAGATCGGGGCCATGGCTACCTCACGCCCCGGCCCCAATCTTCCCATTACCGCTCCAAAAAGAGCAGCAAAATGCCCCTCCTTTCAGGGGCGGCAAAAGGCCACCTTAAGAGCCAGCGCGTGGCTCTTCAGCACGCTTTCTGGTGCAGCACGTCAGAATGCTGCATCAGGATGGCATCGGCAAGGGGTTAGAGTGGCTGGCATGCAGCTGCTCCACCCCATCTCTGCCTCCAGGCTGGCCCTTTGGGCCAGTCTGCAGAGGCCCTTACTTGGCTTGAGCAACTTTTTTTGCATTGTGCATCTTTCAGCTGTAGCCATGAGTTTCAGGTGGGAAGGAAAGCTTGCCATGATTGCTTCTTTTCTGTGCATGTCTGAGTGATAATGAACTATGCTGATTACATATTTTTCTACCTCCAAGGTACATATTATTGGAGGGAAAACAGTGGAAGGAAATGAGCAAGGTCAGCAGGATGTCTTGTAGGTGTCAGCTTGGCATTATTATTATTATTATTATTATTACCTGATTTTCCAAATTGCCAGTCACTGCAATAATTTCACTCACATTTCCTCCTTTGTACTAGCAGCCTCCTATACAAGGATAAAGGCAGATCTTCTGCATTCCAAGTCAAGTGTGCTAAAGTGCGGGTGAGCAGTGGGGAGTCCTGCCTGTGTGCCACTGTCCTTTGCCTGTTCCTGATTCCATGGCCTGAGGCAATGGTTTGCATTTTTAGGACAACAGCCGGCTATCTGCAAGCAGGAGACCACTCGTCAGGCTTCATTACTGCACACAAAATGACACAAGTGAGCCTGTGGTCACAACTGTGCTTATGGTATGCTGAAAAGCCATTACATCTCATTGCAACAAAAGCATGGGGGGGGGGGATGGCACAAACATAGATGCTGACCAGCTCCATAAATTGCCCTAAACCTGACAGGTCAGCTTATTTGTGCAACATACTACTGTCAAAATGCAATTTCATGACAGAACTGAAAGCAAACAATTGGGTTCTAATGAGGGTTTGAATCAGGGCAGCTATAATTTGTGGGGGTGGGAGACTGGAAATGCCCTCTTTCCCTTATGTTAAAAAATTAAGCCATTTGTTTCTAACAAACTCACAGAGCAGCAGGACCTGTCAACTGGACTCTCTTATTCTTTTCCATGTTAATAACTCAGAGAACAGCATTTATATCAAATGACTTCAGACTTGCATGCTTGCCCATGATGAGTATGCTCTTATGGTGTTAAAGTTGTGAATTTACAAAAATAAAAATAAAAAGTCATGCCCATTTTTCTTACAAGAAATAAATGGTTGAAAATCCTCTGTTGGGATCATTGTTCTTTCTGTTGCTGTTGTTTTATAACATTTTTATAACATTTTATAACATTGCAATCTGATCTTAGGCCAGTGGATATAACAAAGGATAGACTGCAATCTTGTCCTCAAGTTATGCCAACTGCATGATACATAGGTTGCTATATAAACTTGTGGAACACAAGTTGATATTGGTAAAGGTAGGATAAGCTGATTTTTGGACTGCAACTCTTAGAATCCCTGACCCAGCATGGCCACCAGATTCTTGTAGTTGTAGTCATTAAAAATAATGTTTTCCAAGCTCCAAATCTGACATACTGAACTTACATTGACATATTGGTATTGACACTGCTAGCAAAGGTTTGGGACAGAAAGTATGTGACATTGAAATCGTGTGCTGAGTTCAGACATACCTCTAAGTACAGAATAACTGGACTAAAGGCTAGTTCAGACAGTCAAAATTGTAATCATATTGCACAGGATAGTTATTGTAGAAACAGAATGTTAGATTAGATAGGACTTTGATCTGATACAAAATGGGTTTCTTAAATATATAAAGGAGATGGGGATGTGTATTCTGGCCTCACCCCCATCCACCTATGACCTCCTTGTGCAAAACATGAACAGAGAGTGCAGCCACATTTAGCCAAACAAGGAGAGAGGTGGGATATATAAATAAACCATATTATTATTATTATTATTATTATTATTACTATACTTCTCTGTACATGGTTAAACTCCTGTACATGAGAAGTTGGGGAGAATGCATGGTGAAAGTTGAAGGGTCAGAGCACATGTCCTCACTCCTCTGCATGGTTAGAATTTTGAATACCTGAAAAAGATGTTACCCAAAGTAAACGTGGGAAAACTGGAGGTTTCCATCAGTTGTCAGTGACACTTCAAAACTTGGGGGAATTAGCTCTGCAAGAGGCTTGGGTAACCTTTGGACTGGGTGCACAAATATATACCAGTACTAACTGGGAGCACTCCAGGTTCTTGGTGAACTAAGAAGGTTTTATTTGGAAAATATGCCATTTGCAATCACACAGACACAAGATAGCAATTCAAACATATACACAGAACACAGGATTAACCAAAATGGAAATATGGAAAGGGGATAATGGGGTTTAGGGATTCCAATGTGGTTATATTTACCTGTCAAAAGAGATGACCTTGGAAAGCTGGAGTGGCTCAGACTAGGAGGTCTGAGGGTGACACAGAACATACACAGAGTGTGGCCATGTATGTGGACTGGGCTGTATATGCAGTGATTAGGTTTTAAAGCCATATTTATACTTTAAAATTAGCCTTGGCAATGAGCTATCTAGCCAGGTGACAAAGACTGAATGGCTTGTCCTAGGAATCGACAACAGGATTCCAGACTCATTGATAATTTTTGCAAAAGCAGTGATTGGATTGAGATAGCCTTGAGATGGGTGGATGGAGAGGTTTGGCTGGAATCACAATAGGGGGTAGGCAGTCCGAAGTCCAAAGAGATCCTTTGTCGCAGGTTTTGAGAGGAAATGAGGACTAATCAGGAAAGGATTATTTATTATTATTATTATTATTATTATTATTATTATTATTATTATTATTATTATATTTTATTATATCCTACCTTTCTCCCAATATAGGGACTCAAGACTCAAGGATGAAGCACTTTAGATTTATTGGTTTTGTTTATTTAGATGTACATATGCCTGGGGAAAGCAGTTCCTTTTCCCCGGGAACTTGACCTTTTAAATGTTCCTGTAAGGTCATACATCTCTCAAAAACATGCTATCTTCAAATAATAAAATATAGGGACCCCAAAATACAGTGCAGGGCATGCAGGGGTGCATAACAAGAGCTTATGCCTACAGACAAAGTGGCATGCATTAAAACACTCCCAAGTCTCAATGGATTCTGACTAAATCCTACAGCTTGTCACAACCAGAGTTTGGGAAAGTTACCTTTTTAATGACAGTTCCCAGAATCCCCCAACCAACATGGCCAGTGGCCATGTTAGATAAGGGGTTCTTTGAATTGTAGGTCACATAAGTAACTTTGTCAGACTCTGGCCATAACACATTACTAGCAGTAGTAGATGTTGACTTCCATGTCAGCAGTACAGTAAAGTCACTCCAGATTTTTATGTGACCTTTAAAGTTTCTATCCGTGGTAATGAACCTACTTAGGAGAGAAGATTCAGTACTTTGAATAGTTCTTTTAAATTTTGGACTAAAAGCTGCAGCTGATTAACTGGCTTACTGACATAGAAGCCACCTGCCATCACTGATCACCAGCATTACAGAAGCCCTGGATGTTGCCTTGGCAGTTAAATCATTCAGACTCATAATGATTTACTCACCATGACTGGCCACACTCACCACAGCAGCCATTTTACAGTTATATTTCAAATGAGTTTATATAACTAAAAAGCTGCATACCTCTACTGTTTCATTATGTCAACAGAATATGGAATACCCAGGAAAGAACTTCAGTTGAAAGCTATCAACAGGCAAAGCTAGCAACAAATATAGGAAGGGAAGATGTACTTATTTATTTTATTAAAACATTCACAACATATCAGTCAGCCTAAATTATTGTCACTTGCCCTCTTGAACCACTTACAGGTGCCATGTTCCCAACAGGAATCCCAATTCTGTTACTATGTGGGACTTCAAGGATCAGATAACTGTCCTCCACGAACACACATGCATACAAAGATAAACAAAGGAAGTGGGTTCTCACATCTGTATCTTTCATTCCTCTCTTCTCAGTTGTGTAAAAAAAGAAGATAACTGCAGTACATGGATTCCCATGGCTTCTGAGTGTCTCCTTCCATTTGTAATTGAAGAAACATTGAACTGAGATTTTAAGGATATCAAAATGGAGCAAAACGAAGACAACCTACAATTTTTTTTTTGAACTACTGAAGATAACTGCAGTACATGGATTCCCATGGCTTCTGATTGTCTCCTTCCATTTGTAATTGAAGGAACATTGAACTGAGATTTTTAAGGATATCAAAATGGAGCAAAACGAAGACAACCTACAATTTTTTTGAACCACTTTAGCAATGGCTAGCATACTTCAACAGAGCACAGATATGTGCAATGTATAAACATTATTCTACACTTTCCATCTTAGCCAGCCTTTTCCTTGGGTGAAGAAATAGAATGCAAGACTTGTTACATCTGTATGAAGAAGAACATCTTTTTGCAAAACATACTTCAGGGAATTCAGCCATGTGGATTGAACTTTACTTAGAGGCAGAATTCAACTTTTCCCAAGGCCTCTAAAGTTCAAAATATGCATGATGCTGTCACAGTGATTAAATATCTGAATCCTGACAGAAGGTCTATCAACTATAGCCCTTAAGACCATAAATATAATAGAGGCCTAAAAGCAATATTTGGTGACACAAAGATGGCTAAACAACCCTTTAAAACAAGTATTGTGTGATTTTAAAAAAAAACCCTGCAGATCAACGGGAAAATCAACAGGATTTCCAGGATCTAGCCAACAGAACCTATTGGTTAAACTAAATTTATTTATAAGGAATCAAGTGACATTATGATGGAAGGCACAGAGTCCAATCTATGTTCAGATGTTGTTGTTTTTGTTACACTAGTCCTTAGTTTATTGTCTGTAAAATAATAATAATAGATATAGGTTTTTGAAAGAGGTAAGAAGTGTACTCTAAGTCTGTAATTGAAACTGATGATGATCTTTGAACCATTACCATGAGCCTGGAAGTAGATTATGTGAATGGCAAGGATTTGCTTACTCAGGTCAACTCTGGCCTAAGTAGATAAAATAATGAGCAGACCACAGAAAACACTAGATATTTGATGCCTTTCTTCATTTTCATAGAGGAAAAATAAATATTTTTTGTGGAAAGAAATTGGTGTCATGCACCAGGATGCTGACTGTTGACTCAGAGGATGGAGATGACTGGGTCCTCATAGCTTCATAGTAAATTGTCTTCAAAGATATGACCCCACTAAATGTTCTGTAGAAGAGGAGCTTCAACTGACAGCAAGGGCTTCATCCCTGGCTTAAAAGAAGATAGCCCTGCCCTCATGTCAAATCAGATCACTCTCTCACACACACCCATCTACCTGCAACTATAGATAACCCTCCTCTTTCATCCAGCCATGCCTACATGCTGCAGGATGCATTTCAGTCTTCTTGGATCACACCCATATGTACTGGATCAAATAGGTATCTTGCAGGACAATGAGATTTCAGGACTATATAAAGTTTTAATAAGCTTCAGAGAGCAACTTTCCTAGCGCCATACTGGCTAACAAATCTAGTATGAACTATTCCAGTCCTGATGGAGCTCTCCAACTGCAGTTTGCCACAGTGCACCTAAACAATCTTGTGAGTTCCATCCTGGGAAAGGTTAGTGGGGCCAGGTGTGTCAGTGTGTGTAAGCATGAGTGTGTACATGCATGTGCATACACATACATGCACCCACACACTTACACTTGTTTTATGGCTCATTCACACGACTACTGTGGTAAACAATAAAGCTTCCAACCACCAAACTGGTTAGGGGAAAATCAAGTGCAAAGACTTCTACATACAAAAAGAGCTGTATATGTAGAAATAAATACGAAGGGTGAGATTTGAGAACAAATTGTGCCAAAAATGACGAGGAATTTGTTTACACCAGTTCTGAAGGTGCAAGATACACCTCAAGATGAAGGTGTTCCAGCATGGTAGGGAGTTGGACTGGATGGCCCTTGTGGTTTCTTCCAATTCTATGATTCTATACTTCCTCCCCCACTTCCATTCATCTGCTTAAGACATACATGCCCTGTGTACATATTTTATTGTTTCTGAAGTCTGTCAAGAGAAGCAGGATTTTATTGTACACTTTCCCATTTTATTTAATGTTTTACATTCCAGAAATATTTTATGAGCAGGGCATAAGTTTCTGGCACACTCTGCTCCAAATGAAGCAAAAGACTATAACTTTGCTTCCCCAATTAAGTTTTTCATCTACCAGCAGAAGTTGGGTGTTGCTGTTTTTCTTTTCTTTCTTTTCCCCTTTTGGTCCATATTTTCCTTTCAGCTGGGCTGAGTGGGAGAAAGAACTCTAAGGGAGGTCTTAGCAGATGGTTGTCACAAACTGCATACGGCAATTGAGAATTAGTGTGCAAGCATATGCAACCTGGTATAGTATGAAACATTCCAGCATATGAGTGCTGGGATAAGCCAGGCTTGTACAGGATTTTTCATATTAGTAATAGTTTAATGTAGCTTTTCTTTTCTTTTTCCTTTCTTTTCATTTATATGTTTCCATTTCAAGCATGATTAAAACAAAGGTAAACTGTAATTCCATTGAAATTTAACTGAAGTGCTCAGAAAATGGAGTTTTAAATATAATGGCTAGTGTCAGCTACTAAGAGCCTTTACAGACTGCCAGAAATAATACAGTTTGAGGCCACTTTAACTGTCCTGGCTCAGTGCTAAGGAACCATGGGAACTGTATTTTTTTCTGAGACACTGAGCCTTCTCTGTCAGAGAGCTCTGGTGCCACAATAAACTACAGTTCCCATGATTCCTTAGCACTGAGCCAGGACAGTTAAAGTGGCCTCAAGTTGCATTATTTCTGGCAGTCTGTAAAAGCCCTAAGTTAAGTGTACCGTACTTTTTATATTTACTCATCCATAACTGTCCCATATTCTCAATTGCTGTTTAGTTATGATCATGACTCTATTGCCACAATCATACCCCCACCACACAACCTACTTTACCAGGCATCAGCCACATAGGAACAAGGAGGTTCATTCTGCTGGTGATCAGTGCACAGGTGAATGACTTTTCTGACAAGCTTCAAAGGGTTATTAGTTAAGTATACTTAACTCAGCTAAGTAGGTGGTACAGAATAATGGCCAATATAAATATAAAAGAAACAGGGAATAGAGCACTGAAGGGTATGAGCAACTTTACAGCTATAGGATGGGTGACCCTGGCTTGACAACAACAACAACAAGTGAAAGGGATCTAGAGATCTTAGTACTCCACAAGCTGAACATGAGTCAATGTGATGCAGCAGCTTAAAAAAACTATGCAATTCTAGCCTGCATCAGTACGATTACAGTGTCTAGACTGAGGGAAGTACTAGTACTACTCTATTCTGCTTTGGTCAGACCTCACCTGGAATATTTGTCCAGTGCTGGGCATTAAAATTTAAGAATACAGACAAGCCGGAGCATGTACAGAGAAATGTGACCAAAATGGTGAAAAGTCTGGAAGTCATCCCCTATGGAGAGCAGCTTAGGAAGCTGGTTATGTTCAGACTGGAGAAGATAAGGTTTAAGAGGTGACATGATGCCCTTGTTTAAATATTTGAAAAAATGTCATGTTTAAAAAGGAGCAAGCTTCTTTTCTGCAGCTCCAGAGACTAGGACATAGAGGAATGGATTCAAATTACAGGAAAAGAGATTCTACCTAAACATTAGTAAGAACTTCCTAATAGTACAAACTGTTTGGCAGTGGAATACACTGCCTCAGAGCATTAGTGCAGTCTCCTTCTGTGGAGGTTTTTTTAACAGAAGCTGGATGACCATTTGACTGGAGCGATTTAATTGTATATTCCTGCATGGAAAAATAGGGTTGGACTCGATGGCCCTTGTGATCTCTTCCAGTTCTATAATTTTATGATTCTTTATCTCCCTCTGTCATTTTCAGTTTAGGAAAGCAACCATAGCAATTTTTTTTAATGAATTCAACTGAAAACAAAACTGTGTACGCTTTATGCCAAACAACATGCACCTTCATATCAAGACTGAATCCTACGTAAAGTGGCAATTATTCAAGTCCAAATAAAGCATGTTCAGTTCCATGTTTCCTCACTTTTCCCATAAATTGACTGCAAATCCTGTAATTTGTAGGCCTTTCATCTGCTGTGCTTTAACCATCTTTTGTAATAGATGCATTTTCCCACATTAGTTTTCAAAGTAATAGCCATTTTTGTCTCTTGAAGAACAAAAAGGTGGAAGGGAGGCAGAGAAGAAGAAACAAAAAAGAAATGTGGCAGCACCTTATGGGCTAACTGGTTTTTATTTTAGCAGAGGCCTCAATATCACTCAGTGCTGCATCCAAAGAAGTGGTTTTATATTCACAAAAGCTCATGTTAAAATAAAGGATATAAATATGCTTTATACCTGAAGCCTTAATACCACTTGGTACTGCATTTGAAGAAGTGGATTCATATCCATGGAAGCTCATGCAAACGTAAAAGCCAGTTAAAAGTGCGATCATGTTTCTTTTTTCTCTATGTCACTTCCCCATATGAGATGTACTTTGAGTGGAAGACTTTGCTTGCTCTTGCTTTCTGGTTATGCTCCATGATAAGGATTTATGAGTATTTTTTCTGTTAGGCATACTGAACAGAAAGGACTTTTCCAGGTTACCTATAGTTCTGTTACTCTACAATTCTCCTGAAATTTCCCAATATGCTCTCTCAACAGTCAAGCTTTGTAACAAAGGCAGGGGCCTATATCATGTCTCTTGACCTTTGTACTCTCCTTTTTTTCCATGGGTCACAGGGGAACAGGGAGAGAAAAATCAAGGAGACCAAGGAGAAAGTGTAAACATTGGCACACAAGGCAAGGAGGAATTACACACTGGTCGACCAAAACACAAATCAACTCAAAACTACAGGAGTCCACCAACATGCACATAAATCATTTATAATGATAATCCAAGACTAGGTCCAAATCTCATTAAAGTATATGAATCCTTAATCTATTTTGGCAAAAGAGAGCCAATACACATTTTTTTCTTTTTATCATAAATTACAGTTCTGTGGCACTGTGCAAATATTACCAAGCTGTAAGACAGCTGTGCTCCATTAAAATGTGTAATGGTCGCTGATTTCTTACAGCACATGGTCATCAGGCTGAATCTACAGCCAGTAATTAGGAAGATGAAATGTTTAATTGTGCCTTAATTTTGATAAAATTTATCTGTCACACATCCCGTAGCCGAGCATTATGCTCACAAATCAATGTCATCAGGCCTGAGCACCAGACTCTTGTTCCTGACAGATTCATTTGAATATCAAACCACACACAACCAGTAACTAGGAGAAAGAAACATTGAAGGAGAGAAAAAGAACTTTCCCCTGACACAGCATGGCTCTGGTGACATATGCCTCACCACCTCTCTTAAAAGCTAGAAGAGAGGTCAAAAGCAAAAAGCTGCTAACACTCCTGTCATGTCTAGCAGGGTGTGTTTTCTTTGAGCCACAAACCCAGTATGCAGAGTGTTCTCTCTCACCCCCTTCCTTCTTTTCAACTTCACACTATTTGTTGAACCTCCAAGGTTATTTCTCTCCTACGCCCCACCTCGCCCCCTCTTTTTGCTGCTGTATTTGTTGTTCTGCCACACACACCACCCAGACAAAGCTGGAGTCCATTGTATGTGCCAGAAGTGATCATTTACTTCCCTGCTGGCAACTGCAACTGCAAGCATTACAGCAGTCACTCATGTGCAGATTATTACCACACATACAGAGCTGGAGTCATTTTATTTAAAATGGGGTGGGGGTGCATGGAGCCTCAGTTCAATATGGCAGAGGGTAGTTTCAAGCCTGCCTGCTGCTCTTGCAGAGTGAGCAGTTTTATTTGCATGTTTTTTTAAAAAAAACAACAACTGTGTAGCACCAGCTACTTAGATTTACAAGACACAGGGGGTGTGCTTGGCAGGATGATATACAGGGGATCTGTCTCCAACTCAGACCCTGCACTCATTTGCCAGGAGTACTGAGACCCTGGCCATTCTCTTCTTGTTTTAAACGAATGAGATAGCTAAGTTTCCTCCACACACACTGCTTGACATGCTGTAGCTATTCTTCCTTTGTCATGTGTCAGATGTGGGACATTTATCTTTCATAGCTTGCTCCTGACAAAAAGGACACACCCAACAGCATTAAAATGCAAACTTTTCTTCTTTCCTGAACTCTTCCCCCCACACAGCTCATTGCCTGTCTATTCCTTCATTCTCCTGCCTTTTTATACCCACTGAAGATTCTGAGATGCTTATTTTTCTATCTGCCTTGTTTGTTTAGTGGTTTATGTTTAAAATGGGTTTTACTTCTTTAATAGTTTAAATACATTTTAACTTGTGTATGCTGTGAAGTTTTAGCCTATGCTTGTTTTAACCAATGTAACCCACTTTCAAGTCCCAAACTTTAAAAAGGTGGGATATAAATATAAAGGGGGTTGGGAATTCAGGACTAGATGTAATGGGGTTAAAGATTTTATCACATGAGGCTGAAAAGTAGGATTTTAACAGGATATAAATGTGAATATTTGGATGTGATGTACAGTACAGCAGAGCTCAGAAACCAGCTTCCTCCATCAGCCTCCTCCATGCTAAAAGTATGCAGACACATCTTGTAGATCTAAAGTAGAGCTTTATTGTTCCATAAAGTAAATAAGAAAAAAACATACAATCCACTATAGGATCACATCTTGCTAATGTTGTTGTAGAACCACAGCAATAAAAAAAGTTACAGATCCATGTTTACAGATCTAGAAAGTTACAGGGTAAAAGGCAGTTACCAAGTGTAAGCGTAAGCTACACACAAACACATTGCTTGCATATATAGACAGAAGAGAACAAAGGAAATTCTTAGCCCTTCCCATACTCCACCCTCTGGGTATTACCCTTATGCTGATTGGATGATGTTCTGTAACCCAGCCTCTAGCTGTATATCATCCCCCATGTGACTTCTTTCCCATGAGCTCATATGTGTATGTGTTACCTATCTATTCCCAGGCTCAAATTTGTTTATGTTATTCTGCCCTGTGAGCACATGTTTTGACTTCTAAACCACCTGCGTGTCAAGTTCTCTTTGTTTTCAGTAGACACTGTTCCCTTAGGAAATTTCCACACACACATCTCTACATTTCTCCTTTGACTGTATAACCCATTCATATTCCAAAAATAAATGTCTTTGGCTGGTACTTATCACATGACATTGTGTCTGTCCTGCTGTTCCTTTGTATTCCATTCATTACTGTAGTGCCCCTTTTCATTGGGAGGCAAACCCCATCAATAGGCTCTCAATCTCACTGCTATTCTATTATTGCCTTCTTGCAATAGGTCCCTTCCAGTGCAGTTTCACTTCTCAGGCAGTCACGTGGTGTCAGTGGATGTGATTCTGCTCCTCTCTCCTTCTCCTCCATCCTGCTTGCAGTGATTGCAGCAGCCAACACCTTCCTGAAGCTGGCTGCTGTGTGCATATTCACAGAGCAGCTGGCTTCAGGAGGCAGTTGGCAGCTGCAATTGCTTATCTCCCTCTTGTTCCTCTCAAAAGGCAGTGTTTTCAGTGTGGAAAACAGATCATGTGAACATGGATCAGCAAAATGCTATCATGGGGGAAAATGTGATGAGAAATTTTGCTAAGTCTGTATGCATCCCTTCTTAAACTAGTGCAATTGCAGGGGGACAGCTGGTGTGATAAAGTACAAAGGGCCTTTACAGACTGCCAGAAATAATACAGCTTGAGTCCACCTTAACTGTCCTGGCTCAGTACTAGGGAATAATAGGAAGAGCTCTCTGATAGAGAAGACTCAATGTCTCAGAAAAAAAACTACACTTCCCATGATTCCCTAGCACTGAGCCAGGGCAGTTAAAGTGGACTCAAGCTGCATTATTCCTGGCAGTCTGTAAAGGCCCTAAGTTACAGAAGAATACCCTTCAGCTGAATACAGAGACATCTTCATGGTAAATGCTGTTCTATCGTAGAAACAGTTACCTAAGGGCCAGTTATGTTGCTGGGGATCTTCAAGCAGACATTGTAGCACCATTGAGGAAGATACCCTCACTCTGAATTTCATCAAGCAGATGATTATATTGATTTCATGGGTATAAATGGACCCTCATAACTCTAACCCAATTCAGGCATTATACCAGATAAGACAGAAACAAAAGGACTTCTGATCCGGTGAGGTGTGTGTAGAGGGGGTGCTATGGGGATGATGGACCAGGGGAATCTGCTTCCACCAACCATACTGTAGGCACCTAAATCTGGATCCAACCCACAACTGATGTGAGTGCAATACATAAATAAATTGATATGGACACTATGAGACTTCTGGCAAGTTACATAAATGTTGGTGGCTATTTTTTTTTTCAGAATGAGAAAGAAATTAAAAGTGAATGTTTATTCCTTTCCAAAGAGCAATCTCTCAACCCTATATTGTGTTTTCTCATGAAGCAGTATTGTGGGGTGTTGATTTCTAGGTCAGGCACACTTATTCAACCTTGAAACCACTGACATCTGCCATTCCTAGCACAATATGTCACTAGATACAAAGTTATGCTGCCTACCACTCATCTCAGGCACTATCTAGAACAGAGGCAAAGCCTCAAAGTTATGCAAGGAAACAGAAGTTTATCAAGGTGTTGACCGCCAACCTCAGGAGCAAGCAAATCTTACATAGTCTTATTCCACTCCTTTCCCCAGTAATTTGCTTACAGCTGCAATGAGTTCTAATTGAATCACTTTTTAATAAGTGAGTGGGAAAAGGCTGAATAAGATTTTCCTGCATTGAAGAAAATGTGCTTTCCCATATACTTTCTAGTCAGTGCACACAGACAAAATCAAAGTTTTAATAAACTTCTATGCCCTGGGACCAATAAGAGGTTTTGTTTCTGTTGGCTATTATGTTGGTGTTCTATGGGAAAGAATACATAATGCATTTATGGATAAAGTAATACAAAAGACACATTGTTTTTTTAACAAACAAACAAACAAAAAACAAACACTTGGACAAACAGTCTCAGGAGTGTCTTTATGGTTACCATCATTGCCTACTGTCTCTCTGTGGCTAACCAAGAGAGTCAAAGAGGTACAACTAAGTATTGTCCAATGTGTATAGAGGCTGTTCAGGAACAGTAATCATTTTGCTGGTGGGTGCTGTTTTAAAAATACGTTTCTTCTGCTTCACCCATTTTATCTAATATTCTTCTATATTTTTTGATCCAGCCTTCTATGTCAATATCCTTTCACATGAGACTTTTCTGTGTTTAAACCTGCATGACTAAGGGCCTAACCTGCATGACTAAGGGCTTATTGAGCCATCTTCAGCGCAGGGAAGGGGAGGGGCAGCCACACGCTCGGTGCCTCCTCCCTCTCCCGAGGTCGCCCTTGGAGCAGCCGGCCCTCCACATGGCCGGCGCTCTGAGGAGGACCTCCCGCCGCAGTGTCCGGACACGCTGTGGTGGAAAAGTAGCCGAAAGTGCACTTTCGGCAACATATGAAATGAGCGCTATTTTAGCACTCCTTTCCAGGGGCGACGATGGTGCGCTGCAGGATCGAGGCATGGGGATGCCTCAGTCCTGCGCCGCACCTTCCCAGGGCGGCCCATGGCCGCCCGTCTGCTTAGGCCCTTAGCAATGGACAAGGTGGCTTCTTGGGGTCTGTGAGTGATTTTTGCTTTCTCCCAGACACTGATGGGCTGCACCTCCCCAACCCCTCATGGTCTCCACAAAAAAATTCCCTCCAAACAGCAGAATGCACTCCCAGAACCTTGTGAGGGGTGCAATTTTCTATTTAAATGTAATTCCTCCATGTGACTGCTTTAGTTCCTGCACTCTCCCACAAAATGTCTAGGACAGGTAGAATTACATTTAAATGGCAACTCACCCCTTGGTAGTCCTGGACTTCAGAGAATCAAATTCACCATTCTGAGGCAAAAAAATAAATTAGGAAAGAAATACGAAGATGGAGGGGATCTAAGGAAGCTGAACTCAGCTTGCAGGCTATACCTAGCTCACTCCTGACTCAATATAATAATGTCCTTAGATCTGATCTTCAGAAAATTAGGTTGTTGTTGTTGCTGTTGTTGTTGTTGTTGTTATGTACCATTAAATCATTTCTGACTGATGGCAACCCTAAGGTGAGCCTATCCTGTGGTGTGTGTTGTACTTGTTTGCAAAATGTGTTGATAGGATAAGAGAGCATGTTCAAGGTCATCCAGTGGTTTTTCCATGGCCAATGGGAATTCAAAGCCTGATCTCCAAAGTCCTAGTCCAGTGCTCAAACCATTACATCACACTGGCTCTCAGGGTTAGCTTAGCATTCTAGGTTTCTTCAGCTTCAGCTTCAGCTTCAGCTTCAGCTTCAGCAATATACTGAAGAATAAGATTCATAATGTTCCTGATGTTGAAGCATGGAAGTATGAAATGGTTATCGAATATGAGTATACTTTGTGAACAGACAAAAACATGCATACTATGTTACACAGTTGATTAGACTTTACTAGTAATGAACACGGTGAGGAAATAATAATATATTCCCAAAAACTAAATACTGTGGTTCAGTGATAGAGAAATGTGATATAATGAGCTAACTTGAAGGAAGATGGTTGGTTCCTGCCTAGCCAATGAGCAATGACTGTGTTTTCATTCAATGTGTATTGTCTGAGGTGATGCTTTTCACCTTTAAAGCCCTTCATGCCATAGAACCTATTGAACTAAAACACTTTATCCCTTACATATGGCCATTTTTAAAAACTCCACAAGGCATTCAAGGTGGTGCCAAGACAATCTTTGAGAAGTAATTTCTTTCAGCTTCACTCCCCTCCCTCAGTATGACATAAATTTGTAATATGGATTTCTTACTGTTACAGTTCACCTGTCCTCCAACATACCCAGGGTAACCCTCTAACTTCACAACTATTCCATGAGGTAAGGGACACTGCTAGATAGTGACTTGCAATGGCCAAATAAGCATTGTAACAGAACACATATTTAAACATGGATTCATATATGTTTTGTACTCACTGCTGTGGCACTGTTGCAATGACCTCAAAACCCACTTTAAACTTAAGGAAGCTGCTCTGAGAAATGGAGATCTGAGGTGTGGACAACTGGGGTCCTTCAAAATGATGCAGCTAGCCTTCTCCTACCCCTGAACCATGGTGCAGCCAGCAACAGAAGCCAACGGCACTGATCATACCATAGCTCAGGAGGATGGAGGGTTCATTGCACTATAATTGTTGACTGTGTTAAGAAGGGCAAACTAGATCATCCTGAAGTACCCCACTTGTTCACACCATAGACCTCCATCTTTCTGAGATGCTCCCTAAAATTTAAGGTGGGTTCCAGGGGTCAGTTTAATAGGTTGTTCATATCTATATTTATGTAGCTATGAATGCAATGTAGGATCTTGAGCCTTGTTATTATTTCCTTTGGGAAATGGTGAGTGGGTAAAACATTATTGTGCCCTTATATGGAAGAGCTTTGCCCATTACATTTGGTCAAGCCAAATAGATATGAATTTTATTTTTCTTCTTTTTGACTAGAACTTACCAACATTTCTTCATGAATAAGATGGAAAGAACTTTAGATTGCATCTAAACAGCATTGTGTACATTAACTGAGTAAGATTAGGAGAACAATAAATTCTGAAAGATTATATTGGGTGAAATAGGTCACAATTTAATTGGTTACAGCTTTTTGTTGTGTAACTTCAAGTTGTTTCTGACTTTTGGTAATCCTAAGGTGAACCTATCATAGAATTTTCTTGACAAGATTTGTTCAGAGGAGCATTGTCTTTGCCTTCCTCTGACACTGAGAGAGTGTAACTTGGCCAAGGTCACTCAGTTGATTTCCATGGCCAAGTGAGGATTTGAACCCAGAGTTGTAGTCCCATGTTCAAACCAGTATACCATGCTGGCTCTCCTACAGCTTCTAGTGAATCCTTTTGGCATAACATGGGGCAAAAATCCATTTCATCTGTTGATCCTCTTGCCAACTGATGCTTCTCTCAACCTACCTGCTGGGAAGATCAAAAGGAGTGATTGGAAGAATGGGTTCCACTACAGTGTGGACTTTTGTGTAGTACTCTGCCATTAGTGCTAACTGGATATGGTTGATGAGAGAGACAGCCACTGAGCTCTGTCCTCCCACAGAAAGGAATATCTGAGGAGTTCAGGCCAAAAGTGTGGTAGCTGTTACTGTTGCCCCCCCAGCATGAACCACTGAATAATCACTTCACTCTGTCCAATATTAGGGCCAACCATAAATGGCCCATCAGCCCATTGGCTAGCAGGTTAGAATTGCTACCTTAATCTTTTTCTTTTTCAAAAGCATTTGGAAACATTACAGGATGGCCAGATTTCTATTTCTAAGGAGATTTGTGCAAAATTTATCTCAACCAGCTAGAGTTAGGCTGTAATTTTCTTTAGTTATATTGAGGACCCTAGAGCATATGGGCAGCTGTCTTGTTTTATCGGTCTAAATAAGCAGGGTGTCTTCAGAGTCTCTGTCAAAGTATTGCTGATTATATGAGTGATTAGAAAACTGGTTGAAAGCTGCTCACCATTAATACAAGCTCAAGAAAAAAAATTAACTTCACAGATGTCTCCCATGTATTTCTGCATCTCCTGATGGACATATTTTTGGAGCTCTCTAGTATCATGTTCTGAGGTAACCTAGAGAAAACAGTTGGAAATTATTAATTCATGAACAGTCTAATCTTATGTCTCTGTTACTCTGTAGTCAATAAAGAGTCATATAAGATTTCCCCCAGCACCACCTCACCCCAAATTGCATTTTGTTCAATGGGCCTAATGCAAAGAATTACAGCAGGGCAATGTGATCATATGGTTCTGCTCAGAATCCCCAAGCTAGCATGGTCATTCTAACTTAGAAATCCTAATTTTGATCTAAAGAAGTAATGTTGCTAGCCTCTGGTTCTGCTTGGCTGCTATTCTTTGTGTCACTAATATTTCAGCATCATGGCATTATAAAGTTATTGCAGTCCAGTGCTCTCAAGTAGAAAAGCAGGAAACAGTACGAGTAGAAAGAGCTCCTGCATGACCCCAATGCCCTGACAGGTCATACACCACTAATTTCTGCCTTAGATGTTCCTTTAAAACAAAAGTCCTGGCCTGATGCTCAAAGCAGCACCAGCCATCTGGACTTGACTTCCATCTGATTCCCTGTAGTACTTCCAACACAGCATTGCTCTGGAGCAGCATGGGATATTAAAAGGGAAACTTACCACCACCAGGTACCATCTGGAGCATTGCAGCAAATTCACTTTTGTCTTCAATGGGAGGGGGGCAAGTCTGTCAAAGAACATGGTGCCTGGCACCTCCTCAAATCTGCAATTGGCCTCAGTTTCTGAAAAGCTTCTACCTTAGTGAAGCTCACTGACAATAACTCCAACATTAGACATGCAGGAACAGCACTGCTCAATGCACAAAGACAGAATAACTACATGGCATCCCTCCCATTTAATACAAACAGTATCACTTTTCAGAGCCAGTGTGGTATAATGGTTTGTGTATTGGACTAGGTTTCAAATCCATGCTTAGCCATTAAGACCTGCTGGGTGATTTGGGACATATCATACTGTCTTAGGGCCTCTACAGACAGTGCGTTATGCTGTCTTGGAGGCAGGGAAGGGGAGGGGCAGCTGGATGCCAGATGCCCCAACCCTTTCCCAAGGACGTCATCGGAGCACCCACTGCTGCACACAATGACATCCTTCTGTTGCAGCGTCCAGACACGCTATGACAGAAGAGATGTGGAAGAGGCATACACTGCCTCTTCTGGCGCCCTTTCTGCACCTTGAGAAAGGAGCACTATTTTAGCGCTCCTTCCTGGGTCGGCAGAAGAGTGGATTGGGGCCGAGGTGTGGCGCAGTCTCAGCCCCAACCCACCGCTTCTCAGGCCGGCCCACAGCTGCCCATCTGCATCCCCCCTTAGTCTAAGACAGTGATGGTGATCCTTTTAGGGGCTGAGTGGCCACACTAAAAAGTGTCCCAGCACTGGGTCTTACCTGGTGCCGGAGGGGTGGGACTTCCAAGGGGGGTGGGATGGGATGTCCAGGGCAGAACTTCTGCCTTCTGAGAGGGTGGGACTTGCAGGGCAGAACTTTTCCCCGCTGCCCTCCCAGGCCTTCAGCTGCCTTTCTGGAGACAGCTGAAGGCCTGGCAGGGGCAAGGGGGGAAGAAGAGCAACAAGTACATGCCTGTTCCTCCTCTTTCCCCACCCCCGGGCCTTCCGGCAGCTGAAGGCCCAAGAAGAGGAGAAACAGGAGCGTGCCTTTTCCTGCTCCCTTCTCCCTCCCCCCGGCCTTCAGTTGCCTTTTCAGCTGTCCCAGCCTGGGACAGCCAGGAAGAGGAGGAACTGGTGTGCACCTGTTCCTCCTCTTCCCCACCCTCTGCTTGCCAGGAAAAATGGCTTTGCATGCTATCTCTGGCATGCATGCCATAGGTTCACCACCACAGGTCTAGGAAGAAGGAAATGGCCAATGCTCTGAATAAATGT
This sequence comes from Phrynosoma platyrhinos, assembly GCA_020142125.1. Classification (NCBI taxonomy): domain Eukaryota; kingdom Metazoa; phylum Chordata; class Lepidosauria; order Squamata; family Phrynosomatidae; genus Phrynosoma; species Phrynosoma platyrhinos. The sequence continues at coordinate 46,778,943 of CM034706.1, read as the reverse complement.
CACCAAGAAAATCCTTAGACAAGTTGGAGTTGAGTTGAAGGCACATAACAGCAACAGCAACAAGAACAATAACTGTCTTCACATGTATGTTCTAGTTTTTAAAGAATACATGATGGAAACCAAAGAGTAGCATGTTTGCTCCCCTCATCCTTCATATGTTTATTTCTTTCTTTCTGTGCTTATAAAATTAATTTTATTTTCAGAGAGCTACATTATGGGAAGCTCAATGATTCAGATTTCCCAGGCTGTAAATCACACAGGGGGGCTCACTGAAGAGGGAAAGCTTTCCACTACAGAAATACCCGCCACATAGAGGCTGAAAAGGACAGCAACAAAAGGGCTGCTAGAACTGTCTTATTTATCATTACTCTCCCACCTTGCATGTTCATCTAAACACTAGCAATTAATTCCTGAACAAGCAAGCAACCTTCAACTGCTGATGGTCTGTTTTCTTTGATAGGGAGAGTAGTTCTCTGGCCCTATCAGGATCACCATTTGTACACTGTTAAAAGGGGCATAGGTATGGAGGACTGCCATTTCATCCTGTACAATGTCTTCTTCCCAGGATCTCATATTGCTTATATAGGATCCTACTGTTTCTTTTCCCAGTTGATTGGACAATCAGGTTGTGAGTGGCCAGGCTAAGAGCAGGCTTCTGACAGGAAGACTGAAGAAAGGAAGTGCCTAGGGGGACCAGCATTACCTAGTAGGTCCACCATCCATTGTGACCCTCCTTCTTTTACTTCTTTCCTTCCTTCTTTCCTTCCTTTTTAAAACTATACCTGCATGTAGGGTCATGAGCTTTGATTTGATCATGTTCATTTCCTTCTTTCTTTTTGTCACAACTTTGGTGGCATTGGGCCACATCCAGGGAGAAGACTGTGTCTGCATACAAAATACTTCCAAAACCTGCATCTCTACTAACCTTCAGGTGAGTGAATGTCTTTGTGGTGGTGAGAACAAACGTTGATTGTAAAGCGTTTTGAACTGTTTTCTCTAAAGCAAGAATGGGCTTTAAAGTGGAAACAAAACATTGAAGTTTCATTGCTTTAAGCTGGAGATTCTTGCATGGCAGAAGAGAGTTGCAGTTGATGACCCTTAAGCTCCTTCCAGCTCTCAGATTCTGTTATTCTGTCCATGTCTTCCCTATTTCAAGGATCCTTAAGGATCTGGGGTAAAGTCTTCTAGAGAAACACCTGGCTTGGTGCCACTAGGCCTGCTTAATCTGAAGTGGAAGGGGAATCACACAGTTGCTTGCATCCAAGTAGGATCATGTTAACTGTCATTCCATGCCTCCTGCCAACCAGCAGGTTGTGTGTGGTAGTTCATTGGCAGACAGGTGAATTTTCCAGTGCCTGGATCCATTGCCCTGTTTTACTAAGAAAGCTGTGACTGAAATAGTTATGGTTTTTTCATGTCAAAAAGGCATCTGTGTGTGTTTGTTACCTCATGCTTGCACCTGCCCCACCATTGACAATTGGGACTTCAACAGAACAACTGATACTACAATTGGGCAAAATGACTTGGGGATGGATATGTGGAATAGATTAGTAAAACAGTACAGAGGAAAGGATTACCATAATCTTCCTGACCCCACCATGGCCCAGTCCAATAAGTGCAAGTGAGGAAATTCCATTCAAAGCAACAAAAAGCTAATATCCAGCATGTGTCATACTATCCTCATGTGACAATAGAGAGAGGAGACTTTCAGAAAGTAGATCAAGCTTATACACTGAAATATTGAAGCACTGCACATACCTGTCTCCTGCATTCATTTTACCATTTATTATTCTTCCTACCTGTTTTTGAATTTTAGATGTATTTACAAAATATTTGCATTACTGAAAATATAACCCAGATGCTTAGGGTCTTCAGAGTATTGTCTTTTCATCAGTATTTTCAAAGAGGGGATAATTTTCACAAGTGATGTGTTACCAGCAGCATATAAGGAAATGTCAATAAAACCCAATTATCAAGTACAAAAGCTTGAATCTGCAATTTAAATATACCCCATATTAAATGAAGAAATTAATTGTTCATTTATTTTAGAATGTTATAAACTACCCTTGTATCCCAAAAAGGATTTCAGAACAATTTACCTAAACCTGCATGAGAAATGTATTTGGTTCAGCCTCAAAATTTCAAGTCAGTTCTTACAACTCACAAAATCATATTGCATGCATACATACATATTCATTTAGCCTGGATAACAGATTTCTGCAGTAAATTCCATTTTGCACAGTTCTGTTCTCAGTAGTACTCTGTTTGTTGCTGTATTTGTTTATTTATTTGGGGGAGGGACTTATTTTGATGTTTCAATATTGCACTGTGTCATTTTATTTGACACAAGACTCAAGCAGATTTGTCAAAAGCACAGAGAATTTCAAAATGGCTGTCTGAATGTTTCTGAATCACCATATGAAACTACAGAGTTTGGCTGAATTATAGGCTTTGCTGATTTTGGCTCTAAAACTATCCTAAAATCACACTGGGTTGAATACAGTTAAAATGAACTCTGAAAATAAAAGAGGGATTAAAACAGCATTGATCACTCACTGCACCAGACACTGCATTATTCCTTAATGTTGTTGTTGCATTCTGTCACTACTAAAAGAATAGAATAGTTTTACTTTGAAAAGCTTTAATCCCTAACTGACGCACAACCCTGTAATCAGATTGAAGGAACAATAAGTTCCTGAAACTTGGCTTGGCTTGAACTCCTTGGCCTAAGTGCCTCCTGTTTTGATTCTGGATGCCAGCCACATAGGAGCAGGAGAGGATCTGTCATCCTTTAATGCCAACATACCCCACCTTTACAAGGAGGAGTCCTGCCCCTCATGCTCCAGTTATGCCAGCCAGCATTTGGCTAAGCAGGGCTAGTACTGGCAGGTGGCAGCACAGGAGGCAGTAAGTGAAAGCAACACAGCCGACCTCGCCCCAGTACATGAAGAGAGCAATTGCCTGGCATTCACAAAATCAGGGAGATATGCTGACTTTCAGTCATTTCACATCAAGAATACAGGCATCCCTGGCTTTAGGTATAAATGGAATAAGCTTTTCACTACAAGAAGCACTTGTGTTACTGAAAGAGAGATGTAGCACTCAAAAAATAAAAAACCAACATCACTGGTTCTTGAGATTCACAAAAGTACCAATTCCAGCACAAGAGTAGATGCTCCCTTAGCACATATCATTTTCACTGCATTCAGTTTAGGGGTGTAACTATGGAAGAGAAAATGAGGACGTTACCCCTTCAAAAAAATATCTATCTCCCAAATTAAATTTTCTTTCAATCCTCAAATTTCTAGCATTGCAGAGAGTGAGATATTGAGAACTGTTCACACCTAGAATTCTTACATTGCTGGGTTTTCATTCCCTCAGCAAATCTGGCTGCTATTTTTCTTTGGATGCCTATTTCAAAATGTTCAGCAGAAGCTTTAAGTTACTGCAATGTTAGACAATTCATGAGTGACCAATCTAAGGACCTTATCACACAGGGCCCAAAGCAGTCAGAACCCAAACG
>CM034706.1:46763164-46775320 GCA_020142125.1 Phrynosoma platyrhinos | reverse complement strand
TATTTCGCTTTCTTATCGCTTTGTGGCCCGCGTGTGATAAGGTCCTATAATACCTGTAATTAGGAAGATAATAATGATCAATGGAGGGCAGATTCCCCCAGGCTAGTGTCCACCAGATAAATTGGACTCCAGCTCCCATCCCAATGTCTATATTGTATAGAGATTATGAGAGTTGGAGTCTGACACATATAATATAATAATATCTTTGGAATCTATGGCTAGAACCACAACAAGCTAGTTCACACAACATCTTGCTTCTATGAGCAGATGCAACCATTCTTGATGTGTACTCGCATCAAGCAATGTAGTCTGTAAACCAGACAGTTGAAATTACAGACATTCCTGTAATCCTGGTGACCACTTTCCAGGTATTATCAATTGGTGGTTCATAATAACAACTCAGTCACATTGGTCACAAATTTATCTGGCTAGCTGATCCATTAACACCTAAGACTTTGGGCCGATGCAGACGGCCCATTTGGGGTTGCAGAGAGCCACTCCAGGGAGCAGCAGATCGAGGCCACAGCAACCCCATGCTGTGGCCCTGATCCTTCCTTTTGCTGCCCCTAAAAGAGTCTGATTTAGGCCAATTGTATCTGTTCATGTATCCCATGTAAGGAACCTGTGGCTCTTTAGATTTTGTTACACTCCAACTCTCATCATTGCATATTAAAATGGCCAATGGCCAGGGATGGCAGGAGTTGTGGTGCAACAACATCTGGAGGGCCACAGGTTTAATTTTTTTCTAATTAATTTTTATTGAGTTTTTACAATAAAACACATAAAGTCTGTAGAACAATAACAACAACATCAACAAGCAAACTACAAGGGCCAATGTATGTATCTGATGAGTAGTTATTCTGCAGCAGAATCAAAAAATTAGTTCTCAGCAAGAGCCAGAGAGTCTGGCTTGTCAAGGTGTAGAATGTCTGTCCAAAGAGCCATCTGTGAAATAGGAGGTTGAATCCGGTGGGAGTGATGATTTGTCATTGTTGTTAGCTGCCCTCAAGTCAGTTCTGATTCATGGTGACCCTGTGGATGAGACATCTCCAAGAATCCCTATCTTCCACTGCCTTGCCCAGATCCTGCCAGCCTTCCCCATAACTCCCCTGATCGAGTCTATCCATCTGGTTTGTGGTCTTCCTCTCTTTCTTCTACCCTCTACCTTTCCTAGCATTATTGTTTTTTCTAGTGATCCATGCCTTCTCATTATGTGGCTGAAGTATGATAGTGTGAACTTGATTATCTTTGCTTCCAAGGAGAGCCCTATTCTGATCTGTTCAAGAACCCTTTGTTTGTCTTCTTGGCTGTCCATGGTATCCTAAGTACTCTTCTCCAGCACATTTCAAATGAGCTGATTTTCTTTCTGTCTGCTTCCTTCACTGTCCAGCTCTCACATCCGTACATGATAATTAGGAATATGATGGCCTGGATGATTCTGACTTTAGTGCTCAGTTATATGTCTTTGCTCTTCAGTATCTTTTCCAGTTCTTTCATAGCTGCCCTTCCCATTCCCATAGTTTTCTTCTTATTTCTTGACTGCAGTCTCCATTCTGGTCAATGTTTGATCCTAGATATGGGAATTCTTTAACTATTTCAATTTCCTCATTGTATATATTTAATTTGTATATTTCTTCTGTGGTCATTATTTTTGTTTTCTTTATGTTTAGCATCAGACCTACCTTTGCACTTTCATCGTTGACCTTTCTTATTAACTGTTCCAATTCCTGAACGTCTTCTGCAAATATTATGGTGTCGTCTGCATAGCTTAGGTTGTTAATGTTGCTTCCACCTATCTAAACCCCTCCTTTTTCTGATTCTAATTCTGCTTTTCTTATGATGTTTTCAGCATATAAGTTAAACAAGTAAGGTGATAGGATGTAGCCTTGCTTGATCCCTTTGCCTATTAGGAACCACTCTGTTTCCCCAAATTCTCTTCTGATGGTGACCTATTGTCCTTGGTACAGATTTCACATCAGGACTATCAGATCTTTCAGAGACTATCAGGGAGTGATGATTAACATATGGCCTAAGCAGACTGCCAGAAATAGTGCACATTAAATTGAGGCACTGCCCTGGCTCAGTGCTAGGGAATCATGGGAATTGTATTTTTTTCTGAGACATTGAGCCTTCTCTGTCAGAGAGCTCTGGTGCCACAATAAATTACAGTTCCCATGAATCCCTAGCATTGAGCCAGGGAAGTGCCTCAATTTAAAGTGCATTATTTCTTGTAGTCTGCTTAGGCCCCTAGTCACTAAAGATCATCCAGTCTTCTTGAAATGTATCTGTCCTTTTGTGGCCAATGCAAAACCTCGTCCAAGCAGACAGTTTCTCCATCAACCACATATCCCAAATTCTAAACCACCAGTTCTCAATGGACAAGTCACCTGACTTCCAACATTTGGCTACTTCTAATCTAGCAGCAGTAATAAGAAAAATTATCAGTTTCCTGTGATTCAAATTAGAATTACTTTTAACAAAAATAGAAAGCAAAAGCAAAATTGGACAGAAATTTACAGTTTGATCAGTGATGCATGAAATTTGATAGAAAACTGCATCCCAGAATTTTCTCACTTTAGGACATTCAATTCACATATGCATATTTACAACCCCTCCAGCAAACTAGAGAGAGCATTTTAAGAAATTTAGACAGCGTTACAGGTGTGAGATACCACCTATGGATGGTTTTCAAAGTATTCTCCCTCACAGATGCTGAACATGATTTGTATGAGGTGAAAACCAAATATGAGCCTATGCAGTGTCTGAAATCATGGTTTTCAATTCTTCTTGGCAAAATGAATGCATATATCAGCCTTTCCCATATGTGGTTTCCAGGAGATGTTTGTAGATAGCTACCACCATCCCTTTAGTATGAGAAGCAGAATTCAAACAAAAGTTTTCAAAACACACATGTAGTAAATTGAAGAGTTCTTATGGATCAGCCAGCCCTATTTGCAGTGGGGCTCCCAGGCTAGTAATAGTTTCATAAGATATTTATTTGCATAGTAGGATTGAGTAAATATTTACATGGCTGATAGATGTCTCCTATGTCCTCGTGTGTCTCCCTTTTACACATAGTAAAGTGCTTCTTCTGTAATCTCTTCATTGGAATGAAACTTTTTTGGGGGGGGGTCGGTTTTTTTCATGCATCTCCCTCTATTGTGCACCTATAGGTTTTTCAGACTGAAATACTTCTTTATATAAAATGCATATTTTGCAGTAAGTACTGTGCATTTGACCTGGGGATTTCACTGAGGAAGTGCTTAATGAGAGAACACTGATTATCATGCCACACACTGTAGCTGATAGATCTAGTTTGGTATTTGTTGAAGCACTACATTCATGGGCTGATGAAGCCTTGCAATAAAAAGGAACTAATGGAAGCAATTAGCAAAGAACACCTGTCAGTGGAAGAATGCAACCTCTATATTGACCATAGCCAGAAATTGTTCCCAGTTGTTATTCACAACAATGGAAGGCCTCTGGACTGTGAATGGAGGCAATGATGGACGGCAATAAAATGTGCAAATGAGTTTTCACATTGTCCAATAAAATTCTATGACTTTGACAATCTGTGTTGACATAGATCAACACATGGCTAAACAATAAAATAATGTAACTGCAAGACTACTTGTCACAAGGGTTGACAATTGACCAGATAGAAAAAAAGGTCCCAGTCAGGATTTTTCTTTCATTCAAGATACAACTGCCAGTCAAAAGATGGCATACAAAAAAGGTATATTTTTCCCCACCTCTTTGCTCATATCCAAATAATGTATTATTACTTTTAAACTTTCTTTCATGTTTTCCTGTTGTGTATGTGTACTATAAAACTCTCCATGTTCTTCTTGCTTCATTGAACATTGTCCTTCTCATTCAGTCAAAGCGTAAGAATGTACAACACACAAAATTCTCCATCCAGAACAGCCACTGGTTACATTGGCCTAGGCTTCTGGTAGTTATAGTCCAAAATGTAACTTTTCCAGTTTTGATCATTCTGTTGCTCATGCCTTCCAGCCAGTGTGGTGTAGTAGTTTGACTATGCCTCTCGAGACCAAGATTCAAATCCTGGCTCAGCCATGTAAACCCACTGGATGATTTCAGGCAAGTAATACTCTCTCAGCTTCAGAAGATGGCAATGACAAACCCCTCTGAAGAGACTTAGCAAGAAAATGATATAATAGGGTCACCTAAGTGTCACCATAAGTCAAAAATTACTTGAAACAAAGAATCTTGTTGCATGCAAACCCATTGCCCTTGAACCCAGAGTGTTGAAACCAGAGAGGGAAAGAAATGTAAGTATTCATTGCCCTATTAGATCAAATCCAGGAAGTGAAAGAAATGTAGTAAATATTTCTGTCACTAGTGGCTTAAATCCAAATGTTAGTCCCAACAAAAGTAGACCCATTGAATTACAGTATTATCTTCAAAGCTCAGTGTGTTCAACAACATTCTTATTGTCTACATGGATCAGAAGCCACTGTGCTTATTGGTGGACACAGCTAAAATGCTATATGATGTGGATTGGGCTGCAGTATGGAGAACACATTGATCAATGGGCAGCAATTTGGAACCAGACAGACTCTTTGCAGCTTTTGGGAGCACTTCATTTGCTGCTTCCTAGCAGTACTGTGGTAAATTCTTAAGCACTGATATTCATTGCACAGTCCCCATAGCAAGGCCTCCAAGGTGAGTTCAACAAGGCATATAGATGTGTTGATCCATCTGGATAAATTATTGCTAGCATCAGACCCCGTCTGATCTTGGAAGCTCAGTAGGATCAGCTCCTAGTTAGTATTTGGATGGGAGCCAATGAATACCAGGTGGTGTAGGCTATACTTCAGAGGAAGGAACTGGCAAAGCCATGTCTGAATATTCCTTGCCTAAGAAAACCCTACGAAATATTCATGGAGTCACCATAAGTCGATAGATGATTTGAAAGCACGTACATACACACAGAGAGCAGTTTCTTCTCCACAGGTAGGACCAATTTCTTTGTAAATCTGATGAGCCTTGATTGCTCATTCAAGGCCAAGCAAAATACTTTGGATTACAACCAGGATTGTTTCTAACAATACATTGGAGTCTCATGCAGAAATGGGATTTAAATCTACAAAAGCAGGAGCATTTTCAGATGCATTGAGCATTAATCCAAAATTAACCCACACAGAAAGTGGACAAATCCTGCAAAAGCAGAGTCATTTTCAGATATATCGGGGGCACTGAGCATTAATCCGACATTTATCCACATAGAAAGTGGACAAAATCAGCTGCTTTTTACTTTCAGGAAAATAGGCTTTTGTGGGATGTTTCCAGAATTTAAATCCAGTTTCTGAACTGGATTTGGGCACTTAGGGCCTTTGCAGACTGCCAGAAATAGTGCACATTAAATTGAGGCACTGCCCTGGCTCAGTGCTAGGGAGTCATGGGAATTGTATTTTTTTCTGGGACATTGAGCCATCTCTGTCAGAGAGCTTTGGTGCCACAATAAATTACAGTTCCCATGATTCCCTAGCACTGAGCCAGGGCAGTGCCTCAATTTAATGTGCACTATTTCTGGCAGTCTGCAAAGGCCCTTAGTCTCCCGTGTGATAAACTCTGTTGTTGCTGGGAAAACCTTTTCACCTGCCGTACTAGAGGACTACAGCTAAACTCAGAGTGCAGAGGGATGTTTGGAGGAAAGCAGCTGACATCCCTATCCCTGCTAATTTAAAAAAAGTCCCAAAAGCATTGCCCCTGAAAGCCCTGGTTCCACTGCCAAACCAGGGGCATCTCTAAGCTCAAACGGGAAGCAGCACCCAAGGAACTCCCTTCTCAAACTTCACTTCTGGGTATGTCAGGAAGTTAGAAATTCATGTCAGAGTTCCCTTTGTCCATGATTAGCATAGTGGGAGTTGGAAAGTTAAGAACTAGTGTCAGAATATTTGTCTTTGTTCTGATTTCATATGCTTCTGCCTGTACCCATGTTCAGTGTCGTATTCTGGTTTTCTTTTGAGGACCCTGATGCCAAAAGCTGAAGGCAACAAATTACATGGAACTGATGGGTTATATTGGTTCTCATGTATTTCATCCTGCACTTTACCAGTAGGAATTTCCAGTTCTCTAAAAGCATGGTAGGTATTCACAAGTCTTCTTAATAAATTAATAATTTGCCAGGTTCTTTCCACTCTGAAGGATTCCTGGCCAATACATGTCACCTGAGATCAGAACCCCACTGAGGAAACAATGACAAAGTACTTTGCCTGGAAAGCAGGTGTTCAATGACGTTGCGATGCCAGATCATAAGCTTCTCTCATCTGTTTTTTTCATCTGTCTGCATTGTTTCTGTGGCTCCTTGATGAAACTGCTGTAGCTATAAGGAGCCCCAATGTAATGTGTGTTGGCAACTGTAGCAATCTCACAGAACACAAGTTTCAGAGCATATGCAGTTGTAGTAGCATGGACAAACTTGATAAAGGAATGTTTCTAGTTGGCCTTTTGCTCCTCTGGCAGAGATGTGGAAGGGGTATCAATAATAATGTCTACTCCAGAGCTTGAGGGGGAAAACTGGACCCTGTCCTCTAAAATCCCCAATACTGGGAACTGGAGTGCAAAAACATAATTTTTTCCAAGCTTTGGATGATTTTCCAAGGACTTAAGTGGAAAATGCCATGCTGCTGTTTTCATTGCTGTATGCCTTCAAGTTCTTTCTGACTTATGGTGACCCTAAGGTGATTCATGGAATATCACAGGATTTTCTTGACAGAATTTGTTCAGAAGGGTTTGCCTTTGTCTTCCTCTGATGCTGAGAAACTGTGACCTTCCCAAGATCACCCAGTGGGTTTCCATAACCAATTGGGAATTTAAGCCCTGGTCTCCTGGTCGTAGTTCAATGATCAAACTGTCCGGGAATGCTGCCAGCACACATGCAAACATGGCTGATAAGAGCGGCTCGGCAAAGACAAGGCTGAGCTGCCAGCAGGCAATCTCCAAATAACAGACCTGTACTCCATCCGAATAGAATAAACCACAAGCCAGTCCAGGTTCTGGATTCCAGAGGTCAACAACTACAAGTCCAGTCCAGGATCAAAGATGCCAGAGGGTTGGTCGATGAGTCCGTTCCAAGGTTGTAGGTTCAAGAGCAGTCCAAGGGCTAGGGAGCAAAGAATCCAGGGGCAAGGTCTAGGGAAGCCAGAGCCAGCAGCATTCACTAGATAGAAAGCACAATTATCTCTGACAAGGAACTCAGTGTTTCCCACATGCCTTAAATCACAGAGCCACTCCCTTATCACAACTGCTGAGTGATGGATGAGCATTTCTCAGCGAGCCTTCTGGAACACTGAAGGCACACCTTTTCAGATCATCTTTGGCTGAAGGTAGGGATTCCCATGTCCTGCTGCTCTATGTCTCCCAAGCCTGGGACCTCTGCTGGGGCAAGGCTTAGCTGCTGAGCCCCAGAGTCCCCTGAAGGGCCAGGCTGAGTCAACTCTGCAAGGGCTGGGAGAGCAGAGCTGGGACCTAGCAGGACAAAATTGGGCCCTGGCAAAGCCTCAAGATCCCCCTGCACCTGAGGGGCCAAGACCTCCTCCTCATCCTCTGAGTCCTCCTCATGGCTGGCCATGACATAAGTTTCTATACAGTTGGCCCTCCATGTCACAGATTCTGGGTCCATGGATTCAAACATCCATGGCTTGAAAATGTTGTTGTTGTTGTTTTTAAAATCCAAAAGGTAAACCTTGATTTTGCCATTTTATATAAGTGACACCATTTAACTATGCCATTGTATATAATGGGATGTGAACATCCACAGATTTTGGTATTTACAGGGGGTTCTGGATACTGAGGGCCCACTGTACCATGCTGGCTCCCTAGAAAATATAACAATGCTACAGACTTTATGAGGAGATTCAATTTTTGCCCTAAATCTTCTGAATCCATTTGTGGAAACCAAATTTCAAAATGGTATTATTTGAGAATACATTGAGGGACAATCTTGGGCAAAGTTTATGTAATGATCCTTCAAAACCAAAGTACAGCCAGACCCTCTCTTATGTCTGGACATGAGATCAGTGACAATCACCTCAAGTGGTTGTCATTATGGCTGTGCTGGTTGGTAGACTCTTCTGTCAGGCTGCTGTGATTTCTTTTGTATGTCTTAGGGATGAAACAGATGGGCAGAAAGAAGTGGCTTCTGGGTGCTTTGGAGTTGTGCCAATTAGATAATGCACACCTCCAAATTGGCCAGAAGCTGTGCTGAAGCCATGCTCTGGTCCTTTGGACTGGAGCAAAAAGGAGCTCAGATAATCCATCTCCTGTTGACTCCTACATACACGGCCCACTTTGGGAGTGGGCGATGTGGTCAGCAGTGTTCAAAGTCAATTCTGGCTGTAGTGGACTCAGGCTGCCATTTCCCACCCATCTGCTCCAGCCCCAAGTTACAGAACTAGCTACGTTATTGTCTTCAGTTAGGTCAGCATTTTAGTCATCTGTAAAAACTGGTACCTGAGCTCCATCTTAATCTGTTACTAAGAAATATGTCATAACATTCAATGATTTCCTACCCCTTAAGGTGGTAGCCAATTACTTAACTTTTGTTAAATTATGGTAAGACAACTTTACTACATTTGGGGGCTGTTCTAAGCTGAAACTGAAGCAATTCCAGGCTTCCTCAAAACTTGGTTTTCAATAGGATAATGGGATGGGGTAGCCAGAATACAATTTGGTACACAGTTCATGAAGGATAATGTCTCTCCCTCATTCCAGAAATTGTGAGCTGATACTGTCTCCAAACACATTGTTTCAAAATGCACCCCTTTACTTTCTTGTGTCCTCATGAGTCCTTCATTAATAAAGAGGAGGAAACTGCAGCATCTTGGGTCATATAAGTCATAGACAGATCTAAGAAGATCCAGTGTATTCTGTGTATAGATATTAGTCAAACATGCAAACCACTAATGCTTTGCAATCTGTAGCCACTTCTTCAACTATACTGACTCACCATTATTTATAGTTTGTGTGTTCAATCTCCTATTGCTTCTTCTGAATGCTAATATCAAAATATATGACATAGAAATAGGACATAATATGGAGAACTAGTTAACCAGTCCCACATATTGAAGAGGGCATTTCTGTTTTCCATTTCTGTTTATGGAAAACCAAAATTTTGGAGGCCAGTTGTGGCAAGAAGAGGATTTCCAATGAGAAAACTGTTCTTCTGGAAAAGATTGATCATCCCCACATTCCTGTCTGCACCAGTGTGGCTGTTTTGGTTTTTGTTTTGCTTTTTGTGGGAGAAGGATTACCATTGTTAAGCACACTTTTTAAAAGGAATGCTTAATGTATTGTGTGGTGGATCCTGAAAGAGCAATTCCACACTGAGTATGGAAGGCTGCTCAGTCAATCAAAGGGAATTTTAAAAGAAGCATTTTATATGGCATTGTGATCTGTTGTTCAAAAGATAGAGGCTCCCCAAATCTTACTATACAGGTACAGGGTCTTGGGGTCCCACTGCCTAAGAGAACACTGGTGAGTAATGTATAATTTGAATAGGTGTTCTGATCGATACATCTGTACAATTGTACAACATGGGGAATTCAAACTCAACCCCTCTTAACACCCCACAGAAGAAAACTACCACACATGTGGCCAAATAACATCCAAGTGTGCTCAAAAGGGTATGAAGAGGCAACATAAGGTCAAAAGTTACTAATGAGGAAGAAAACATAAAACTGGTATGTTAAGCAGAGAAACCAGAGAATTTGTACACTGAGTTTAGGAAAGCCTGAAAAAAATTAAAAAGGAAAATCCAAATCAGTAAATGAAATATTATTTAATGCATGCATATGTGTGTTGCACACAGCATGTTTAACAACAAATATGATGCATTATTGTAAAATCAAAAGGGCTGGCATCCTATTGAGCAGTTATAGATGCATAAGCTAGACTTACACAATTGTAATTTTAATACACATGTTTACAGTTGTGATGTTATTGTCACAATTGCAAATGCCTCCCCCCTCCTGCCGCACCATTAATAGCCAGCAGTTGCATTGAGAGATGAAAGTCTGTGCTGCTGGTGATTGAGATGCAGCAGGATGACATTTCCAGCCACAGAGATATTTGTGCATTTCAGTGGCCATTTAGAATATTTCCCTCAAACTACAATCCAGTAGACATTTGCCTATGAGTAAGTTCCATTGAACTGTTTTGGGCTTATTGTTGAGTAGACATTTGTATTATTGCATTGTTAATGCAACTGGAACTATTGCTGTAAAACTTCTTTCCAAGTAGACAGTAAATGTCTACCAATGCTAGACCTCCAAGTTACAAGAATAAGGTGCAAATCCTGCAAAAATAACTTTTCAGGCAGGAACTGAAGGGGGTTGAGAAAATATTTCTAAATTAGGAATGCTTTCCTGAACAATTGAGCTTGTTTTAGGGAAAGATGGGGTGGAATCTAGAATCCATTAAGTGTGGGGAATCTATTGTGAGACAGGGAGATCCTGTTCTGGGGAAATTAGAATTCAAAGGGAACTCCATCAAGCCCCTCTTAGGAGATTGTTGTGCCCTCTTTGTTGATTCAAAGAAATAGTGGCTCATTCCATGGCTGCTTCAGTTCCTTTCTTCTTGCATGAGTCCTAATGGGAGGGCAAGACTCTGGCCTGAAACATACTGACCAAATTGGCAGCTTCTGGCTGCTTTGGGGGCATGGTGTTTAGATGACGCATGCTCCCAAAGTGGCCAGAAGCCATGCTGAGGGCGTGCCAAGTAGGGAAAAGCTCACCTGAAAAGGAGTCAATTTAGATCAACTCCTGGCTGGTGCAGCTTGGGACTGCGGTGGTGGCCTGGCTGGTGCAGCTTGGGACTGCAGTGGCGGCCTGCTTCAGGAGCAGGCCTCTGGCCCCTCCTTTTGGGTCATCTGTTTGGGGCCTCTGTCCCACCTCTCCCTTCTTCTCTGGAAACTTCTACAATATGTGACTCATTAGAATAGGTGAAAAACTGACAATGGAAACAACTAGGAATGGCTTTCCCAGCAGATCTGTGACTATTGGAGACTATGCTCTAATGTCACTGGTGAAAAGGTGTCACTGGTGCACACACAGGCAAGTGTTCTTTATTTTATTATAGTTTCTAAAGTACATTGTCATAAGTTTCTATTTCCTATTAAAGAAGTTGAACTGCATGTACAGGGCAAGTTTATGCATGTTTCTCAGAAGTGACTATGTCCCACTATGTCCAGTAGAATTTAGCCCTCATGGTATAATAACAAGCAACCCACTTTTTAATTTAATTATTCAAATGCAGATACACCTAGGTGACAAAAGGGCAGTGGTGTCACTAGAGGGTGCGGTGGTGCAGTCCACACTGGGTGACACTCCAGAAGGGGGTGATACCCAGCTGGGCCCTCCCCCCACTGCATGCTCCCCCATGCACCATCCCTGTATCAGTCTCCCATGTGCTCCCCCTGCATGCCATCCCCACACACTCCCCCCCCCCCATGTGCTGGCCCATGTACCTCCCAGCAGGAAAAGGACAGGGCGGCACAATGGGAGGGAATGTGCACAGCCTCAGAAGCACCACCCGTGGAAGCCCTACCCCCCCCCCCCCCCCCCGACTGGGTGATATCTGATGCAGGGATGCCACTGCAAAGGGGATGAGTTCCTAGGCATTACTTCTTTAACTGAAAACCTGGTACCAGAGGCAGAAGAAACATAAATAGAATACCACATGAAGTTCAACATGATTCAGCAAACTTTTAATTTAAAATTAACAATACGGACATGTAAAATGAAATACCCAGGTGACATAAACCTTGCAGAAATAAACAAAAACATTTTGAACATAGAGGTAAACTGAAGGCTTCTTCTAAAATGCATCCAGGAATGATTTAAAATTTCACAGTCTTCACTTTTCTTATGATGCTGGACACAGCTGGTGAGATGGGGTTATCTTCTCTCCCCTTTTCTCTCTATTTTGTGTTCATACATTCTCCATAAAGGATTCTGCATGCAGCTGCTGTTTATCTTGCCTTTTGAGTTCAGGTGCATGTGGCTGTTGTCTCTTTCTTCAAGTTTTGTTTATTGCATTCTTCAATGCAGACATGCTGCTGCAATCAATGGTGAAAGTCTGTGGACCTTATCACACGGGGCCCAAAGCAGTCAGAACCCAAACGAAATC
>CM034706.1:46752215-46763064 GCA_020142125.1 Phrynosoma platyrhinos | reverse complement strand
CCGGCTTGGGGCTTGGGAAGGGGTGACAGCCGCGGCAAGTGACAGTCGCAGCTGTGCCAAAGCATCATTGCTTGGTTATGTCCAGGATTTTCTCACTTGTGTGCAAACAGCAAATACGGTTCCTGGGAGCGCTTCATCGCACTTTAGTTAATTGCGCGATGATGCTAGTTGCGTCTGATAGCCATTTACGTATTGTGGTTTATTCCTGGATTTCTTTCAGTTTATTCCTGGATTTATTCTTATTTCGCTTTCTTATCGCTTTGTGGCCCATGTGTGATAAGGTCCTGTTTCTCTGGCTTTAAAAAAAAAAACTTACTGCTAGACAAGGATGACGAAGAAAGAGGGGGCTGGGGGCTTTAAATTGTTTTTATAAAGGAGCCTCATTCTCAGAAGTTTTGTTGACTGAGATGTGCATGTACATAATTTTTTGATTCCTCCCTCTTTCTCAGAATATTGCTTTTGTCCTTTCAGTGCTCAGAAAATCAGGGACAAAACCCACGCATGTTGCTTGTATAAGTGGCTTTCTGCATATGTCTGCACATCATTCTTAGGAAGCTTTTTCACACTACCTCAGGTTGAAGAGTTGCTGTTTTTCACACTCTGCAAAAAATAAGTGCATGTGAGAATAATACCTTTACAATTTTGAAATGTCCTCTGACTTTTAATCTCCAGGCCATCCACATCTGTGAACTCTCCTCCTGTTTCGTCACACTTGTAAACAAGAATCATGCAATGAAGAAATGAAAGGATAGAAAGGGAGGGAGGAAGCTGGAATCCTGAAAAGTAATTTATAGGAATATAAATCCATGCATTGATAAAATTAGAGAGAAAACAATGTTCAGTTTATAGAAATTACTGTCTCATTTGTAAATGTACATTAGTAGATATATTTAAGTAGCTTAATTGTATGCATGTGTACACTACTTAGAACTCTCACTAAGCTGAATGGCATTTGCCCCAAAGGAAGCATGCATAGCAGTGCAGGTTTGGCTCCTAATTTTGCATAATGAATATTAGCAAATGTAGAGGAACAAAATAACAACAATAGTAAAGGGGATAGGAACAGATTGGGCTTTGGAGCTTGCAGTTGGTGATTTATTTCATGTATGCCTATCTTTCCTCCAAGGAGCAATGAGTGGGATTTATTTATTTATTCATTAATTCATTCATGCAGACTGCAAATATAGATGAGAACATTTTAAAGTCACTGGCCCTGTCTTCACTTGCACCAAGTGTTCTGACCCAGAATCTCCCTGGAATTCCCCCCTATCTGTTCTCTTTTGTGGTGGGCTTTTGGTTCTTGCAGCAAATGATGGTTGGCTGCCTTCTCACCTAGTCCCGGTTCATTGATCAGCACAGCTGCTGAGGTCAGAAGGAGGCACCCAGTATATATAACATAGCTGAGCACCTTGTTCTGACCTAATGGAGACCCACTTCTGCAGCAGCAGCACTGGGTGGCTTGCAGGAGGTGTGAGTGAAGGCAGCTGCTGTTGTCACTGTAAAGAAAGCTGAAAACCTGAAGCACAATGTAAGGGCCGATGCAGACCAGCCAAAAGGGGCAGCACAGAGCCTCCCCTGGAAGCGGTGGATTGGGGCCATGACAACTGCCTGCTGTGGCCCTGATCCTCCTTTTTGCTGCCCTTTCAGCTGTGCCAGTGGCTTTTTTGCGCCCTTTTGGAGCAGCGTGCACACACACTGTGCCAAAAGGACATCCTAATGTCATGCACCATGCATGGCGTCAGGACGGGGTTGGGATGGAATTGGGGAAGCCAGTGTGTGGCTGCCCCACCCCAACTCCACTCCCAGGCCGGCCCTTTAGGCCAGTCTGCAAAGCCCCTAAGTCATTTAAATGTGGGTTAGGAGGAGGAAGCCCTTATCAAGTGTGGGCATCATGAAGATAATCTGGGCTTGATTCAGGATTATGGCCATGCATCACATAAACAGGATGTACAAAGCCTGAGGATTCCAGGCTCATGATATATCACCCATGTAGAGAATCCCAATGTCATTATCTGCAAACAATGTGCTGTGCTGTTTAGTTGTTATTTTATATTATCTTTTAGTTAATTTTAATAGTAATACTAAATTGTATTTCTTTCCCACCTCTCCTCAAGGCTCGAAGAGGGGTGCTACATATCAAAATACAAAACACAATTAAAAACTCATAAACCCACAGTTAATGTTATAAAATTATTAAAATACACTCAGAGCACATATACAATTAAAAAGTCATGATTTAAAATTGACTGGGTAGTCCTTAATGCGGTTTTAAAAGCAGCCAGCGTTTTTAGTGGTCATATCTCCTCTGGAAGGTCATTCCACACTCTGGGGGCAGCATTCTTCTGGGAAATCATTGCCAGGCTAGTACTGGCCAGTTGGAGCAAACATTTTTGAGAGGAACTGAGGGGGGAAGCAGACGGAGACGCCAGAGACACCACCGGACAGAGCACCGCGGGAGCGCAGCCTCCTCACTGCTGCGTTCCAGCGGCGTCCCTGGAAGGAGCGCTAAATCAGCGCTCCTTCCACAAGACAGGGAAAGTGCGCCCTAAAAGCGTAGGGTGCACTTTCCCTGCCTTTTCCGCCGCAGCGCGTGCGGACGCTGCGGCGGGAGGTTGTCCCCAGAGCGCCGGCCGTGTGGAGGGCCGGCGGCTCTGAGGACGACCTCAGGAAGAGGAAGGGGTGCCGCGCGTGCGGCTGCCCCTCCTCTTCCTTGCCTCGAAGACGACTCAATTAGTCGTCTGCCGAGGCCCTGAGTGTACCAGGATGGATTGTGAGAAAGAAGGCAATCCTGTAAGTAACCTTGACCCAAACCAGGTAGGACCTTAAAGGTAATAACCAACACTTTGTATTTTGCATGGAAACTATTCATGGCAGTCAGTGGAGCAATTTTAAGATTGATATGATGTGATCATTCCTGGATATACCTGTAATCAGACTGCCTGCCATATTCTGAACCAGCTAGAGTTTCCAGACTTGGTACAAGGTAGCCCAATGTAGAGCAATGTGGTCTCTTCCAACTCTATGATTCTATGAATCTAGAACACATTGCAGCAGTCCAGCCTTGAGGTTACCAGTGCATACACTACCATCTTTAGGTCTTCTGTTTCTAGGAAGGGATGCAGTTGGCGTATCAGCCAAAACTAACAGGTATCCTGACTATCACATCTATTTGAGCTGACATTTGGAGGGAGGGAATCCAGGAGCATTTTAATTAGTTTTACTCTTTAGATTTTTTAATTGTGTGTGTATATATGTAGCCCCTGTGAGTATTGGTTTGGCCCAGTAGGTGTGAAAGCCCTAAGGAAGGGACTGTACTTGCTTATTAGTTCAGAAGGAATGAGAGAGGTGGAGATGGAGAGGAGCAGCAGTTGCCAGGGATAAGGAGGAGGTAATGCTATTTTCAGTGGTGTATTTAGAGTGGAGCAAAAGGGTATTTGCTTCTATTTTGTTTTTGTTTTTTAGGGCTTTAAGGCTGTACCAAATATTGCAGTAATATTGATCAGCACAGGAAGAAGAGTCCTGAAATCAAGACCTGTATTGACAACTCATTGGATCCATGGGACTTTAGGGACAGTGTACATGTGTCTAATTTAATATTTAATATCCTGTATTGTTATGCAATATCATGTATTGTTATATTTGTATTGTAGTACCTTTGAGACAAACTGCAAAAGAAGTTGTGGCATAAGCTTCCATAGTCTTGGTATATTTCCTCAGATGCAACTAAGGAAGTAGATGAAGGGGGGTTGCAGACTGCCAGAAATAGTGCAAATTCAGTCCACTTTTAGGGTTAGGGTTAGGGATAGGGAATCATGGGAACTGTAGTTTATTGTGGCACCAGAGTCTTCTGATAGAGAAGGCTCAATGTCTCAGAAAAAAAAACAATTTCCATGACTCCCTAGCACTAACCCTAACCCTAAAAGTGGACTCAATTTGCACTATTTCTGGCAGTCTGCAACCCCCTGAAGTCTATGAAAGCTTATGCTATGACATCTTCTACACAGTCTCAGAGTCTACAGGATCCCTTTGCATACTTATATTCCACACTAACACGGCTATTCTCTGAATTCTTGTATTGCTGTTAAAATATATGTTTTGAGATTCAAACTGCAATTGCGTCTGCAATATTCAGTTATAGTTGGCCACACAGAACTCAGATACACACACACACAGTAATAGAGCTATCATATTCAGAATTAATCTTCAGTGCTGGAGCTTACTCCTAGGTAAGTGCTTTTTGCAGAGATAGTCTAAAAATGGCCTACGTATAGGGTGCATGGGGAATTTAAAGGACAACTTGCCATTTTCTAAGTGAAAAAAAATTGCATATCTGCAGGGCAGCAGCTATGGAGAGTGTATAACCCTCAGTAATTTCAGGAGATAACAATGACCACATACACACACACAACAGTGAGTGTACTAAAGGAGCTTCAGGAAGATTTCTAGCAGCCTTTGTCTATATTATATAAAGGCTATTATATCCTCATCATATTTATGTCTCCTTCTTTTAACAAACAACTAGGGCAGCCTCCATAAAGCTTCACAAACAGACTGTCTGGAAATCTCTTTCCTTCAATACATACTCAGAACAGCCATCCAAACAACCAAACAAGCTGTCTCTATTGACATCTGTTCCCTTTTCAATACAGGGATCATTCTCATGGATAATTTCATCTTCAGCTGCTTTAGCACTGATGCCATCTTATGCATCACCTTCTTCAGTACTGATGCCATGAGTTACACAACTATTTACAAATGGAAAAGTCCAGAAGAAACAAATGTGTGTTTGTGTGTGCATATTTATACATGCACCTGCCAATTCCCAGTTTTGCATCATACCTTAAATACAGCCAAAATATTCCATTTCAAACAGGTTCAGAAGACTCCTATCTTGGATGCTAAGCAGGGTCAGTCCTGGATGGGATTTGGGTCAGCACTTGGATGGGAGACCACCAAAAAATACCAGGTGTTGTAGGTTACATTTCAAAGGAAGGAACTGGCAAAATCACCCTGAGTATTCCTTGCCTGCCTTAGAAATCCCTATGAAATTCATGGGGTCACCATACTAAGCTTTAGGGAAGACCTATCTTTTAGAAATCGGGGGGGGGGGGGTAGCCAGTGGCAGATAGTGTCATGGGGAAGTAATGTAGCTATTTCGGGGAAAACAAATTGGAACAATTATCTGGTCCCAGGGTCTGAGATTCCACATCTCTACAATAAAGTATGACATTCAGTCAAAGTAAAAGACTTCACGAAAAAGTTGGGTTTCAAATAAGCACTATCATACTGGTGTTCTGTATAGCAATTCTCAGATGACAACCACCAACCATGCACTTCCCACCACATCTCTTTCACAGTTGGCTTCACCATGAAGAGATATCAAGAGGAAACCACCGGTTATATAACCTCAATACTTCCTATTATCATGCTTCATAAACACTGCTACTGGAGACGACAGGTAACATTCTTTCCCCAGAGATTTAAGTGAGCAAAGCCCAGTTCCTTCCCCCTCGCATCACACTACCTTGGTATCTTCCTTATGCAGCCTTGTTGGAGACTGTTTTTCCCCACTTATTTTTGACATCCAGATCCCTAGATTGGCCCAAAGTGCTTTGGATTCTGCCCATTTCACTCCAAATATAAATAGGGCCATTCCATCCCACTGTGGAGCAGACACATATCACTCTGAATCCACTGATCCACTTTGTGATTTGAAATACAGTCAAACTAGTTGCACTGTATAACAAATAGCAACATGACGCTCATCACATATTCCAACATGTGAGGGATTTCATTGAAGGTCAGCCATTATTTATCCATAGAAACTTAAAAATAGAGCATATAAAAATGTTCAAATCTACCAGATGATATAAATATTCTTCTGCCAACTGTACAGAGGAAATATATGCATTTGTATGTGCCTGTACACACATGTGTCTTCAGCTCCCATGGACAATAGTGCAAAAGATGCTATGGAAGAGCTGATTATAGCAATGTACTTTTATTCAAAATTATGTGCTGGAGCTAAGCTTTCATTTACATGTTGAATACAACAAACTCTTAAGTATATTAGACAAAGGGGCAGGTGAGGGTGCTTTCAGGACAACAAAACTGACAAAATTTGCAATTGGAATGTGTACAGCAGTATCACAGGCATTTTCTATTTCTTTCATTTGTGGACGACTTTACTGATGCAGCTAAATGACAGATTTATAGTTTACAGTAAAATCGTCTGCAGTGTTATTGCATTGCTTCTGATATATTTCAGCAAATACAGCTACAATGAATTTGAGCAATCAGCTGTCTCTACAAACATCAAGATTCTTCAGAGTGAGCACAATGTCGCAGGCAACAAATACTGATGGAATTTCACTTTACATTCTGGAAGTCACTAATGAGGTTTATTCACTGAGACTTGATGACAATCATGGATAATGTATGCAGTCGATCTCTTTACAAGGCAGCCTAGATGGGAAATGGCACTTTCACGTCATGAAACTGGCTCTTTGATTGGGCCCAAATAAGAGGGTAATTGGGGTTTTCATTTCATGACATGGCTGCAAAACCTTCAGGTGGGATTTGTAGAAGGAAACGTGGCATCTAGTGAGAGGAACTCTTTAATGGATTCTCTCTCTCTCTCTCTCTCTTCCCCTCTCTCTCTGTGTCTGTGTGTACATGTGTGTGCATTATTTCCTCCTTTTGATACAATATAGTAGGCATTTTTGCATGTGTTTAGAGTTTTGTCTTAGTGGCTCAAGCAATAAGCATAATGAAGCTGACAACATATGGATATGATAAACGTGGGACAAGATGAAAATCAAATACTATGTCATCGTGTATAATTTCTTCAACACTAACAATTAGTTATAAGTACCTTACAAAGTTAATAACAGATTGAAGCCTGATCACAGTTTCATACTACAAGAAGACAGGACACAAAGGGGTAGGATAAGAGAGGGGTGAGGAGAAAATAGTGTTCACTCTTCAGCAGTTACTAGCAAGATGAGAATAAGAAGATTATTGGGGGGGGAGTGTCATAGATAACATAGTAGAGCAGGCAGTAATAATGTTTCTGTTGTTGTTGTTTACTAGATTGCTAAAATCAACCAGAGCCTGCTGCAAAAGACATATATTGCAATGTAAGGCATTTTTAGTTCAGATTTTTGTTTTGCATGAGAGCACTCAACAGATGCCACAGTCCTTCCACACAAAAATCCACTCCTGGTTAGCTCATCCCCTTTTATTCATTTCAGAAGTATAATCTGGGTAATAGAAATTATTCTGTTAAACCATCAGGAGCCAAAAACCCTTGCCAATTTACTTGCAATCATCTAGAGATCTATCAGTCTGATCACACCTTGTCTATCCACCTTTGGCATATGGAATGATGTCAGTATTTCTGTGATCCTAGAAAAATATTTTACCCCTGCAGAAAATATGCAGATCTTCCAGTCTTTGTATGATTTGAAACAAATATCCTTTTAACTCTTAATAAATCCTAAGCAGACTGCCAGAAATAGTGCACATTAAATTGAGGCACTGCCCTGGCTCAGTGCTAGGGAGTCATGGGAATTGTAATTTATTGTGGCACCAGAGCTCTCTGACAGAGAAGGCTCAATGTCTCAGAAAAAAATACAACTCCCATCACTCCCTAGCACTGAGCCAGGGCAGTGCCTCAATTTAATGTGCACTATTTCTGGCAGTCTGCTTAGGCCTTATGTCTGTGTGCCCTCAAGTTGCTTGCCAGCTTATGGCAACCCCATAAATTTCATAGGGTTTTCTTAGGCAGGGAATATTCAGTCCTTTCCTCTGAAATATAGCTTTCAGCACCTGGTATTTGTTGGCAGCCTCCCATCCAAGTACTAACTAGAGCTGACTCTATTTAGCTTCCAAGATCAGATGGGATCTGGTGCCTTTCGTGTATAAAACAGTTTAGTTATGGAATGATGCCATTATTCTTAGGATCTTAGTAAACATTGCTCCCTTGTATACCTTAAGAGAGATTTTTGTAGCACCTTTGAGACTGACAGAGAGGGAAAAAAAGATGTTTGTAGCATTAGCTTTCATAGACTTTAGTCTACTTCTTTGAATGCTTATGGTGGAATTATAATTATATATTAATTCTACAGACTAACACAGCTATATCTTTAAATTCTGCCACGATGGAAAACACCATATTTATGGAAAATCCATCAGTCTCTTCAAGAAACTTGCCCAAATACAGACAGATATCTTCTTTCTCAACAAGGGCAAACAACTGGATTTCATTCCTAAGGACCTACATGTGGGGAGCCCTTTGCAAACTATATATCATATAGAGCTCATGGGTTCTACTCATGCTGACTGGTTCTGAAGTAGCCAACATTCCTTTTCAGTTTTCTTCAGTTAAACTCCTGCACTCCTGTCTGCCCCTGGCTTCCACTCCACCATAAGCATCTGAAGAAGTAGACTAAGGTCTACAAAAGCTAATGCTACAAACATCTTTTTTTTTCCCCAGGTACTACAAAATCTCTCTATATATTAATTCTACAGACTAACACAGCTATATCTTTAAATTCTTGCATACATTAAGTGATTGTATGTACTGAAACAAATATCTTTTCAACTCTTTGGTACTTAAGACATGTGATAACTCAGACTATTAGTGCCCATGTGGTCCAGTATATTCAAGAAATGGGATGGTCCTTAGAAAAAGGTTACACTGGAAGCCATATTGAAATAATTTTCAGACATTCACTTTTTTAAAAAAAAAAAAAAAACCATAAAGTCACACTAACACCAAAAACCAAACAAGGCTGACAAGGAAAATAGAGACAAAATATCCTATGGCTCAGAGGCATGTAATACAAACCCAGTTATATGGTCCGTTGTTCACTGTCCCTAGCCACAAATTTCCACATCAAGAGGTAACTGCTTTGGGGATAAAATCATATTATTCGTTTAAATGACTCAGATAAGCACAGAGAAAAGAACAATGGATATATGCTGACGAATAAAAAAAATGTTTTCTTCAGTTCTTAGAACTCTCCATTTAGACCCTTTTGTGAATGAAAAGGGGAAAAAATAAAGTGCTGGATGTTATAATTCTCAGCTTCTCTGGAACATGAAGCAGCCATATAAATGTGAAGCTATTTTATTTTCCAAGTTCCCAACCCCCTTCAGTTGTCTTGAAATATAGTTCCATCTGTAATACTACCTGTCAGTCTCTGGGCCATTGGGAGTTACGGTCAGGCATGCCTGTTATCAGCTTCAGCTGATACACCAGCTGCACCCTTTCCTGGAAGTTAGGGACCTTGAAACTGTGGTGCATGCACTGGTAAACTCTTGTCTTGATTTCTGTAATGCACTCTACATGGGGCTACCCTCGTACATGTTCTGGAAACTTCAAGTAGTATAGAATCTGGCAGCCAGATTGGTCTCAGGAACAACGAGAAGAGACCATATAACACCGATCCTAAGATCACTTCACTGGCTGCCCATTAGTTCCCGGGCCCAATACAAAATGTTGGTTATCACCTTTAAAACCCTAAATGGCTTAGGTCCAACCTATCTTCCGGACCACCTCCTCCCGTATAATCCACCCCACGCACTCAGGTCCTCTGGGAGGAATTTGTTGCAGCCGATAAAAACTAGACTGCCTGCAACCGCCCAGAGGACCTTTTTGGCTACTGCTCCCAGTTTATGGAATGACCTGCCGAATGAGATCCATCATATTACCACCTTAGACAACTTTAAAAAGGCTGTTAAGACAGATCCCTTCCAGCCTTTCCCAAATAGATATCCTGGCCATCAAAAGACAGCCATCCTGCTCATCCCTGATTTGGCTGTAGCTATTGTTATTTGGTTGTTTATTTGTGTTATTGTTTTAAATGTGTTTTGAATTGTCATTATTTAATTGCATTTTAAGGGAGGTGGGATTGTGGGATATGAATGTATATTTTAAAGTTGTAAGCCACCCTGGTTGCGTTACGCAGAGGGGCAGGATAAAAATAAATATTATTATTATTATTATTATTATTATTATTATTATTATTACTACTACTAGATAATTTGTTTAGGACTGGACAACAACCACCCACAAACAGTTACTCTTATACACCAGGATAAGGCTGTATCTTCTCTGATTCAAAGTCTTGTGCATATGCCCAAGAAGAACAATGTGAGTTCTGCTCTGTTGGTGCCTTGTTCAGTTCACTGGATGGGAAGCTGAGTGGAAAGGGATGGGTGGGACATGAAATATAGTTGTGTCTATAAAACTGCTTTAGAATTAACAAGTAACAGGTAATATAATTGCCATTTAACTGATTCCTTTTTTTATAATGAAAGTATAATGCGGGGGTCAGCAACCTTTGTTGCCGGGGGGCCGGGGGGGGGAAATGGCGTGGGGGCCGGCCGGGTGCGCACATGCACATGATGCCGGCACGTTGGGTGTTCCAAAATGGCTCTGCCACTGTGCTCATGCGTGCGCAAGCACGGGCACCATTTTGGATGCCAAAATGGCACCTGTGTTCGCCCAGCGGCGTATGCGGGGGGACGGCGGTGGGACCAGCCATGGGCCGGTTCCAAGGCCTCAGTGGGCCAGGGCCGGCCTGCGGGCCGTAGGTTGCCAACCCCTGATATAATGTAACAAGTTGGAGTTGTCATATTTATTTATTTTTATTGGTATAAAAAGTAATGTTTTTGCATTTTTTGCTACTTTTATGGGCATTTCTTTGACATTTTAAGAAAATTTTAAGAGGCATTTTGAACAGAGTTTTCCCAGGTTATATACAATTTTAACAATCCCATATGTTTGCAAACGACACCAAATTGGAGGAGTAGCTAATACCCCAGAAGACAGGATCAAAAT
>CM034706.1:46730895-46752115 GCA_020142125.1 Phrynosoma platyrhinos | reverse complement strand
AAGAGATTCCATCTCAACATCAGGAGGAACTTCCTGACAGTAAGGGCTTTTCGACAGTGGAACAAACACCCTCAGAGTGTAGTGGAGTCTCTTTCCTTGGAGGTCTTTAAGCAGAGGCTGGATGGCCATCTGTCAGGGATGCTTTGATTGGGAGTTCCTGCATGGCAGGGGGTTGGACTGGATGGCCCTTGTGGTCTCTTCCAACTCTATAATTCTATGATTCTATGATGAGAAGTATCTTTGTGTTGAGAGTCAGCATCACGTACTGGTTTGAGCATTGGACTATGACTCTGCAGATCAGGGTTTGATTCCACACTTGGCCATGGAAATCCACTGGGTCACCTTGGTTGAGTCACATACTCTCAGCTCCAGAAAAGCCCATGATAGGGCTTTAGGGTCAGGATAAGTCAGAAATGACTTGAACAACAAGCCTTGTGTTAGCTAACAGGATAGACACACAGCCTAGTTTTTCTTGTTGGGATAAATGAAATTTCATTCCATAACTAACTTGTAAAACAGGGAAGGACAGTGCATCTTAAACCTTGCCCTAGCCTGTCTGTTGTCATCATATTATATCTGACAAGTTACAACCAAAGGACTCCATATATGCATCCCGAGCTTTTTTGCAGTTCTCAACCCCTCCAGACCCCCTGCCTGCTCTTTTTCCTCATCCCAACACTAGAGTTCCCAGGCGTGGTGACTTCACTTTTAAATGGGTTGCAGGAACCTCATACACTGTTTAATATCAACAAATAGCCACATTTCAAAACTAGAAAGGAACTTCCAGCCATTGGGAGGGGGCATTTTTGTTTCTGTTTGCATTTTTGGCAGTCCATGTGGCTCCTGAAGGATCTTTGGGCAAAAAACAGGTCCTGCTGCTGGCTGCAGTCACCTGCCCTTGTGTTAAGCATATGCTCTCTTAGGTAAACACTTCATGAAAAGAAGGTTTTCACACTACAATCCACATCTTGATCACAGATAGCAATAGCTGTCACTGTCCGAGATTCAACACTACATAGTCAGCAAATCTCTGTTCTTGGAGAAAAGAAAGCTTTTGATTATTAATGACATTGAATCTTTAATTTGCATAATTAATGTGTAAATCATCATCATTTGGTATATGATTGGGTATTAGATTTTATTATATGGATTGTAGGTTTTTATTATTGTCATGTATTTTTGTACATTATTTTAT
Organism: Phrynosoma platyrhinos; assembly: GCA_020142125.1. Taxonomy (NCBI): domain Eukaryota; kingdom Metazoa; phylum Chordata; class Lepidosauria; order Squamata; family Phrynosomatidae; genus Phrynosoma; species Phrynosoma platyrhinos. The sequence continues at coordinate 46,750,920 of CM034706.1, read as the reverse complement.
ATTTCTGCTGCAATCCCACCTCGATCCACAGGGAGAGGAGGGAAAATACAAATAAAAACTATTATTATTATCATCATCATCATCATCATCATCATCATCATCATCATACAGCCTCTTAGCATTTTAAAAGCTTTAATGTTAGCAGTGACAAAATCAAAGGCGGGGGGGGTTCCAAATAAAGAAGGGCAGTTTGTACCTAATTCCCTTTTATTCAATGGATTCAACCACCTTTTGCTGAAAGTTTGATATATTTACCTTGTTTATTTTGCTATTAATGGCGAACATTATTTTTCCATTATTCGTGCAATCTCAGCAACATGTTGCTATAATAGAAAAGAAGAGAGATCAAGAAAATGTGTCACATCTTAGGTTAAAACTCTGCCTTAGGAAGAATAATTATGATATTATACTGTGGGTGACACGTAGTGGTGTAATGAGTGTCACAGTACCAGGGATATTACAAAGGTTTATAAGCAAACTGAATGAATAATTGAAAACACAGTACCTCTATGCTTTATGCAGGAGAAAAGACCAATATTTCATGGCACATAAAGTTATTCTGTTTATTTGCATGAAATCTGAATGATCTGTACTGACCAACACAAAAACAATGAGGTTAGCTTGATTTAAGTGGCAGAGAACATTCATAAATATTCTTGGGAAGCAAGATGTACCTACATTTAATCAGCACTTATTAAAATGTTATTCCCTACAGTTATTCAACAGGATCTATGGTATAAGAACATAATTACAAAAATCAGATTTGAGCTCATTTGACAACAGAAGGGTTTTTATAGTGACCTATCTCCAAATGTTCCTATTTGTAATTAAATGCAGCAATCAGCAGTAAGGATTTTGAAGCTGTTTTAGTAGTTCCGCTATTCTGCTTAACATGTGGCACCCGTAATAATTAAAATGATACTAACACATGCACAATTTTATGGCCCTTATGGTGCAACCCATTATGCCAAATAAGGGCCTCTGTTTTCACAGCATACTGCACATGGTCTCATTACACCCACTTTTCTTTTCCTGTCTTCACACTAACAACTGTTAAAGTGAATCAACACACTCAACGTACTCTAACAGCTTAGTGTTTATGATATGTGTGCTGTTAGTCAGTGAACAGGAAAATCTAAACATTTACTGTTTATGTAAAGAATAGCGCTCATGTTAGTGAATGGCTTGGGTCTGCTTACTTTATTATCCAGATCAAATATACTGGTGGGTATCCTCAGCACCTATATTTCCTTGCAGTCTTACTCGCATTCACTGGTAGACTCTTTTGAATTTGCAGTGCTTCACTACAGTTTAGCTCCCAAAGCTGATTTCTGGATTAGCATCTTTTTTTAAAAAAAAATCATGAATAATTTTGTAATTATGCAGCTACTCAAAGACCCCCTACACTCATTTTACAGTCATCAATTCTGAATGGTTTCCAGTCTCTCTGGTCTGGGATAAATTCCAAAGTAGGTCCCTCAGGTAGAACACCAATGGATTGAACTAAATCTACCCTCTGCATTTTCTATTATGGCTCTTTGTGAGCATTAGTTGAAAGTTCATATAAGCAGCACAACTACCCATCATTTTGTTTTGGTTTTTTTTTCTGCAGTTTTCTACTTAATCCCCACAATTTCAGAAATTTGCCACATTAGCACAGAAATAGAAAGGAATCCAGGCTCTGAATAAGAAAGGCATTTCAGTTGATTTCAGTATCACAAGAGAAGTAAGTCATCAGAAAATGACAGTATTCTGTTTAGACTTTCTGAGAAAAATATTGGTAAGGAAAACCAGTAGCACTATACAGGTTATTGAAAAGAAAGAAAAGTCTCTATTGTTTTATAGACCAACATATATGCTCTCACACATATACTACAAGGGTTCTTTTGGAATCAGAATGACCAAGTTTAAAAATTTTCACCTAGACATTTTCTAATATTTTACTACTGCAATCCCATTATAATGCACTGATCTTGAGAAAGTGAATTGACCCTAACATTATTGGTATTCTGGCCATTCCTGTTATATTTATTTGTTGGTGTTTAGGCATACTTTCTAGAAAGCTTTCCTGCTAAAGGCATGCCATTTTTCCCAGCCCCATCAGGAAGAATCAACCATTTTGCCATTCTGGTTTGTTCAGTACCATGCCAGCCATGTACAAAGGACTGGATATGCACACAGATTCCTCTGGTCACCTTTCCCCCTCTTAGACCATGGCTGTCTGTTCATCAGAACCCCATGATTTAAAGTAGCTTTCTCCAAAACTTTTCAGTGTGTTCTGTCCCATCACAACCTTACAAACCCATGATTTAGAGCAGTATTCTCCATCCTGGTACATTCCATCTGTTGAACTAAAACTCCCATCATACCTAGCTATGCTTTGTATGATGACTGCAGTTGTAGTCCAAAGTAACTGGCAGGCCCTCAGTTGAAGCACTCAGATTTAGAGGCATGAGACCCTAGAAAACTTGATGCAACCTACTTTTACCCTGGTCTTACACACCAGGAGAAAAAGACACAAACTGCAGTTTAGGGCAGCCCATAATTTTGCTTAAGATTGAAAGGAGTTGAGATCCTTGATCCTTTTTTAAAAAAAAAATATTGGATAAAAATGTATGTTTGTGATCAGCATGACCACTTGCTAACCCTCGATCAAAAGCAAATAACCCACTTTGTTTGTTTCTTACTGCAACTGAATTAAATTAGATACCATTAAGAGAACTAGCTGTTTATATCCTTGTTTCAGCAGTGGTAGTATTTGAAGTTTCCTGCGGTAAGTTCATTACTCGTATTTTGTCCAGAATTAGTGAAGCGTGCTGAAAATTGCTAATGACAGATGTTTCTCCACTCTGTCACACTTCTTGTATCATTTGATTTGGAAAGCAACATACGGTGTTCTGCTCTATCAGTATGTCACAGACTGTCTGTAAACAGCTGGTCATAACTCAGTTCAGTGAAAACCATTACTTTCCAATGAAGTGCTGGACACCCTCCAAATTGCATTTTGGCATGGCCTAGGCTGCATAATGCACAAAGTTCTTCTGTTCTGAGGTTACCTAAGGAAGGATTTCCTCCCCTTCTCCCTTCCTCCAGACACTTTCAGTTCATTTCAAGAAAATAAAGTGATTTTTAAAGCAGTAGCTAAAAACTAAAGAAATGATCAATTTTAAATCCTTTCTCTGCTCCTCAGTGCACGAAATCTCTCTGGAACTATGTTAAATAAAGAACATTTAAACAACAATGATAATAAAGGTATCATTATTGGTGGTGATGGTGATGGTGCTCTCTTATAGTTCACCAATTTATATTTTTCCTCCATGTTAATACATACTACAAGCATAAACTGAAATGTCTCTGAGTAAATGGCTGTGACTCAAACAGTGCTATGATTCTGGGGTCGTTGAAAAATTCATAATTATATTGGATCCTAATAAATATATTTCAGGAAATATCAGACCTATGGATCAATGTCATGTGGAAATGTCAACATGTGAGTTGTCTTAGCATATACAATCTTATTTATTTATTTATTTTACTTCCCATCCTTCTCCTGGCACAAGACCCCAAAGCAGTTTACAACATACTAAATTCAAGTTAAGAACCAGCATATAGCTACAGATTAGACCAAAATTTGAGAGGTAGGTTCAAGACCCAAGGCCAAGATGTGCAAGCTCTAGCCATTAGGTTTATATATTTAAAGCAACATTCTGACAAGGAATTTTTCCATACATGATTATCAATCTTTGATTGCAAACATCAAGCAATGCTTTGCACATGGGAAAAAGTAACCAGAAAATAATATCACAGGAATAATGTTCATTGTCACCTGTTCTCAAGTGAACAGGATTATTTTTAATGGAATTAATTTATACATACAGCAGTGAATTAAGAAGGAGTGGAACACATCACCATCCAGTGGCCCTCTCCATAGTTTGGCACACTACATGTAATGTATACAGCTATTTACTGTGTTGATCTGTACTGCAGTTTTCATATCATGAATTCATGACTAGTGTTGCCCAAAATATTCTACCTCCTGAAATAGCGTAGCATAGCAAATTAATTATTAATGGCACCCAAAATCAAAGCACCTTGTAACCAAAGCTGGTTGAAATTATTGTGGCTCCTGGGGCAGAAATTCCAATAATAACCTTCCTTGGAAATAAAAATATGACAATGACTACTACTACTACTACTTCCAATAATGTTCTAGTCTTTCATTATACGCAGATCATTTGTTTCAGTGGCCCCTATGATAAGGCCAGCTCTCTCTTATATTTGTATTGGTGGTAATATGGTTACATAGCCAAACTCAATGTTTGATCTTTAAGTTAATGTATTTTTTAATGTTACAATATCCTTCTACTAAGGACTCAGAATAATAAGGACTCAGGATATATTACAGGCTGCTTGTGATAATATTATCACAAGCAGCCTGTAAAATAGTTTTGCTAAGTTATAGGGATTTCACAGAAGACCACATGCCAGATGGTTAGATTTAATCAAGGAGGACACAGACCTGGGCCTGCAAAACCTGAGTAGAGAGGTTGAGGACAGAGGTCTTGAAGATGTCTCATCCACAGGGTTGCTATGAGCTGAAGTCAACTCAAGGGCAGTTAACAACAATACACAATTTAAAAAGAAAGATGAAAGATAGACCTTTAAAAAGCTTCCTAGCTTATACATTAGTTTCCTGGAAACTAGGGATATTGAAACTGTGGTACACGTGCTGGTAAACTCCTGTCTTGATTTCTGCAATACACTCTACATGGGGCTAATCTTGCGTTTGACTTGGAAACTTCAATTAGTTCAGAATATGGCAGCCAGGTTGGTTTCTGGTACTTCTAGAAGAGAGCATATAACACCTGTGCTAAAAACTCTCCACTGGCTGCCCATCAGTTTCCGGGCACAGTACAAGGTGTTGGTTAGGACCTTTAAAGCCCTACATGGCTTGGGTCCAACCTATCTCTGGGACCGCCTCCTTCCGTATGACCCTCCTTGTGCACTTCGGTCATCTGGGAGGAATCTGCTACAACCTATGAAAATGAGGTTGTCAGTGACCTCCCAGAGGGCCTTCTCTGCCATCGCTCCCAGATTATGGAATGGCCTGCTGGATGAGATACATCTTATTACTACCCTTGACAGCTTCAAAAAAGCTGTCAAGATGGATCTCTTCCAGCAGGCCTTTACTGAATAACTATCCCGGCCCAAAGATTTGGCTAACTTCCCCTTCTGTGCTGCTGTTGATTATGCTGATTATGCTATGTTGTTGCGAGATGGTATGTTTGTTTTATACCTTAATTTTATTCTATATTTTAATTGTTCTAGTTTAATATCTTTTTAGGGGTGGGTGGGTTTGGGTGTTGATGTATCTATTGGTGTTTTTAATGTTGTAAGCCACCCTGTTTGTGTTGCAGAGGGTCAGGATAGAAATTATTATTATTATTATTATTATTATTATTGTTATTGTTATTATTATTATTATTATTAAAAGCCTGGTAAAAATGTTCTTTGCCTACAGGTAAAAGTAAAACAGGGACGGCGCCAGCTAGCCTCCCATGTGAGAGAGTTCCAGAGGGTGGGAGCAGCCACTAAGACAGCTCTCTCTCAAGCCTATGAAGGTGGTAGAACTGAGGGAAAGTCTTCCCCTGTACATCTTAAAACTCTGGTAGGTTCATATGGGGTGATAATATATTTCAGAAAGAACCACTTAATCAGCTAGTGGGTGTTGATCTCACATGCTGAGACTAAAAATAAGACTTAGGTCCACTGACCTAGATGATAAGATGTGTGGACTCTGTTTAATGCTCATCAAATATTTTCTTCTGAACAAGATCCTAGAGTAGGTGGTACCTTCTCAGATCCAGGGATTCCTGGATGAAACAGATTGTCTAGAGCCATTTCAATCTGATTTCAGGCCTTGCTTTGGGACAGAGACATCCTTCTGGGCCACCTCTCTGGGATGGGACTTGGGGCACTTCTGTAGTATTTCTGGTCCTTCTTGAAAGAGCAAACTCAGAAAGTGTTACTATTGGCCTGTGGGGTCCCTTGTGGCTCAGTTTTGTCTCAATGCTGTTTAACATTTATATAAAGCCACTGGGAGAGATCATCCAGAGTTCTGGAGATCAATGGCAACAATAAGTTGATGACATCCAACTCTCTCTCTCCTTTCCATTTAATTTCAAGAAAGCTATCTCTGTACTGAACTGTTGTACAGTCAGCCCTTGCTATCCATGGGGATCCATTCTGGAGACACACACACACACACACACACACACATACACGTGGACAGCAAGAAATGTGGATGCTCAAATCCATTGTTTTGAATGGCCGTGTGCACACACGTGTGACCATGTGCACGCACACCCTTTGAAAAAGCTGAGGCATGCCATCTGCACAAGCTCAAATCTGCAGATTGCAAGTTCATGGTTGGTGTGGGCACACTGTACTGTACTGTACTGTACTGTACTGCCTGTTGTCAGTAATGCACTGGATGAAGACAAACAACCTGAAACTTAATCCAGAAAAGACATAGGTGTTTCTGGTCAGACAAAAGGCAAATTCAAAAATAGAGATTCTGCCGGTGCTAGAGGGGGCCCTGAGAAATTTCAGGTTTCAGTGTTCTCCTGGATTCAGTTCTCATCTTGGATGGCCAGATTTTGGCAGAAACCAGGATTGCTTTTGCACAGTTAAAACTAGTTGCCAGCTGTATCCATTCCTTGAGATATCAGATCTGGCTACAGTGATACATGCCTTGATTACATTCAATTTGAAAAAAAAGGAAGACCACATTACAGATGAATAGACTCAATCAAGGAAGCCATGGCCCTGAGTCTGCAAAATCTGAGGGCTGTTGATAACAGGATGATTTGTAGGTCTCTCATTCATATGATCACCATAAGTCATAGGTGACTTGACAGCAATTAACAACATTTAATTTATATTGGAGATAATAATTTTGGAACTCTCATAAAGGCAGTGTATGAAAAAGGATATAAGACTCCTGATGTACTAGAACAAGAATGCAGAACATTTGTCCCTCCAGGTGTTGATTATTTATTTTAGCTATGAGTGGGCAAAGTTTATTAGCTCAATCATTGTTCACCATTGGGCAGGCTGACTGAGAGTGAGGGGAACTGAAGTCCAACAGCATTTGACATATTCTACCATTCTGAATTAGGAGAACACTTTTCTTTTGGAAGACTCTAGGGACCAGGGTTCAATTCCCCCCTCATTATGAAACCCACTGAGTGACCTTGGGCAAGTCACACACTCTATCCTCAAGGGAAGGCAATAGCAAACCTCCTCTGAACAAATCTTGCCAAGAAAATCCCATGATAGGATCACCATATGTAGGAAACAACTTGAAGGCATACAACAACAAACAAATATAAAGATTAGTCAAAATGCATTTATAAATGTACATTCCAGAAGAAAATGCAGGACTCTATTGTGCTTGTTTGAAGATGTACCAAGTAGTTAATGGATCAGATCCAAAACCTTAATACAGTCTTTGTTTTTGTCATATTAGATAATGTACCAGTTTGATAGCCTTTTGACGAAGTTTGCATAGTACAGGGGTTGTTGGACCACAAATCCTAGTAGTTCTAGCCAGTCAAATATCTGAGGTTCACACTCCTGATATTGCCTAAAAATATTTTCAATTATGGTATAGATACAGTATACATATGGCATGTGTGTACCATATTTAAAAAGATCAAAAATCCATGTGCCTGATAATGTCATCCTTTTAAAAATATAAGTAATATCTATGTTAGAAAAGTTAAATAAATGTTCATATTAAAAATGGATGAATTTTGACAAAAAGGCATTCACGTTACAAGTTTAAAGCAGCTGGATTTTCTCCATTGGAAACTTCTTTATAGTGATATGAATGAAAGGGCCAAGTTTTAGTACATCCTCCTCTGGAGTTAATATCTTCTTCCATATGAACCTTCCCAGAGCCCATATGTTTGGGGAAATTAGATCTTGTTACTCCTGAGGCAGGCCTTCTCAGTGGAGGCAATCATAAAACATCCTCCCCAAGGAGAATCAGTAGTATCAGCTGGATTGTGAAAGCATCTATATAGCATTTTTGGACTGGTGTTTGTGTGTGTTTCAGAAAAGGAAGCTACACACACACATATCATAGCAATCTCATTTGGAGATCTTGTTGGTAGTATTTAATTGTAGGGATTTTTTAAAAAAGTGATTTATTTATTTCTTTTTATGTTTACCTGTTCATTCTTTGATAGAAAGACCATCAGTTAGATCCTATACATATCTCCTCCAAAGAAATCCCCCACTCTCCTCAATGTGGCTTATTAGGATGCAGATACCCATCAAATTGCAAATTAGCCTCCATTTCTACCTCCCACAATGAAGTCAATGGCCTCAGTATAGAAAAGGTTGATGACACTTAACTTCACTGAAATTACAGAATGTTTCAGTGTGTGAACTGCATGCAGTTTGCTTAGGTAATACTTAGAGGTAATTTTGCCAGTTCTTTCCTCTGAAATATAGTCTACATAACCTGGTATTCTTTGGCTGTCCCCCATCCAAGTGCTAACAAGGGCTGACCCTGCTTAACTTCCAAGATCAGACAGGAGCTGGTGCCTTTAGGGTAATCACTACTAATTTGTCTGTTTGGTTCCAGTCAGATTTAACTGTTGGTACTTTCTTCGCTTGGAGGTTATGCTGGATTTTGAGATTTCTGGTGGCTGTTTTGCACTATAGTAACTAATGAAAATGTGACAAATCTACCATTTCTTAGGAATGCGATAATATCAATTATTTGCTTTTTTAATGTCCACATGCAAAAATTTTCTCTTTCAAAACCTCTTCATCTGACCAACATTCCATTGACCCATTCCACACATCTCATGGAACAAACTCCTGCTCAAAGAACAAAAGTGTTGAGTGATGCACTGGCCAATGTGGAGAGTAATGCACTACCCTCATGGGATATAAAGAGACTACACTAATAAATGACCAGTGAATCACCTGTATAATGTTCTTTTGTTGGCATGATTAAAAACCTGTTTCATACTGTGGTATTAATAACTGTTGTTTCAGAACTGAACATCATTAACTTCAACTTTGGGTTATTGCCTATTTTATAATGAGAGCAACATTTTTGTTATATGTCTATGTAATGCTTAGTGCAACTGAGGTCTTGTTCCTTCTGTCCAAATCTCAAGGTATCCGCCAAATAAATATAAATAAAATTATGAAGACACCTTTCCTTCTACTGAGATCTTCCAAGAAAACAAAATAAACTTTGGGTAAGTATATGTGTATGTTCATGTGCATACATACATACACACCCAAATATACACATGCAAATATGTTGGGTTTTATAATTTGATGCTTTGCATCTCAAGCTTAATTCTTTAAAATTATTTTAATATAGAATGTTATTTTACCTTTTAAAATAGGATCACTGTTGTGTTTTCTCACTGTGTGGATTTTGCACAGACTTACTGCATCTCCCTTTAGGCCAGGAAACCTTATTTTGGAACCAATATAAACAGAAGCATTGAGTTTCATTTTGCAGATAGCCTCTTTGCATTCCTTGCTACATTTACTCAGCTTGGCTGAAGTGCATGAAGGACTGCTCATCTGGCAATGGATGCTTATTTCATGTTCCAGTTGCCCTCATATCTCTTCTACAATCCTGCTGCTTATTTTCCTATTTTGTGACACATTATTATTTCTGGGCAGATCCACAGCGAATAGATGTTCCCTCTTACAAATGCTCGCCATTCTTTGCAAAGTCAAATCTATTTCTCAGGAAAACATTTCTGACTTCTGTCTAGTTCTGACACCAATAATTAAGAAGGAATTTGCATCATTTCAATATGCTATTGCTTTGCAGCAAAGCTGTCAATAATCTGACTCAGAAAATAGTCATTTTGCTACAGCAAAGTCTGCTATAAGGTCGATTAAGAGCTCACATTCCAATTTATGCATTCGTTTCAGTTTAATAGCTGCATGAATGTGAGATAAGAACAGGGCTATTGTCAAACATAGAGTTTCAGATTAATGAAGACACTAAGGACGTTTTCACACAGGCGGCTCTAAAGCCGCCTGGAAGCCCCCTGAAAGCCATCAGGAGTCATTCCGGCGGCGAAAACAGCAGCCGCCGGAATGACTCCTGATTGCCTCCGGCAGAAGCGCCTGTAATTCCTCTTTTAAAAAGGAATTACAAAAATGGGGCTAAAGCCGGCTAGCGGCAGGGATGGCGCAGGGATTGCGCAAGATGGGGCGGGGCTTGCTGCGACGTCGTGTGAACACGCGCAGCAAGACCCCGGAGTGAGGCAGGGATGGCGCAGGGATGGCGCTGGATGGGGCGGGGCTTGCTGCGACGTCATGTGAACTTATCCTGCACAGAGCCGGAGTGGGGCCGGACGGAGGTAGGAATGACTCCGTCTAAAGCCCCGTGTGAAAATGTCCAATGAACTGGAATTTCTTTTTGGCACCTTCACCAGTACAAGGTATTACTGAATATAACTAACCATGTGCTTGAGGCAGTGGGAGAATTGGAATAAAAGTAGCATTTGCCAGTGTGCTACTACTGCTCACATAGAGTACTAGAAGGTTGGGAGTTGATTTTAACAACTACCATCAAATCAATTTATGGCAATCTCTTAAATGAGAGACCTCCAAGTCACCCTATCATCAAGACACCTGCTCAAGCCTTGCAAACTCAGGGCCATGGCTTCCTTGATTGATTCTTTCATCTATCCATCTATAATGGGGTCTTCTTCTTTTCCTACCACTTTCTACCTTACCAAGTATTATTGTCTTTTCTAGTCAGTCATGTCTTTTCATGATATGACAAAAGTATGCAGACTGCCAGAAATAGTGCAAATTGAATCCACTTTAAGTGTTAGGGTTAGGGTTAGGGAATCATGGCACCAGAGCTCTCTGACAGAGAAGGCTCAATGTCTCAGGGGGAAAAAAACAATTCCCATGATTCCCTAGCACTAACCCTAACCCTTAAAGTGGACTCAATTTGCATTATTTCTGGCAGTCTGTAAAGGTCCACAGTCTCAGTTTAGTAATCTTGGCTTCTAGGAAGAGTTGAGGCTTGATTTGTTCTTGGATCCATTTATTTGTCTTTTTAGCAGTCCACAGTCTCCATAGAACTCTCCTCCAGTGCTAGATTTCAAACATGTTTTCTTGCTATAAATTAAATTTAATATGCCAAACCATTTTTATATCTGTATCTATCTATATTGATAGGGAGATAATTATGATAGATTGATAGACAGACAGATGAAATTTTTTTATTGTAAATATTTATATTAACCTTTTCCATTTCTTTTTTTTTTTAATTAAGTTTAAATTTAATGCTATTGGCTGCCTGTTCACTTGCAGGACACCAGTCCTTTTGATACTACACAATTATAGCACTATAATTATAGCACTACAAATAGTATTTTAATTGTCATGGCTGCATTCTATGGAATCTTGGGATATATAGTTTGGTGATCCACTTGAGCTCTCTGAGTGATAAATCTAAATATCTCTCTAAACCGCAAACCCCAGAATTGCGCAGTAAGTTGCCATAGCACTTAAAGTGGACTCATAGCCCAAAACACACTGGGCAAAAGTGCCGCCTTTGGGCCAATCCGTACAGATGCTGCATGCCTCCAGATCAACCAGAAGCCATCTTACATGGCTCAAACCCAGTCACAAAAGGAGCACAAAAAGCCCACTCTTTGCCAGCAGTCCATTGTGGACCATGGCAGCAGCCAGCCTCAGGACCACAGCATCTGGTCACCATGATCCCGTGCTGAATGGGAAGTGACCAGGACTGGAGTGTCCAGAGGCTGCTCCAAGCTGCTGGTTTGCTTGATCCCTACTCCTATAAGTTTATAAGTTTATGTGAAAAGACCATCATTGATCTTCTTTTATTGCTTTTGCATTCTCAATAAGTTTAGAATCATGGAGGGGCTTCTTTCTTTCACCATTTTGGTGAAAGATGGGCTGCATCTATACTGCAGATTTAATGCAAATGGGCTGCATCTATACTGCAGATTTAATGCAATTTAACACCACTTAAACTGTCGTTGCTCAATGCTATGGAATTCTGGGATTTGTAATTTTGTGAGGCATTCAGCCTTCTCTATCGGGGGGGGGGGGTCTCATGCCACAACAAAGTACAAATCCCAGGATTTCATAGGCTGGAGCCATGATAGTTACGGTATTTTCAAACTGCATTAATTCTGCAGTGTGGCAGCAACCATGGTTTCAAAAATTTATTATAATTGTGTAGCAGGAAAGGACCCATTGAGTCTTTATCCAGCAAGGCTGGTCTCACTGTTAGATGCAATTGGATCTTTCATCTGCCAAGGCACCACCAGTATATTTCCAGTACCTTGAATCAATTTACTCAATCCACCCCTTCCTCAGTCTTTTTACATGCATATAGTATAGAATGGAATGAGGCATTCTACTTCAGTTTACAATGGTAGTAGAGAATTGGTGGCTGGCATACACAACAACTAGGGAAAATATGGAGTGACCACAAGCACAAAAAATACTGATGCCTATCTTATACCAGCCATAAAAAAAATTATTTTATTATGGTGTGATGGCACACAATTTATTCTTGTTCAACTTAATACCTGTTGGCTTAAATACCAATTTGAATTGTGATAACTTGAAGACATTTAAAATATATCTATCTTAGTTTTTTAAAAATGTGCCAAGTAGCTCATAGAAAAAAAATGATGCAGTATTTTGTCATTCATAAAGGCAGACACCAATGCTACAAGTGGTATTTGTGAAAGGAAACGTGGCACAAAATCAATACACATCTTTACACATTTCTGAGAATATTATGTCCCAGAAATGTACCATTCAGAAATCTGGTACTTGCATTTCTGTGATACTTCTATACATGCAAGTCATCACATAATGTTGCAGCCAACATATTATACAATGGGGTCTCTCAATTGACCCTCTCTCTGATGGACACAGATTAAAAGAAATGTGGACTTTGGGGATACATAATGCTTCCAACATTCAAATAAATAGTGCTGCATTTTGGAATCTGTGGGTCTTTGCAGACTGCCAGAAATAGTGCAAATTGAGTCCACTTTAATGGTTAGAGTTAGTGCTAGGGAATCATGGGAATTGTTTTGTTTTTTCTGAGACATTGAGCCTTCTCTGCCAGAGAGCTCTGGTGCCACAATAAAATACAGTTCCCATGATTCCCTAACCCTAACCCTTAAAGTGGACTCAATTTGTACTATTTCTAGCAGTCTGCAAAGGCTGTGTGTTGAATGTGTTTAAATAGTTCTAAATCAGTGTTTTCATTAGATTGGTTGTTTATTGCTTTTTAAAATTTTGCACTAGATATTGTTTTATCCACTTTATTATAACTTATATTGTAAGCCATTTTGGCTCCATTACTGGGAGAAAGGCAAGATAATCAATCAATCCACACACTCAGGGCCTGAACAGACTGCCAGAAATAATCCATCTTGAGACCACTTTAACTGTCCTGGCTCAATGCTAGGGAATCATGGAAACTGCAGCTTTTTCTGAGACATTGAGCCTTCTCCATCAGAGAGCTCTGGTGCCACAATAAACTACAGTTCCTATGATTCCCTAGCACTGAGCCAGGACAGGTAAAGTGGTCTCAAGATGGATTATTTCTGGCAGTCTGTTCAAGCCCTAAATCTTTGTAGAATTATGATAAAGGTAAAGGTTTCCCCTTTGACAAGTTTGTCTACTCATGTCCGACTGTAGGGGAGATGCTCATCTCCACTACTAAGCCAAGGGAGCCAGCGTTGTCAAAGATGACTCTGTGGTCATTTGGCCAGCATGACTAAACAGAAAAGCACATGGAACGCTGTTACCTTCCCACCAAAGTGGTACCAATTTATTTACTTGCACTTTTATATGCTTTCAAACTGCTAGGTTGGCACAAGCTAGGACTAGTGACAGGAACTCATTCCATCACGTGCTGCTTGAGTCTTGAACTGCCGATCTGCCAACCTTGCGATTGTCAGAGTCAGCATTTTAATTACTAAGCCACCTTGCTATTTGTCTTGTCCAACTATCTCCTACCTACTTCCCCTTCCCCAGATATTTGGACAGCAGTCACCATTATCCCTTGCATGTTAGGGAACTTCCTGCTTTTTGGGGGCTGATAGAGGCTGCAGTCTAAAACAATTAAAGTGCATTAAAGTGCATTAACTTGCAGAAGACGGTCCTAATCAATGAGGGTTTTTTTAGTAGTGACCTTGTCAGAGATAACTACAACAGAACTCCATCATCATAGCTAAAATTTGATAATGCAGGATCTCAGCCAGTGTGTGTGTGTGTGTGTGTGTGTGTATATACAGTGGGAAAACTGTTTTTGGTCCAGTATTTTTTGTACAGAAAACAAATTTTCTGCACAGAAAATGAGTGGGGAGATGGAGGGGAACCTCCTGCTTCCTTCCACAGAATAATTCCTCTGCAACACTTTGGGATGCCAAATACTAGGAGAAAGTTGTCCAGAATTCTCACATCTCTATTATAATACCCAGCAAGGTTCCCCAAACTGTTGAGGAAACCATTTTTGAACATAGGAATGAATAATTAGAAACATTCTTTCTATCTCTTTCTTAGAGCCAAATTGGAATTGCAGTTATATAGCAGCATCAAACTCAACAAAAATGTGGGCCTTTGCAGACTGCCAGAAATAGTGCACATTAAATTGAGGCACTGCCCTGGCTCAGTGCTAGGGAATCATGGGAACTGTAATTTATTGTGGCACCAGAGCTCTCTGACAGAGAAGGCTCAATGTCTCAGGGGAAAAAAACAATTCCCACGATTCCCTAGCACTGAGCCAGGGCAGTGCCTCAATTTAATGTGCACTATTTCTGGCAGTCTGCAAAGGCAACCAGGATGAATCACAACAGTGCATCTCTATGCATGGCATGTCTCCTTAGAAGTAAGTCCCACTGAGTTCAATGGATTTACTCTCAGGTAAGTGTTGAAAGGATTACAGTCTGCCTGTCATTGGAATAATGAACTTTTACTGCCTAATTTTGTATCCGGGATGATGTTCATGGAATTTAGTTGTGCCTAACTTTTACTGCACAGTTTCCCTACATGCATAATTTTAAAAGATTATTTCAGTTTAGTAATGAATTTAATTAGCTCAGTAAGGCACCAATGAAGCTACCTGAGATATAGCTATTAATAATGTCCCCAACTATTTAGCAGGAATTTTATCCCAAATTAGATGGCTCAGATTCAGGAAAAAGTAATTAGTAAAAGATCTAAGCTCATTATCGAGATTCCAATTAAAGCCTCTTTTCAGTGTGCAGTGGCAGTAAAATAAGTAAATTTTAGACCTGAAAATGAATGTGACAGGAAATCCTGGAATTATGCAGTTCAATTAGCATTATGCCCTCTGCCACAATGACATGATCTCTCTTAACTGTTCTACAGACATACAGCAAAGACAGCAACTAGAAGTGAGTACTTCTGAGAAGGCATTACACTGGCCCTCCTAATTCTGAGTACCAACAAAAACAAAAGGCATAATAATTATACATAAAAGGCAACTGTTATACCTAAGGGGGGGGGGACAACCAGCTTGACTCCCAAAGACTTGTATGTGGTAGAGGCTAGAGCAGGGGTAGGCAACCTTTCCCCTTTAAGGGCCGAGGGACTTCAGCTCCCAGAAGCCTCAGCCATGTTGGCCAATAGTCCCATATTGGCCAATAGCTCCTGGGATTCTGGGAGCTGAAGTCCCTCGGCCCTTGAAGGGGAAAGGTTGCCTACCCTTGGGCTAGAGCAGGGGTAGGCAACCTAAGGCCCGGGGGCTGGATGCGGCCCCCCGAGGCCTTTGGACCGGCCCTAGGCCGGTCCTGCCGCCGCTGCCGCCGCCACCCCCCACCGCCCACCATGATGATATTGATTATTATTACTTCTTCTTGGGGTTTTCTTGGCAAAATCTCCACAGGGGTTTTGCCATGGCTTTTCTGGGGCTGAGAGAGTGTGCATGCATATTTTTATATTTTTATAATTTTTTAATTTTAATTTTTTTTATTTTTATTCTTATTTTTATTTATTTATTTATTTATTTATTTATTTATTTATGGTGCTTCGGCCCCCCCAATTGTCTGAGGGACAGCAACCTGGCCCCCAGCTCAAAAAGGTTGCCTACCCCTGGGCTAGAGTGTTGAGCAAGGACAAGCAGGTTCAAACCCATACTGAATCCTAAAAGTCCTTTCCATCTTCCTCTCACTTTTTCTTAACCTAATCAACCTCACAGGATTGTTTGGAGAATCAATGGTGTAGGCACATATGCTCCTTTGGCCTCTTTCACAGGATACCCAGAATATAATATACAGTATGGAATTTTTCTCACCCAGCAAACTGTGAATCAGAAAATGTGCTGTTCAAATCTTGCCCTGAGCCTCAACCTTCCTCTGCCTCTGCACAATGATGATAACAACACTGACTGACATCACTCCCTCCACCTTAACACAGTTAGCATAATGGTGACTCTCCAAATATTTCTGGATTGCAACTTTTATCATCACTTAATATTGTCTTGCTGGCTGGGGTTGATGGGAGTTGTAATCCAACAATATGTGGAGTTATAGTCCAGCAGTAGCACACATTCCTCACCCATGAGTTAATGTGTGTAAAGTGCTTTGAATAATCAATCTATATCAAATTACAGTAAAGCTTCTGATACTGATTAGCTTGAGCTAATGTGGCAGCACAAAATGTTCAGCTGCTCAGAAAACAAAGCTTTTGCCATTAAGCTTCCTTGAGAGAAGGGCAATTTTCAGTTTGGCTGTATTTTAATTCTCACAAAGTTATACGATGACAGGGAAGAGATTCTGGGAAACAGAAGAATGAGCACTCTGGTGGCCATTTTTCAAGCTGGAAAACTCCTGGTTTCGAAAAGAGGTACCTGGGAGCAGGGATGGACTCAGGATGCATTCGGGTGGCAATTTCGGTGGCAAAATCTTTGTGATAGGGTCTGGATGCAGTCCAATTTAAAATTCAATTCAATTCAGGTAAAACACTTTATTTTAGCTATGTGATAACCTAATGGCATTTTCTATAGGGATGTTTCCTTAATACTAAGTTTAGAATTGGTAGCACAGGAATGTCATACCCTCCAACATTTCACAGAGGAAAACTGGAACGTATGTGGCCAAACAACATCAGAGTGTGATCAAGATGGCAAAAGTCACTGATGAAGAGCACACTAAAAGAGAGGGTATAGTAGTTTGCTTTTGCTCGAGCCTACTGGAAATGGTAATATTCTGCCCTCTCTTCTCCTCTCCTTTCTGCTGAGTTCAGTGAAAGCAACATCTACAACTAGAACTCAGTTTGCAGCAGAGGACAAATGGAAAAAGGGGAGGAGGAGAATGCGAGAGAAACTGGGACATTTTAAAAGCAGCTTAAAAAGCAAGATAACAGAAGATTAGCTGGAACTGTCCCTGTCAAATCAGGACAACTGAAGGAAATGGAATTTTTGCATGCAAATGAAGAATAACCCAGGAAAAATCATAAAGAGGATAAGATCAGAAAACCTGGGCTATGCAGAAGTGGGAAGCGTGCATGGCAAAGAAAGAAGATCTGGTAGTGACATTTCATTTTCTCTATTTACTGTGTTCACCCTTAGATAATGCAGGTAATTTTCTTCTTTGCCCTAAACTGTCTCCCTGAGCCACCAACTTCTTGAAATTAATGGCAGGTTTTCAGGTCCAGCTCAAAGGGGTCATTCAGACATCATTTTTTATAGCGCAACAATGCAAATCATCTCACTCACGCATTCCAGCTTTGTTAATCACACTTATGGAACTGCATCGATGCACATTTCTACAAGTTCAGTTGCTCACATGTATAAATGTATGAATAAAGATGGAGTCAACAATAATCTACCGCTCAGGCTCCAAAAAAAAATATTTTTTTGGAGCTGTTCCCCCCTTCTATGACCAGGCCTTTTTCTGAGCCAGTATTTATACTTGCTGCCAGCACTTTTTTTTTTCTTGTGTATTGATTTTATACGGAGGTATTCACCTCTTTTGTATGCTGTTTTAACTTGTATTTGGTTTAATAACTTTTTAAGGGGGGGAGGGGGGGTAAGTGTTCTTAATTGTTGTATGATGATTTTATGATGTAAGCCGCCCCGATTGACCTCAGAGGGGCGGGATATCAAATAAAAATTATTATTATTATTATTATTATTATTATTATTATTATTATTATTATTACAATGCAAATGTATTTGGAACTGCTTTTTTTGGTATGCAGCATTTTATCCCAAGTATATTCAGGTCTATTCACATTGGTTATTCATACTAAACCAATGATACAGATCTTTTTTTAAAAAAAAACTCAGGGAAAAAAATGATATTGATTATCCCAGATTAAGTGGATTTTTGGTAGTTACGTGGTTGGATTTGGGATGTGTGTAACAATGGAGATTTAACCCTGATTCATCCAGGACTATTTTCACAGTGTGAATAACACACACACCCAGTCTTCTGAAAAGCCAGCTCCACTGAGCTTGTCATCTCCCTGGGTGTCATTCAGAAGCTGAGGTTATCTCATAATATTAAGAATTTATGCTGAGTTTGAAGAGAAGGTTGTGATCTTTCTCCTCCCCACCTCTTTTTCCTTTTATGTTATCTTTGTAGAATGTACATAATTTCAGGAACAGAGGCTAGCTCATTTTGTTGTTTATATATAGGTAAATTTCTTGGGGAGTGATCAATGGTGTAAGTAAATAAAATATTTTCTGTGTGTTCCTTTCAGACGCAGACTATCACCAACACCCCACTCCTAAACAGATTCAGATTGGAAGTGTGATTTAAACTGATGCAGTCAAAGGATAATTACATGAGATTTGTATTATTAGGTTAGCCTGCAGATGTGAGTATTTGTTTAGAGGTGAATGTTGATGGGGAAGGTAGAAAGGATAGACACTCTCAAAGAATAGGAATCAAAGCAGATCTTCATTCAATAAAACAGAAATTGTCACCATTGTGTTGCAATTCTGCCAGAGCAACATATGGCAGCACAGCTGACAAATATAATCTTTTCTCCTTTTTTTTCTCCCTCTGTTTCACATGCGCATTGCATTTGGTGGAATACTAATACTTTACATAATTTGCCTGTTAACTCCTTAGTGATGTGACATCCATGGTTTCAGGAGTGCAGCATTCTCTGTAGTCTGAATGACAACTCAAGAGTTAAGTCAACCAGAGAATTAAATGAATGATGTGAGGTCTTCAACAGCAACGGCCTCCCAAAAAACTTCAGATACCCACAAGAAATTGTTGTTTTCCACTCTCCCCCAGCCCACCCCCAATTCATTGCTAGAGAATGTAGACACGTATAAGATAAAGCTGTCTTCACTTAAAGGGAAAAAAATCAAACATATTGAGATACAAATGTACCAACCCAGGGTTCTGTCTGCAAGTGTTGTGAAATTATTATTTGCTAATGACCACCCACCAGCCACATTTGCCTTTATCTTATGGATACATCAGTACAAAAGAAGAAATAAAAGAAAGATTAGGAAGAGAAGAGAAGGGAATGATTTTTAATCTTTCTCATTTAGGTGCCGAAGATTTAGACAAGAGGATGGCAACATAGATGGTTTCAAAAAGGACTATGTGAGATGGGTGGGTTCTTAAGCACAATTCAGTCTTCAGTTGAGCGCATAACTAGCATTGCAAGGGTGAGCTACAGGATAGCAAATTGTAGTTGTTGTTGCTGTTTCTTACCCACCAGTCCCCAGGAACTGGGATAAGGAACAATAATAGATCAACACACAACTTCTGTCAAAAACATAACATCAGTTAAAAACATATAAACCAGTTAAAACAGATAAAATCAATATAAAAGAACAAGTAAGCGGCCAGATAGATGGCCCCTAAGGTGTGGCTCTGTGCTGCCCCTGGGAGCAGTGGATCGGGGCCATGGCAACCACACGTATTGGGGGCATAGTTATCAAATTTGCAGACGACACCAAATTAAGAG
>CM034706.1:46666372-46707326 GCA_020142125.1 Phrynosoma platyrhinos | reverse complement strand
GGCCTTAACCAGCCCCCAGGCCATAGGTTGCTGGTCCCTGGTGTAACTAGATAGTGAATTTCAGTGAGTGAACTTCAGGAACCTGGTTTAAGCATCATGTCTATTATTAGCATTAGTAGCAGCAGCAGCAGCAGCAGCCTTTGGTTGTCATCCTGTTAGTGACTTACCCCAGCGTAAGTCCAACCAATACTTGTGTATGTTATTCTTTGGTCATTGCAGAGCTTAGAAATCTCTACCACCCATATGCAATGTCCAAACCCACCTCTTAACTGCTGTAGCCCTTCCAAAACACTGTCTGGTGGAAAGTTGTGGCAAGCATGATCCTTCAGGACCTTCAGAAGTCACTCCAGAAGTCCTAGAGGATGCCTTCTTGCTGTACATCCAGCTATAGGAACATACTTAGCTGCTTTTCTTCTGTAACCTGGCTCTCCACCAGCCAGTAAATTGGCATTTTGTGTGGGAACTGCAGCAGCTAAAATGTGGGTTGGGGTGTGAAAGGAGACATCCTATAGTTCTACATGTGTAGAACTTAATGACCCATTTCCCAGTACAGCATCAAAGCTTTTATATTTTCAAGGAGGCCAAGACACATATATGACTTTTGTCCTACATTTATCATAACAAAACTATCCTGTGATGTAAGTTAGGTTCTCACACCGTGGATTAGGATTCAAGGTCATCCAGTTATTTTATGACTGAGCAGATATTTAAATCTTGATTTTCCCAATCCTAACCCAATGCTCTAGCCACTAGACTAGACCATGATTGGCTTCTGAAAAGGTTTCACATTTTTGTCTCATAAGTGCCTAGCTTTATAAGAAGGATAATTCACTAGCTAGCTAAAATTACTACATTCAGAAAAAAAGAATAACAGATGGAGGACAGAGAATCCATGAAGATGCATCTGACACTGGATGATACTTGCTGTACCTCAAGAAGAAATACTAACACTGTGACCAAAGAAATGTAAGAAATCCTGAAGCCCTGGATATCCATTTTAGCATCTCATAACTCTCAGATGGAAAACTGTCATTCTGAGTAATAAAATGCAAACATAGTAATAGCACCAAAATATTTGCCAAATAGACAACAATAAACAAACTATTAACACAGGTCTGTTGGTTTGAACAAATGAAATGTGATAGACCAGCTGTTAGATTTAGCCTTCCCGTAAAGAAAACCTTTGTGAGTCACTTAGGGGTTTATGAATTAACAATGTTTTCCTCATCGCTAGCACAAACACATGGATTTATTCAACATTCCTCATTGCTTAGCATATATTTAGATGATACATCAGTGTAGTGACAAATCACATAGTTGCAGGAGGCAATGCAGGGTCCTCTGGTTTCAAGGCACCCACAAAATTGTTTCCCATATATCCTGACAAAATGTTTTTTAAAAAGAAAAATTAGATATGTGAGTTTGTCCTAAATCCTAATCCCTAGCTCCCCTAATCTTATCAAATTTACTTAGTAATAACAGCAAGAAAATTTTCCTCTCCCCCCCACCAATGCTCACTAAATTATACTGCTGAAATGAAGAAAGCAGTTTATTGCAGAGTTGCACTGCACCTCTCAAAATTTCCAATGCCAATATTACCCCAAAATAGTTTTTTGCCCATTTTTGGAGTATTGTGTGGAAATACCCTGAGCTCAGTTCATTTCAAGTATTTAAAAGTGATTCCTGGTGTCAGAATTCTTCAATGCTAAATGTTTAATGGACCAAACTTCAACTGACAGAACTCTGTGTTCTAGTTTATTTTTTAAAAACCTTTATTTAATTAAAATCAGCATAAAACATATCATATGAACATACAAACTTATATACAAATAACACAAAACAGACATTAAAACAAAAGACATACAATATATAAATAATCAAGTATCTCTAACATGCAGACAGAACCCGATTGACTTCCTGGATCCTTAGTCAAGTCATTTTTCTATGCATAATAACTACCTTTCATCTTATTCTAAGAATTAAACTGAGATTTGTTCTAGCCTATAAATAGCTCTTATCTACTTGTACCTTCTTATTAGTTGAAAAGCCAATAATCAATCTCTTTATTAGTTATGCACCTTTATCTCAATTTCAGTTTCATCTAATATTCTTCATCACCAAATTTTGTGTTCTAGTTTAGAGAATAAAAAAGTAGACCCCACAGACATGACGTCTACCCATCCCTGCCTTAAAATCACTTCCAATAAACTGGCTGCTGCATAGGCTGCACCTGCACTGCATAAATAATCCAGTTTGACACCATTTTAACTGTCATAACTCAGTGCTATGGAATTCTGGTAACTCTAGTTTGTTGTAGCAAACCAAACCAAACATAGGTGTACCAAATGATCTCAGCTGTACAGTGGGTTCTTAATATCCTCTGGCTTGTCACCTGTGGATTTAAACATCTGCAGATGGCAAGCCCCATTGATTTCAATGGGTGCACGTGTTGCACCTGCCATTAAAGATAATGGGACTTGTGGTCCCATGTGGTTTTTTATCCATGGGGTCAGGGGGTCAGGAATGGATCCTCATGGATAGAAAAAGCAGGCTGTAATACAAAACTTCTTTCATACTAGACTTGATCCAAAGATGCTAGCAATAGAGCTTTATTTGGGTAATAGAGTTTTTTATGTCAGGAAAAGATCATATAAATTCACTCCAAAAATAAAGCTGATAAATTGTAATATAATTTTTGACAAAAGTAGCATGAAATTTAAACAGAAATATGGTTCCAACTGAAATACATTACCATGAGTTGTGAGTGCATGAGCATGTATTACTGATACATAGGACTATATGAATTAATATGGCTCATTGTGGCTGATTTTTTAAGTGCACACTATCCTTCCCTTTCCCCAGAATGTCTGAGGAGATGCAATCACTCAGTCTTTTTATCATTACAACAGCCCTGTGGAGTAGATTTGCCCATTGTACTGATATTGGCCCAGGTTATCCACTGAGCTTTTATAGCTGATTTGGAATTTGAACCCGTGTCCTAATCTGACAGTCTGTAACAGTGGCATTTTTAAAAAAACATGAAAACTCCCTCCTATCCAAAACTCCAATCCAGATTAGGGGCAGTAGTCTTAAAAATATTCAAGCATTTTCTAGTGGTGTTAGTTTGGCCTTACAACTTTGAAAGCAAAGGAGGTAATATCTACAAGATCTGCCTCTAAGTATTTATTCAGAATGTTTCATTTTAAAAAAAAAGATTCAGAATGGAGAAAAGTATCTGCCAAGCAGTTTGGTCAAAAGGCTCATTGCATCTCCAAACCCCCTGCATCTGGTCAATGGTCCCTGGAATAAGGAGGATACACCAGTCATTCAGATGGTACAGTGTGCCCCCTTTTCTGGATCCTGCATTGAGATGGGCATTGGACCTATTGGCCCATAGGGCTTTCTCCAACTCTATGATTCTATGCTTCACTAGGTGATTAGGGATATACTATGTGACCACTATCCATCCACTGATCCATGCTAATTCTCAGTGCCTTCCATTAGACTATAGCCATCTCCCTCCAGATGTCTTGGGTTACAGCTCCTAACATCTCCCAACTAGCATGGGCCAGTAGAGATCATGCAAACTTTACTCTCATGCATCTGGAAAGTGTCCATTTGAGGAAGTCTGAACTAATATCCATTGCTATAAAGATTAGGTTGCAGTGTCATGTGTTTCAGTCAATAGATGAAGGTTTCAAGAAGACATATTGCCTTACCTCTTTTGCACATCCAGGTCATTTCAGGGCATGATGACTGAACAGTTTCTACCTGGAGATTGTTCTGCCACCTGAGTGGTGGATGTGGGAACTTCTATTGAAAGATTATCTTTAATAGAGCCATACTGTTGAATGTCACGTTCCAGACAAGCAGCATTTCCATGGGATAGTACAAAAGTAGACTGCATGCTGTTGCTAAGCAACACCACATGCCAACTTAACTTGAATGGAGGCCAATGGAATCAATAGAAACCAAAGGGCTTAAGAGGAGAAAGAAGACTCTACCCAGAATACCAAGTTCTGCCCTCTGTAACGGTCATTTGGCAACATAGCCATATTGTGCTTGCTGGGGTTGGACTCCATACAAGTATGCAGTCACTCTGCCAGTTATTCTAATCCTGTGTTCAGTTACACTGATTGATAATGGCAATATGTTAATTATAGTATTTGTTCATGAATTGTGAATTCAGCAAGGAGGAACACATTGCTGCACAAAATGTTCTACTCACTCCAATATGCACCCACCCACTTATTTTCTTTCCTGTTTGAATATTACAATCTACTTGTCTGTCACAGCACATACTTTTTTAAAAAAAAATTAAACTTGTTAAATAGCCTTAAGGACATTAATAATATGGTTCTGATTCAATAGAAGCTCATTGCATTTACACACACAAACGCATACACACAAACACACACATATATATGGCCAAATTCATTTCAACACTCTGTGAAGATGTGTAATATATTTTATCCAGATTGTTTCATAATACAAGTGCATTAGTTTGAATGCAGTATAGAAAATGTTGGTACATGTTAGGAAGATGTACATGAGTGCTATTTTCTAAATGTCCTGTGAGTCAAGAGGCTATGCTAGCAGAGGCAGTGTTGCTAGCAGAGCTTCTCATGTCAGACAGGCTTTTGCTAAGGAGCCAGATGAAATGTACCAACAGCTACTGGGCAGCAGCAGTAGTGCAGGGTGACACTGGTGGAGGATCTCTCAGAGACAATGTCAGCAGGAGGCATAGTAAACCTCTTTTTGAAGATCTTCTACCATGAAAACCATATGATGAGACAATCCAATAATAAAAAAGAATTGTGCTAGA
Organism: Phrynosoma platyrhinos; assembly: GCA_020142125.1. Lineage (NCBI taxonomy): Eukaryota > Metazoa > Chordata > Lepidosauria > Squamata > Phrynosomatidae > Phrynosoma > Phrynosoma platyrhinos. The sequence continues at coordinate 46,702,501 of CM034706.1, read as the reverse complement.
AGATGAAACTCTCAGGTTGGATGGCATTCAATGAGCTACTATGGTAGAGCAGAGGACAACTACAAGTAGCACTGTGGCTAAAGACACAACTAGACAAGCTGAAAGGACATTCAGCTATTGATATGCTCAGAGGGGAAAGGAAAGTCCAAAGTTGCACAGCACATATTGTAGGAACATGGAATGTGAGAAGTATCAATCAGGAGAAGGTAGACATAGTAAAATAAGAAATAAAATGTTTAAAAATTACAGTACTGGGGTAAGCAAGCTAAAGTGGATAGGAATGGGATATTTTAAATCGGATAATTACACAGTATTTTACTCAGGGCCTTTGCAGACTGCCAGAAATAGTGCACATTAAATTGAGGCACTGCCCTGGCTCAGTGCTAGGGAATCATGGGAACTGTAATTTATTGTGGCACCAGAGCTCTCTGACAGAGAAGGCTCAATGTCTCAGAAAAAAATACAATTCCCATGATTCCCTAGCACTGAGCCAGGGCAGTGCCTCAATTTAATGTGCACTATTTCTGGCAGTCTGCAAAGGCCTTCAGGAAATGAAAACCCAAGAATTGGGGTAGAATTACTAGTGAGGAGAGATGTCACAAAAGCAGTCAAAAGATATAATGCAATGTCTGACTCAATCATATCAATAAAACTTCAGGGAAAACTCATCAATATAACCATAACCCAAATTATGCTCCAACTACAGAGACAGAAGAAGATGAGATGGAAAGATGCTATGCTGGAGTCCAGGAGTAAACTGATCACACACCAAAACAGGACTTGTAGTTAATCATAAGCAGTTGGGATGCAAAAGTATCTATGAGGATGTTTTCCCACAGCAATGCCATTATTTGCATTTAAGTCAGTACTTACAATCAGCTTGGGTGAAATGAGAGGCTACCACAGGTTTTATTTGTATTTTTTTTTAAAAAAATCCCACACATCAACCACACATCAAAGTTTCTGAGAGCAGCTTACCAAAATCAGTAATTAGTTCATGTCCTTGGGTTTACAATCTAGAGGACATACCAACACAAGAAAAGAAATTTGGAGGGAAAGAAGAGAGAAGGCTTGATGGTAGGTTCTGTGCCCCAGATGTTCTCATCTGTTCCCAAGGGTCCAGGACAATTCATTGCAATTGGTGCATTGTGGCTATTTCAGCACCACCATTTCAATGGTGCTGATTCAGCGCTGCTAGTTTAGAATGGCCAGTTGATCGTGGCTGTTTCAGAATGGACAACTGAGTGCAGCTGTTTCAGCACCAATTGGAGTGGACAATTCAATGCTGCTCTTTCACATGGCAGTTCAAACAAGCAGCTGTTTTACCACTGGTGCATCACCAAGCCTATTCCAACATAGGCATTGGAGTGGCCAAAGGTGATCAGATGAAAAGGGGAAACAGGGAAAGCAATCACACCCATCATCAGATCACTTTTGCCATTTACCCCCCAATCACTTTCATCTAATTCGGTCTCTCCTGGGCCTGTGTGGAAATGGGCTTGGCAGTGCTGAAACAGTGCTTCTTTAAATTATCATGCTGACAGAGTAGGATTGAATTGTCCACTCCCATCAGCACTGAAACAGCTGCCATGCTGAAAGAATAGTGTTGAATAGCTGACCACTCTCAAATGGCCACAATCATCTGGTTGCAATGAATCATCCTATTCTGGTTTCCACATGGGAATATATTGATTCTGCATCCAATTGTACTCACTATTGCACTGCATCTTGCACTGCTTCCAGGCTGTTTTGTTTTGTTTTGTTTTGTTTGCCTAGAGAGCTCCTCTTTATTTCTCTCTATTATTTTTCTTTTATTTTTTTCATGAGTTCTTCTCCATTCCTCCTCTCCAGGGCAAGATGTTTTTGAAGTACCTCTTCTGCTGGTATTTGAAAATGAAATGCTATGACTGTGAGGTCACCTTTATTGAAAAATCTATTTTACAGGGTATGTAGCATACTCAGCAAAGGGGTTGGTTTGATGCATTTTTGTCTTATAAAATTTTTAATCAAACTCCTTGCTATGTCTCACTCAACCCCAATCTCCACTTTTATGTGTATATGCTCCATAGCTGTGCTCTTTCTTGCCAGAATAGGTAATCTCCAGTAAGCCTACATGTTCATTTATGACATGGAATTAGGATGATATGTCATATTGTTACTAGACAGAAGCTAACATCAGTCTAACCAAGAAAGATCATTAATGGGTGCTCTTCTTCTTGTCTTCATTACATACATAATAGATGTCCATAACATGTAACTGTTAGGTTTTTAATACTGTGTTGCAATCACTGATTCACTGTAGTTCCACACTGGGCTGCAATTTCAGACTCCAGCAATCTTTCTCCCCAAAGGGGTAAGAATTTCTCTTGGAGTGGCAGAAAGGTAAGAGCAACATGGCAGTCTTCTTTTTGGACTTCACTGGTCTTTGTCACTTTGTGTTAGAATATTTGTAAAATCCTTAAATTAAGGGATTTTTTTGTCTGTGAAACAGACAGGCGATTGTCACTATATGACATGGTTGACTAGAGGTGATTTTATGTGTCAACATATATTTGTGGCTTGATGATTTTACCTCCAAAAAGTTATGTTTTCATAAAGCCTCTTTTGGTAAAGACAGATGTAACATTTGAAGTGTGGAGAAAGTGTGTAATTTCAAGAATCCCAACACTTTTGTTTGTAGGGCATGGAGTAAATGTTCAAACAGTGTCAACTGTGTTTAGAATACTTATTTAAATTCACCTTCCTTAACACCAAGATCCTGGAAAAGATTCATGTTATTTTGTTTTAAGGAGATATTTTCCTTTCACTAATAATTAAATGTTGCACAGAATTATCAATACATTGGTGGAATTCTTAAATAGCTTTTAAAAAAAACAACTGGAAAAGAACAGGCTGCATAATGAACCTGATCCCCTTCTTTGATAATCCAGAGCTGAACCAATAAAATGCTCATTCCATTGTCACCTTCACACTTTGCCTCTTTGTGACATGAGGCTCAATTAATAAACTGACACACAAGTACTTTTAATTCTTCAAGTAGCTCTTTTCATTACAGCATATACATCAAACCCTATGAGCAGAGCTATAAAGCATGTAATGTTTAAGACTCTAATAATGAAATTTGTAGGGAGCAAGTTCGCATCTGTAACATATGATGGTCTGCTGAAATAGTTCACAAAGCATTGGAACAAGGAGATGAAGGTAATGGTCACAGTTGAATCTTGTTTAAATGCAATTTTTCAGAAATAAACAAAGATGGTTCAGCTTTCAACAGTAACAATATAGCTGTGAATGTACATAAATCTTCCAGGCCAAATACAGGTACTGCAGATATAACATTTTTTCAGTTATAGCACTCTGAGAAAATCTTTAGGGATGAAAAAAATAGCATGTTATGACTGCAAGGAAAGCTTTGACAGTAAGGAACTAAAAATGTCTGGTGTGAGTTTAGAAATGAGAATTTAGAAATATATCAAGAAAGTTATGAATGTGTAACCTAGAGTCACATTTGTGACTGATTCATATTCATAAGCCCTACTGATGTTACCACACATTCCTGAGAGTGGTGGTATGGGGAATTGTGAAAGGGACCCTGCTTCTGACTGTTGCACCAGAAATTTCTCAGACATGGGGATAAAAATGTCAGTCAGCTACTTCCTGATTGACAGAGAAACAGACCTCTGTCATTCACAGTGGCTGCTACCTAGTAACTGTGGATTGGCGGCATCAAGCTGGGAGACACTACTGAGCTGAATAACTAAGGATCAATGTAAACAGCCCATTTGGAGTGGCTTTCAGCCGCCCCTGGGAGCAGTGGATCAGGGACACGGATACCACATGCCCTGGGGCCCGATCCTCCTTTTTGCCAGCCTTAGAGCCATGGCAGCAAATCTTTTGCACCCTTTTGGCACAGTGTCTGTGCACGCTGTGCCAAGAGGGCATCCTGACGCTGCATGCCATGTGGACAGGCATGTGGTGTCGGGGCAGCATCAGGGTGGAGTCAGGGCAGCTGGCATGTGGTTGCCGCACCCCAACTCCACCCCCAGGCCAGCCTATAGTGCCAGTCTGCATCGGCCCTAAGAAGGTTACACAGCTACATAGGTGATACAAAATGACAGCTGAGATGAACCTGACCATGCTGTATCCAAGAAAGCTGACTGGTGAGACAATCAGGACAGACAAAAGGAAAAGACAGAAGGTACAAACAATCAAATATACTATTTCATCACACAACACACATTGTTAAACTCTGGAGTTTGTTACCATAGCAAAGGATGGCCACCAACTGTTGTTGTGTGGCTTCAGGTCATTTCCAAGTTATGGCAACCCTTGTTGTTTTGTGCCTGCAAGATGTTGCTGACTTTTAGTGACCCTAAGGTGAGACTATCATAGGCTTTTCTTGGCAAGATTTGTTCAGAGGAGGTTTGATATTGCCTTCCCCTGAGGCTGAGAGAGTGTGTTGCCCAAGGTCATCTAGTGGGTTTCATGGCCCTAAGAGGAACCTATTATGGGATTTTCTAGGGAAGGTCACCCAGTGGATTTCCATGACTGAGTGGGGATCCAAACCCTGGTCTCCAGACTTAGTCCAATGCTCAAACCACTGCACTATGCTGGTTCACTAATTAGGCCACCAAATAGGATGGCTTTACGGGAGGGTTTGATGAATTAATGGAGAATAAAGCTATCATTGGCTAGTAATAATACCTCTCAAAATGTATCTGAGTGCCAGGAACTAGAGAATGTATGTGGGATGGTACTATCTAGCTCATGTCCTGCCTGTGGGTTCTGCTTGGCCACAATGGGAAGACAATGCTGGAGTAGACTTGGTTGATCCAGCGTGGCTGTTCTTAGGAAGAAGTAATAGAGCAGCAGCAGAAACAGCAACAAACTTTCCTAGCAACTGACTCCTAAATCAAGCATCAGGGAGAAAGCTGTATTTTGATTACCCTTACATTTAAACAGATAATCCACAGTCCCTCTCTCACTCACTCACTCACTCACACACACACTCACACACACACAAATAGAGAATCACATTTGGCTTATAAGTGGCTGTGGAATATTTTCTGCAGCCACATATTGGAGAATGTCATTTTAATGAACTGTAAACAGTTGTGCTCGAAAAAGAGTTCCACAAATTTGAAACAGGTTCTGGGCCTGGCAGCTCAGGCATTTCTCTGAGTTCACAATAAGTATATGTCAGGTCCTGAAACATCTCTCAACTTCAGTATTCTGCAAAGTCAGAATGAGTGAAGATCAGGGTGAACTGCACAAGGTCTGGCAGTCTTATTGAGATACATTTTGATGTTAATAAAATCAAAGCCTTGATGGCTGATCAGAATTCATTTGTTCTGGAAATGAAGTTTGAAATCCTTTTCTGCAATAGGTTTTTGGACTTAACTAAACTGTGAATCCAAGAATATCCAGCTGCAGTTTATAAAGATAGTTACCTTAGTCCCGGACGAAAATCAAACATGTACACATAAAGTTCATGGCTTATAACATCACAAATTTTGCTCTTTTCCTGTAAAATTAAAGATGGAGACTCTCTGTGCAAGAAATTTCCCAACAAATCCGCCTTTGATAGTTCTCACATCAAGAAAACCAGAAATCAATATACCACAGTAGCTTTTAAAATTTTGCTGATAGATGATGTCAAACATAGCCTGTTGTACTAGAAAATAAAACTCTATAATTTCTGTTTATCGTCTCCAGCTTCATGCTGTAAGTATCACACACACCCCAACTGATCTGATTTGGTAGCCACAGTGCCAATTAATCCTCCATCATCCCACTTTCTCAGCTCCTTTTCAAATGTCTCAGTTTCTCTCTCCTCCTCCCACTTTCTCTCTTTGTCCTCAGCTTACTTCAACTGCTGAAAACTGAATTCAAAGATAGTTCTTACTCAATTTGCTCAGCAAGGGGGTAGATTAGAGGAGGGGTAGAATCTTGTCCTTCCTAGTAGGCTCAGGCAAAAGTAAATTGCTACAGTCAATCCCAGCTTGTGTGTTCTTCCTGATCAATAATTTTTTCCTGTCTTGGCCACCCTCTGATGCCACCTAGTCTAGTCACATGTGTCCTAGTTTTCATCTGTACAATACTGGAGGGTATGATACTCCTCAACTGTGGTGAACCGTAAGTTGCCACATGGTTATTTATGGCTCTCTGCTCTTAAATCTAGTAAAAACTGATGTTTAAATTCTAGCAGGTTTGAAGAGTCAGTTCTACCATCATCAGAATAAATGTGAAAATGAAAATAAGGCACATATGGGTATTAGGGGGATACTTTACTATGGCCACAACTTCATGAAGCGGTATACAAAAAAGTTCCCAGTCAAGATACAACAGCCACTGCAGCACACTTTGCAAATAATAATACTTTGTAAATAATTCTTTGCAAAGCCACATTGGCCACACAAGCCAAGTACAAATTAAACTGATAGCAGCTTTAAAACAGAAATGTGCTGCCAGTGCACATCAGTTGGAAAGATCTATAGTGCTAGGAGCTTCTGACAAAAAGCCGTATTTCTAATGTTAATAATAATAATAATAATAATTTTTATTTATAGCCCGCCTCTCTGCCCAACAATCAAGGCGGGTTACAACATTAAAACAAGACAATGTAAAAACAACCTCAATCCCCAAATCCCAACCTCTCAACCCCTTAAGACAGAATTAAACAAGGAAAAGTTAAAACCATTAAGCAATGAACATTAAAACAATAAAATCCAATACTGAGCAATCACGCGTAATGAGCCAGCTAATTAACCGAATAAAGTACACAATCTAACAGAGATTAACAGTGAGGACTCTAGTAGGACCCCTGCATAAACTTACTCTATGACAAGATTGCATGACTGGAAGCTGCCCTTAAAATATCTTGGTTCCCTTTGAATTGGGACTGGAAGCTTACTGGCATCCAACTCAGTTGGCACAAAAATTGACTTCTATTTTTTTCATTTCCTATTGCTCATCAGTATTTGTACAGTCATAATATATATTTCCGAACCATGCGATGTGCAGTGTAGTTATCCAGTCTGGCAGTAACCACTCCATGTACTGTAATTCAGATTAGATCCAACCATTCCACAACTAGCTGTATGCCACAACTAGCATACAAGCTGGAATCTATAAAAAAAAAAAACCTGGCCACAGCCATTCACAAGAGGATGATGAGTCCAAGGAGCACCTTCAAGCAGCACACTGAATCATTTAAGAAGAATGCAACTGCCTTCTAGGCCAGCATGGCAAAGTGGATGCTTACTAACAAGGAAAAAACAAAAAACAAAGATTTCCCTATAGTTCCTTGCCCACAGATCTAGAAGCATCATCAAAAGCATTTGGAGTTTTTAAGATGCTTTAAAGCCTGTACAATTCAGTGAGCCAGTGTGGTGTAGTGGTTTTGAGTGACTCTGGAGACCAGGGTTTGACTCCCTGCTGAGCCATGAAACCCATTGGGTGACCTTAAGCAAGTCACACTTTCTCAGCCTTAGAGAATAGCAGTGGCAACCCCCCCCCCCGAAGAAATTTGCCAAGAAAACTCCATTGGTGTTCCCATAAGTTGGAAATGACTTGAAGGCACACAACAACATTGTGTGCAGAGCTTGTTATAAGTAATAAGGTTGCCTGTACCATGCTAGTGGTATAGGTAACCTTATTACTTTTTTGGTGACAAGGCAGTACATAAAGTCAGAAAGAACCAGACAGAATAAGACAGCCACTGCAGGAAGCATCTGCTAGTCCACTCCACTTAGCTATAGTACTAGAGGTATCTAGCAGAGCATTCTAAACACCTCACCAAACAGTTCCAAGGATTCTGCAGGATGTGGTCAACAGTTAAGGTGGTATGTAACTGATATAACTGTTTAATGCAGATACAGCCAATGTTTCATCACCAGTGTGGTTGTGAGATTCCACTGCCAATCCAGTTGGCTTTTATAAACAGAATGAGGAAGAGTACTGTCTTGTCCTTTGCCTTATGCAGTTAGGTGTCTAGCATCATCTCATTAATAAATATCTTTTGTAAAGTAATATTAACAACAATTGCCCTCCTGAAACTATTCTAGAAGTTGTTAAAGTATATTTAAAATAATATGAGGAAGCAATTCAATATGACAGGAGGAGAGTAAAATGTACTATGTTATATTAATTTTCTTTTCATCAGGGTGGGGATGTTTTTGTTCTCCTGTACTCAGTATGGAACTAATAATAAAAACAATGATACTAACTAGACATCTGATATTAAGAGCTCACTAATGGGAGTAACTACACCACCTACAGTGTGCCTTTCATTCTGTATAATCCTTCATTTCACAAAAGGTACCGTTAACCAAGGCATTCACTGAAATGGTAATGAAGTGCAGCCAAAATAGAGATAATTATTTTAATTAATGGTAATGATTTTAACGGTTGAACATTTTAACTAATTAATTATGATTGATTGCTTGTTCCTAATCAAGGAATGTGATTCAAAGTTCTAATTGAAAAGCTGAAAATGCTGGGTAGTAAATCAACTATGATGTATTTTTGCTTAGAGAACTTGTATTCATTCAGACAGACACTATTTTAAAATATAATTCATTTGTAATACAAGTAATACACAAAGAATAGTATAAGTGGATTTTGTTTTTATATCCTTACCCTCAACATGCATTTGGGCCTCATAATACACAAGAAAATTATCCTACACAAGAAGTAGGCCAAGCCGATTTCTAAGAGAAAGATAAAATGATTTTGTGGATACAATAGCACCTTAAACCACCAACAAGGATGGATAAAAAATGTAACTTCAGAGATTATTTGTCTGAGAAATTGTTTCAATTGATTGTAATTATCTCCTAGGCTATGGTACTCTAAAAACATTTTAAATGAGTATTATTTACAGTACTCTGAAATATATTTGAAATTAGTGGCATTTACATTGGCCAGCTGAAATATTTTTTATATTTTAGAGTAGTTACCCTAGAATCTAAGCTGATTAATCTAAAATATATTGCAGTGAACCAGTGTGGATATATTGAAACAAATACAATAACTGATCAAATAATAAAACTGTCAAGCAGAATGAGAGACCAATGCTTATTTCACAATACGTTTCCAAAAATGTAGTAGGATCTTTTGAGTAAATAAAGGCAGAATCACGCTACAGTACAAAGTATTGTACTGAAGAGAACAAAAAATATGGTGTTTTCTGTCTTGCACTCCATCTTAATACTAAAAACCAGGGTCACGCAATAACAATTTTATTGTCAGTAGTCTTAGGACTGGAGAAAGATAATGTAACACATAATAAGCATGTGGAATTCACTGACATAAAATGTAATGATAGCCACTCATTAGATGCAGATGGTTATCAAGCATACAAATGAATGTTTGCATACAGCTGAATAGATGATGTTAGCAATACACTAGCCCATAACCGGTGTGGTGCATACACCACCCAATGACAGTATTCCCACAAACATAATTACACCATCACCATCAATACAATAAGGGAAAGAAATAAACAAAAAAATTGCTGCACTAGTTGGAAAGTGATCTGCTCTAGCACAGCACAGATTCTTACTGAACATGTTCAATAACATGATGAATACTAAAGTGCACCACTGTTGCACAGTCAGTGGTGTGTTGTTGTTGTTGTGTGCCTTCATGTCATTTCCAAATTACACCATGCTGTACACTACACCACGCTGGCTCTCACTGCTTTATTGCATGAACAGAAATAGGTCAACAGAGGGCCTCAGCAGACGGAGGCCCCGGAGCCGCCGCCGAACGGAGCGCCGCGGGGCTGCAGCCTCCGCATCCAGGCGCACCGCCGGCGACTCTAAAAGGAGCACCAAATTGGCGCTCCTTTTAGATGTCAGAGAAAGTGCGCCGCAAAAGCGGCGGGCGCACTTTCTCTGACTCAAACGGCGCAGCGCATGTGGGCGCTGCGCCGTGAGGTCATCCCCAATGCGCCGGTCGTGTGGACGGCCGGCGCATCTGGGGGCGACCTCGGGGAGAGGAAGGGGCGCCGTTCGTGCGGCTGCCCCTCCTCTTCTCTGCCCAGAAGACGACTTTATTAGTCGTCTGCTTAGGGCCAGAGTCTAAGCAAGAGTCTTGTGACACCTTAAAGACAAATAGGTTGTATTTGCATAGGTCTTCATGGGCTGCAGCCCACTTCCTCAGTTGCAAGAAGTTACAACTCTGCTGTCATATAAAATTTCCTTAGGAACCATGTATTTAATTCCAAGCACCGTATACCTTTCTCCTGTGGTATGCGATGTATGGCTTATTTATTCATGTTATTTTCCCACTTGCCACAACTGTTCATGCAGAAGTTTGTTAGTAGGCTCTAAGTTTCACCTCTGAGGACCACAGCACAGAGAGGAGAACTATATACACTTCCTCCCTTTTTAAGACAACAGAACCAAAGACATGAGAACTACTGTCCTTTCTAAATATGTATCAGATGAGTAGATAAAAATACCCAATGTATGTTGCTGCCATCATGACTCATGCCAGAGATGCATATTACTTCCTATTCAGTTGATGTACCGTATTTTCCGGCGTATAAGACGACCCAGCGTATAAGACGACCCGGCGTATAAGACGACCCCCCATTTTTCCAGTCAAAATATAGAGTCTTAGCACCTCTATCCTTCTTATCCTTATACCCGGTGTATAAGACGACCCCCCCCCCACTTTAACCACAGATTTTGCAGGTTAAAAAGTAGTCTTATACGCAGGAAAATAAGGTAAGTCTGTGTGGCACCTCTTTGCCTCCATCACCTCCCAATGCCCTCTGGCAGGCATAGCTCCTTTACCAGTGCTGCAGTCTTCTATGGTGGAAGCCAATAGCTCTCTGGGGAGCAACCACAGCTAATAATTCACATGTGTTTTAAGAGGAAACATTGTAGTGTTTACATGTAGAGAGGTTTCTGGGTACAAAATATTTCAGAGGAAGATGATCTCAGACTACATTCATGTGGAAGTGTTCAGCAAGACAGTTTTACACACTTACCTAAGCTATGGAAACTGACCAGTGGATTCAACACACACACATAAAGACATAATATAACATCTAACACAAAATTACTTACATAAGGCCATATTCAATTGGTCCTGTCTCTTTCTCAGTCGCCCCATCTCTCCTCTGGCTCCTCTTTCACACATACACCAAAGGTTAATTTTTGGTTACATTCCCAGAATTACAGGCCAACAATGCCAGTGGTTGTGCAACTGTGGAAGTTATAGCCCAAATATGTAATTTTTCAAAGATGGTGCACACACATGATTGTGTGCATTCATCCATATGCACACAAAGCCATACATACAGATTTTTCACATTAGATCAAATATTAAATGTTTGGTGGAAGAAATTCACACCCAGTCTTCCTCTTGGTGTTGGTGGTGTTGTGTACCTTCAAATCTTTCCAACATATGGCAACCTTAAGGCGAACCTATCATGAGGTTTTCTTGGCAAGATTTGTTCAGAGGAGGTTCGCCTTTAGGGGGAAGCAGACGGGTGGCACGGGGCCACCCCAGGAAGCTGCGGATCAGGGCCGAGGCATCCACATTCCTCGGCGCCGCGGCACAGCTTCACCGCCCCTGGAAGGAGCACTAAAATAGTGTTCCTTCCACAAATTGCTGAAGGTGCACCACAAAAGGCTGCTGGTGCACCTTCAGTGGCTTTTCTGCTGCAGCATGTGCAGACACTGCAGCGGAAAGGCATGCTCGGAGCGCCAGCCATGCAGAGGGCCGGCTGCTCCAAGGACATTTTGGGGAAGGGGTTGGAGCGCCCAGAGTGTGGCTGCCCCTCCCCTTCCTTTCTCTGAAGACGGCGCTTTGCGCCATCTGCTTAGCCCCTTTGTCTTCCTTTGAGGCTAAAAGCATGTGACTTGCCCAAGGTAACCCAGTAGGTTCCATGGCTGACCAGGAAATCAAACCCTGGTCTCCAGACTCACAGTCCAACCATGCTGGGTCTACATGAAGACAATCTACAATAAATTCCAGAGCAATGGTATGGTAATGCCAGACATTTCAACTCTCCAAGTGCACTAAACAGTTTTCCAATTTTGGTGGACAACAACATTGTGTGATGCAAAGATCCTCAGTAGTTATTGTCTCTCCTTTGAGGAACTTCCCATTCATTTTGGCACTACAATATCTGAGGAGGCTGCTATTTTAGAAAATGCTCTTATTAAAATATGCCCTGCTTGCACTGTCACTTGTATGGTCCTTGATTTCTGCTCTCCATTCATTGTAACATATCGCTAAATGAAGTGGATCAATGTTCAGCTTTCCTTTTTCTGACTGAGGGCCTTTACAGACTGCCAGAAATAATGTCGTTTGAGACCACTTTAATTATCCTGGCTCAGTGCTAGGGAATCATGGGAACTGTAGTTTATTGTGGCACCAGAGCTCTCTGACAAAGAAGGCTCAATGTCCCAGAAAAAAATACAATTCCCATGATTCCCTAGAACTGAGCCAGGACAGTTAAAGTGACCTCAATATGCATTATTTCTGGCAGTCTGTAAAAGCCCTGCTATTTCCAGATCCTTTCCTGTCCTTAATTGCCATATAGTAGGTCACAAGAAGAATAAAGATGGGACAAACATCTCATCAACATGGTGATTTTGCAGAGGGCAAGTGACAGATTTTCATCATGAATATCTTCTGTTTGAACAAAAAGTAGTTACCTGATAACTCTGAGTCCACATTTAAGCACTGTCTCTCTTACTGAAGTATCAGACACACCATTGAGCAGCTCTAGCAGATGTTATTGTACTGTCAGTATCAGCAGAAAGTTTTTAATCCATTTGTATCTATCCATCTACTTCTACTGGTATCATTGTTGCTTACTAAGCCAGAGTCAGTAATCATTACCTCGAACTTTACCTGAAGCATGCACTTATGAAATGGAACAAATCCACAGACTGACTGTTTAACCAACCCAAATATAACAGGGTTGTTGAACTACTCTAGGGAATAATAAGGGGAGACTTCCTGAAAGTAAGAGCTGTTCGACAGTGGAGCACACTCCCTTGAAGTGTGGTGAGTCTCCTTCTTTGGATATCTTTAAACAGAGGCTGAATGGCCATCTGTTGGGGATGCTTTGATTGAGAGTTCCTGCATAGCAAGGAAGTTGGACTGGATGGCCCTTGTGGTTTCTTCCGACTCTATGATTCTATAACTCTATAATGAATCCATGTTAAACATATACAGTTGCCCCTCCATTTTCATGGGGGATCAGATCCAGACACACAAACACCCCACGAAAATGAAAAACCACAAATATTCAAGCCCCAGTGGCTTGAATGGCCTCACTCTCTTGCACACAGCCCAGCACATGTACCATTTTATCCCTCCCACTTGCCAGTCTGCAAAGGACCAAGACTTTTGACTTGAAGTCTGCAAACAGGGAGGGATGACTGTATATCAAGTATGCCCCTAAATTGTTCTAATAAAAATGGGTGTTCAGTTTTTAAAAGAGCATTAAAAGGTGGCTTAAATAGTTTGCATTATGAATAAGGTGGTAAATCTGAGAATTTGGTAGAACCGAATGGTGCTGTTTAACTAAATCCAGTCTGTGAAATATCTAATTAGAACTGATGTGCTTATTTAGTTTCCAATTCATCACAGGTGGTCTCACATTAATGTGAAGATGAAAGTAAATTACCAGCATTTGGCAATCTCACTGAATGTCATTCACATTATTAGTTAAACTCTCCAAATGCATCTGAAAATATCATTCATCACAGGTAGAGCAGTGGCTCCCTGTGAGCAGAAATCCTTGGTATTCAAAGTACAGTATTTTTCCCCCTTTTCATATCAGCCCTAACACTGAAGCAAGAACTGCCAATGAAGTACCCTTTATATATTATTGCCAGTTAAATGTGCCTTTAGGCAAGACAGTCAGGGAGATCTTCACCCATTTTCCCACTGACTAATATCACATGGGAGTGGTTGTTTAGCTTGACCCACCTCTTTCTTGCCCCTCCAAGTAGAACCTCATAAAAAATTCAGATCATTTAATTGTAACCAGCTTTTGCAATCATACTTCAGAGAGTTCCCTCCCACCACTTTTCATTTCCTTCTCAACCCCCTTGTGGAATTCATACAGATTTCCTCTGGATCAAAGAGATTTTTGGTGCTTTGCTAGTAATCTTCTTACTAGCATTATAACCACACATTAAGTCAGGGAGAATTACAGAATACTGGAATGTGTGTGTGTGTGTGTGTATATATATATATATATATGGACATTCAGATTTTTATATTTAAAGAAAATACAATGGATGAGAATAGTCACCAACTGCTTCCTTACATCCTATTTTTTCATCTGAATGAAAGTGCTTTTCATTGGATTATTCCAATGATTGTACAAAACTTCATGTTTTGTGAATGCTAACAGTAAAATACAAGATTTCTTTTGAAATTTACATTTCCCCCCATTTGCACTGCATGAAATTCAAGGAAACATCCACACCAGAGTTCAGTGAAAGTGCAATGGAACAACCATAACAGGAATATGGGTAAAATTATTATTAATCACATATATAGTCCACCAACTGAACAAATTTATGGAGGCTACATCCACTAATAGCTACTAGATATGATGGTGGTCCATTGTCTCTTATCAGTATTGTTTACTGGGGAACATTAGCCTGACAAAGCTGTTGGATCCATGCCCTACTTGCCAGCTTCCCATAAGCATCTTCAAATACTGGACTACATGATCCTCAGGTCTGATCCATCGCAGTTCTTAGGTTCACAGTCTTAAGAGGACTCAGTCCCAAGTTCACCACCATAATTCCAAAACAGCAAAACAGAATCACATGATTTAAAAGAGCAAGACCAGACAAAGTAAAGCAAAGTCCAGGTCCAAATTGCACAGGCAATGTTTTAGAACACGTATAACTAAGTGGGAAATGTATACTGAAAATGCACTAAAAGAAACCTCAAGTGTCACTTTAGGGACTGAGCTTTGAACAAAGTTTCTTTTCCATCAGAGTGGCTCCAGTGTCCCCTGAAGATGAGAAATTAGACCACAGGATTGGGACAGGAGATGTTTTAAAAGTCACCAGAGTTCATTTCCTAGCTTGTCCACTCTATCTCCAAAGTCCAGGTTGAAGACAATTTGCTGCCTGGGCAGGCAGTTGAATCTAATATCAATACTGGTATGTCCAGAATACCTTACAGTTTAGGGAATTCAGAACAAACCAATAATTAAGGTTTGCTTTTTGGAATTTTTATGAATATTTTCAAGCTATGGATGATTGAATCTATGGATGCAGAATCTGTGGTTATGGAGGGCCAGCTTGAAAATACTCATAAAAATTCCAAAAAGCAAACCTTAATTTTGTGATTGTAACAGGATTTCCTGGAACCAAACCCCAGCAGATACCAAGGGCCTACTGTACATAGTTCTGTCTTCCAACAGGGGAACGGCTGAGTGCTCAGAAGGAAGGTGAATGGCTCTGATGACACATGCATACCCTGCTGCCTATGCTGATTGCATCTTTATGCATAATGTCAGGGCTGATCAAGCACCTCTGTTTTGGATACTTCATATATAAGAGGCTGTAATGGTCAGCATGTACAGTGTTTGTGAAGGAGGAGAATCACTTTGGAGGACTAAAGCTCCCAAAAACCCTAGCCTGACTTGTCTAGGTGTTAAAGTCCAAAAAAGGAATATTTGCAAGCTTCCCAAAAAGCATAATTTCTGCCCTATACAAGTAGTTCTTTACAGATTGCTTTTATCCAGTGTGCTTTGGCCTTTGATAGGCTTTGTAAACTTTGCATGCACTCTTGAGCAATATTGTGCTGGCTGTCCGTGTTCCAATGGATTGCATTTCTGGACATCTTAGCCAGAGGGCAGGAAATATGCTTTCAATGACAACAGAACACAATGAATTTCTACATCCAAGCAAGCAGAAGGTGGAAGAAAGATTCACACTACTACTAGCATTGACAGGCCACTGATTAGGGATTAAGTTTTCTCCAATACTGTCTCCACCCAACCACAGAATGTCGTTTTGAAGAATCATTTGTGGTAAATGAAGGGAGAGGACCGATGAGGCCAGGAAATTGGTAGAAAATAATAGGGAAAAAGTGCTGTAATCTGATGAGGGTAATAACCTCTCCAAACTAGTGTCCTACTGCATTACATTTCCCATGAAATTATTTAAAACAGCAGGGAATCAAACATCCCCACAGCATTAACCTCCAGTTCATGCTTATTGAAGGAAATCAGGAGGATATTTATGGGTTTGTACAGCCAGGGAACCTGATGTCCCAGCCTAAGTCAGACAGAGTCAAGGGATTTGGGGACACTCGTTCTTTTGATAAACAGTAGAATTCCAGTTGCTCCTTGACAGTAGAGTCAAAGCTGATCTTTCAGACCAATGCGTTGGGCAGCATGCCAACTATCCCTCACAGTTTTGTTCTTTTTCTTATTCAGCTGTGCAAGGTTTTCCTCACATCCTAATTCATTCTGATAAAGGAGTGATTTAAATGCAACCAGCTTTGAAAGAGCACCACTTGTGCTCTATAATCTCTCTGCCATGGCGATGCTATATGAAAAGGTGGAGAGCTGGTAATGACTTATATTTGTTGGAATAGTTTTGTTCACTGTTAACTGTGTGGCAGCCAGACTGTTGCCTGGTGTGAGTTGCAAAGATCACATATTCCAAGTCTTGTACCAAGTGGCTTCCAATTTGTTTCCGAATTGAAGCTGCTGGGTTTGACCTGCAACAATTTGGAATATTCTATACCTAATTTCTCCATCAATATGTATCAGTTGGGGAAACAGTTTGTTTCAGGGCTTGTTCTTGCATATTGTTGCTGTTTTTAATGAGACAGAAGTGGTATTTGTCACTCATTACTAAACAATTTAGTCAATCCTATATTTGCAATGTTCCTTACACTTACAAAAATGTGCATCTGAATCAACCTTTGGAATAACCACATGATGAAATGTCCTGCCAGCAAAAGAATGGTTTATTACCATTGTTTGCTATGGTCATAGTGGTCCCTATGATC
The DNA here is from genome assembly GCA_020142125.1 of Phrynosoma platyrhinos. Lineage (NCBI taxonomy): Eukaryota > Metazoa > Chordata > Lepidosauria > Squamata > Phrynosomatidae > Phrynosoma > Phrynosoma platyrhinos. The sequence continues at coordinate 46,685,476 of CM034706.1, read as the reverse complement.
ATTACTAAACCAGTGGAATTCAAGGAATCCAGTTCAGAGGAATCAGACTGAGAAAGGCCTCTGGTTCCCACTGACAACTCCCACTCAGAATGTGGGCAGTACTTGCAAATACAGCTGATAAGGACTTTCAGCAAGATCAGTCTTCACTTCAGCTTGAATTGAGGGGCACAAAGCACACATTTCCATCACTTGTAGTTTATCAACAAGAAAAGCAGCAGCAGCAGAAGTGCCAACATCTCCTGCAGAAGCTTAAATGAGAAGTTCTGAGCAGTTAACCATCTGGTGTCTCAAGGTCAGGGGCTCAAAATCTCTGAGTACGTCTGGGAATACTTGTTTTATGAAATACCTCATCCTACCTATCTCACAGTGCATTCATGCTTTTGGACTTATTTGAATTCCTGACTCCTGGACTGGCTTAAGGGTATTATCATGACTGTGATATCTCATGACTTATTCTGGGATGATTGAGACCTTGCTACTGCTTCTTCCTTTATCTCTGAGGAACTTCCTAGATTACCCATGTATGGCCTGGACCTTGTCACTGCTTGTCCCTAATATAGCTGGCCTTTCCTGTCACTTTCCACATCTTGGCATAGGACACTGATTCAGAAACGACAGCCTTCACTTACACAGTAGGGTTCAGGATACCTCATTGCATGTGGCCAAAAAAATGAAACATTTACACATTTATTTATTTATTTATTAGATTTATATCGTGCCTTTCTCCCAAAATGGGATTCAAGGTGGCTTACAATATTTTTAAAAGGATAAAACTAAAACATTAATTATAAAAGTTAAAAATAATTAAATAATATGAATATTAAAACCTAACTGTTAAAAACACAGCATAGTTAAAACCATGTTTTAAAAATGTAAAAAACATTAAAGCATTAAAAACAGCACATCAGTTACACACACACAAAACATAAATTGTAAGGAGATGACCTGACCTCTCATGGAAGGGAGTTCCACAGTGTGGGATTGGCCATGAAGAAAGCTCTCTCCCAAGTCCTCACCAACCACACCTGTAAAAGTGGTGGGACTGAGAGAAACCCCTTGTGCAATTGGTTAGACTCTTTTCTTTTTAATGTGTTATAATATCCTACGCTTTTCTTCAATCTTGCCACTGTTCTTTATCAGGTATAATTGACTGGGCTGAGACATTGCTGCAGTTTTACTTTTAACAAGGTGGTAGCCTTTCCCATCCTAACCCCACCATGTACACCAGTATAGTCAGCCCAGTGTAGTGCCTCAGCAGGATTGGCCATTGGCTGCAATCCTACTGTCCTAGGGATGCAGGCCTAGGGCCATAAAGCCATACATAAATCAAATCTCATTTTCCATTAAAGGAAAGGTCAGCCTCAGAGAGGTGGATCCAATCTGAAAGTCCCCTTCTGAAGAACCCCACAGTCCTTCTCTTTACAGGTTCAGAACTCTGTCCTCATAGGAGAGGAAAAACACAACCTGTGTTCCAGGTTGCAATACTGAGCATGGGAGGAAGAGGAAGTGGATCAACTAGATACTAACTTCTCAGCTTCCATATTCGGAAATATTTTCTAAATGTGGTCAAAATGGGTTTCCACTCAAAGACTAAAATCCTATTGATTATTCCCAAATGAAACAGAAATATAGTGGACCCTCCACATTCTCTGAGGTTAATAGCACAGGACCCCCATGAAAGTGGGAAACTGTTTATTTTTACCTGAGAGCACACTTCTAGGTCCTCCAGGGCAATTGTATAGTCAACAGCTGCTGGAATTAGACTATGAAATTATGCTGGAGGACCTACAAATGCCTAGAGAAATGTTGTTTCTAGGAATTTCTAGGTCCTTCAGCATGACCTTTGGTGGAAATTGACCATAGAGTCACACTGAAGGACCTAGAGATTCCTAAAGAGAACATATTAATCAAATCCATGAATAAACAAATCCACTAAGGGCAAAGCTGAAAATGTGTAGGGCCAACTGTACTGAATTAATTACTCCATGGTAAGTCAGTGCATATGTAAATTCCCTAGTGTAGTTGGGACTAGTGGTACAATTTAGTCCATAGCTGTAAAGGGAAGAACATTGTTTTTAGAATTTTAAAAGTCCTGTGGGGTGCAAGGAGCCAACAAACAGTCCCTTCATTATTTCCGCCCTGCTAGCAAGAATTGACAAGGATTTTGGATAGATCAGGTCTCCAGCTGCAAAATCAATCAGTCAGAATCTTGTATGTCTTCTTAAGTGGACTTATGTATGCAGGAATTAGAACTGGTCAGTTTCATAATATCCATAACCAATAAAGGGCAACTGTTACATTATATGTAGCAGAGCCAGCAATTGCCTGAAGCCCATTGAGCACTAATGCACAATGGTCCCAATACACATCAGGCACTCTTGCCTGTGTCCCACATGCATCTATACAATTTACTAATAGGATTCCTTAGTGCCTCTGGTACTTAGTTAAGCATACATAAAGTTAAGTTAAGTAAAAGGTGATATAAGATTACAGCAATCATCTTTGGGGATGTTAAGTCATGCTTAAATCAAATCCATTGAAATCAATTAGTGTAAAATCAATTAAATCCCAGTTCCAATGGGTCTACTCTTGAGATTAAAGGGACTTCTACCATATATGGTAGACTTGCCCTAAAATAAAGAAATTTTGAATAGAATTGCATAATGGGATACCAAAAAAATATTCAAATTAGATTTGGACTGAAACCAAAACTCTTCATCCTGAACATATTAGAAGGTGAAGTTGAAATGAAATACTAAATAATATAGTGGTATGAACTACATAATCTGAAATCTGAAAGTTACAACTCACAAATTTAATAACTTTTTTTCCCAGTTGTACGATATATAAGAAGATTTTAGTGGTATAGAGCTGTAGAATAATGTTCCCAAAAATTAATAAATAGAGGAAATAGAGAAGATGAGCTTGAAATATAAGAATAAACCCCAAAATAATGAAATAAGTGAGGAGGGGGATAGGGAATTGTATGCATTTAAAGAAATATATGTAATTGATATATTATATATGGATACGTTTATGTTTCTGTATGTATATGAATTAAAAGGGGGAAACTGCAGCGCTATTGGGATCATATTGATAGGTTTTTCCTGTCAATTAAAAGGGATACTCTAACAATGCCTGATAGCAAGGCAATGATGAGACAGAGATGACTTGCAATACATATTGCTAAAGGTGCTATTCTTTTAGCTTTAATAGTGGTTTTAAAGCCTTGTGTTTATTTCTCTGGTTACATTCTCCCTTTGTCTCTATTTCTTCTTTTCTTCTTCCTCCACTCCCCACCCCCAGCCATCACATTTCTCCTATGAAAAGCCTACCTCTGGCACTGCAATCTTTGTGTGAGCACAGTGCCAATTCCACCAAGTTTCTTTATGGGAAATGGCATTATGAGCAGCAGCATCTAGATCTCTGGTAAGCTTCACATATTGTACCGACAGCTCGGAAGTTGCCTTTGGATCTGTCAGATGGCACACACAGATGCTCGTGTGCCATGTGAACTGTTTTGACCTCCTCTTTGCCATTTTCCTTTGGCTTCTCTTTGATGCTGAGAATATGGCCTCACACACACAGCTTATAGGTTCACAACACACAGGGTTTCTTTGCCCACTCCTTGCACTCACACCCACCGGAGAACATGAAGAAGGACAAATTATTTTCAGTTTAAGAGAAAAGCTTATTTTTAAATATATGGCTTTCTAAAGAAGAATTGAGGATTTCCATAAGTTCTAGACTTGCCAGACATCTGGGCTTGACCTCAACAAGCTGTATTTTGCTTCACTTTCTCTGCCACAGCATTTGGTTGGACATATCGTCTCTCAAGAGTTCAAAACTCATGTTAAGCCTGTTGCTACACTGAGACTTTGATCTTCCTCTGTAAGTGTCTTGTAGGGCTGCTACAGCAGGTCAGCATTCCAAAATTAAAAAACAGTTGTGAGCAGGTTCTGTAAGGTTTTATATGGCTGTAGTGCTTATTTTGCCTCTGTCAAGCAGTGTTGCTTCTTATTTAAAATGAGAATCTGAGGGGGAAATCTGCCTAGAAGTTCCATCCTCTGAAAAATGTTCTCTAGCCTTTACATCTTTACTGTCATTGACTGCATTAATAGAATGGTGACAGAGATCTTTCTTCACACACTTAAGAGCCTTCCCAGCCTTGTCACCGTTTCATATTTTTTAGGATTTACACTAGTACTGAGACAGATCCCTGCAAAACTGTGGACGAAACTAGGTTGTTAAGTGCCTTATGTTTTAGCACTGCTGCTGCTGTTGTTTTGCTTCTTTAATCCAAGGATAAGTATAACAATGAAAGGCTTTTCAGCAGTTGAATGGTATCTGGAGGGTTTGTGGGATAACTGCCAACTATTTTTTGCATAGTTTGGAATTCTCAAAAATATCATTTGCAAAACACCACTTTCCCCACTAATCAATTCAGAATAGACTTGAGACAATGCACAGCCAAATACTGGAGTCACAATGGAAATGCCATGGATTCTTTTGGGCCTCTTTCACACTTACAAATGAATCAGTTTGCAATCCAAATCAATATATCGCTTCAACAGCAGAGTGTGGTTCACACTACATTTGCCCCGATCGCATTTTGTTGCTGTAAAATAACCCACTTGTGGTTCACATTGATGAATGAATTAATTCAAAATGGACTCACTTCAGCCAGCTGAAGGGCAAATTTAAATCAATTCCAATCTGCATCTGTTCACACTTGCACAGAATCAATTTATCAAAAAAGATGCAGAAAAAAACAGTGTCAAAAAGCTGTGTGTTAAATGGCTCTCGCGCAGGACTCCCATCTCCAAACAGCTTCAGTGATTCAGTTCAAGTGTGAACCAGGGTCATTTAAACTGCTTCAAACTGGTTTGCAAACCAGTGCTATATGTGCTATTTCTGGATTTGTATTCTATTATTTTCTTCTGTGATGCTTGTGTACACTTACTGTCTGTCTCTCTCTCTCTCTGTATGTTTACAAAGCCCAGCACCAGTCCTTCCTCTCCCCCATTTTCCATTCTGGCATTTTCTTTTTACTTATGGTATTTTATTCTAATGCAGTTGGAAATGAATGCCAAATCAGTCTGAATCACTTTGGACTGGCATGATTTGATCTGGAACTGTACAGGATTAATCCAACCACTGGTGGCTTTTGCCCCTCAGGTCTATTGCTGACTAGTAGCAGCTGAAACCCAAATCAGTATTGTTCAGAGCCAGCTCATTCTAGTTGTGTCTTCTTCCTTCTCTCTTACAATGAACACAGTACAACTCCTTAAGGTTTACCATTTAACTAAACTGAAGAACAGTATTGTCTTGAATCAATAGGTTTTTACATTGTCCTTTGTGATTCCCTGCTAAATGGAAATCCTTTCTAGCCATCTCTACTCTCCAGATAAGTACAAGATGAGAACACAGATTTTTCTTATAAAGTGAGAAAAGAACAGATCAGGAAGGAGGCAGAAAGGAATCAGCTAGTTGGAAGGAAAATAACCTCAGCTGAGAGGAATAGTGATCCATTTCACTAATGGTAAGGTCAAAGAAGAAAGTGTAAAGGCAGGCATGTTGCTGAACATAAGGAAAACAAAAATAACAACCACAAAGTGTCTACATAAATTCAACCTAGACAATGAGAAAATTACAATAAAGATTTCCTATTCCTTGGATCAAACATTTATCAGAACAGAGACTGCAGTCAAGAAATAAGAAGGCTAGGAATGGGAAAGGCAGCTATGAAAGAACTAGACAAGATCCTAAAGAGTAAAGATATACAACTGAACACTAAACTTAGAAGCATCCAAGCTGTATTCCCTATCACCATATATGGATGTGAGAGCTGGACAGTGAAGAAAGCAGATAAAAAGGAAATCAACTCATTTGAGATATGGTGCTGGAGAAGAGTGCTGAGAATACTGTGGTCAGCCAAAAGGACAAATAAATGGATCTAGGAACAGATCAAGCCCAAGCTTTCCCTGGAAGGCAAGATGATTAAATTGAGGCTGTCATACTTTGGCCACATCTTGAGAATGCATGAAACATTGGGAAAGACAATAATGCTTGGAAAGGTAAAAGACAGCAGTATGAAAGGAAGATGACATATCAGATGGATAGACTCAATCAGGGAGGCCATGGGTCTGAATCTTTACAGTGCTACAAAGGAAATTACAAAACTAGCTTCAGTGATGCTCCTGGCACAGGGATTTCTAGTGGAGAAGGTTCTTGTAGATCTCATGCTGAAGTAATTTATCAGCCCAAAACTGTCTCCTCTTTGATGTCAGTCATCTCCTCTCCAGATCATGTGGCACCTGACTCAAGGTCAAGAACATGTGATAGACCATGAAAAATGTTAAAGACTGCCACTATGCAAAAGCCAGAAAAGATATCAATGTACTGCATGAACCACAGCCTGTATGATTCTTTCATCAACTGACAAAATAAATGTATCAAATATGAAGCTATGGAAATTAATGTAGATATATTGTCAATTATTTAGCTCTATATAAATTTTGTTACTAAAAGTTTAGGTGATGTAAATGTTTGTGGTTGAATGTTTGTAAAATAGTACAAAAGAAAATAAAACTGCTAATAAATATATCTGATAAATAATGATGATGCTATCCATATTTCTTTGTTTAATTCTCAGTTTCTTGCAAGACCTTCTTGAAGTTTGGCTGTAATGGATCATTACATCCATAATGTGCTCAATGTTGGGAGTGAATTTTGAACAGTTTTTAGGCTGCATACTGTTTTCTTCCAGATAATTTACTGGATTAAAATTAGCAGTGTGAAAAGCTGTAGAGAAATCTAAATGCCTGCCAAATCAAAGAAATAATCACATTTTTATGAATATTTAATATCATAGTCATGGCAAATAAGGCAAGTAATTAGTACTTACCATATATTTGCAAAGTATTATTTTATGTAAATGCTACATTCTACTAGTTTGATATGAATTATTCATTGTATTATCCAACACTGACACAAACCAGTAAACATTTAAATCTATGTGTTATTCGTTTACTTTCCTTTAATGATATTGTGTAGACTGAATTTTGGAGTAAAGATTACTCTGTTTTCCCAATGTGGATGGAAACAAGGTCATTTAAAGTCACCTATTGTATATCCTCATAATAAAGAAATTTAAGATGCAAATGTATAAAGATATGAATTCTTTCATGTGTACTGATGAAGAGCTCTCAGGTATTCCTCAGACTCCCAAGGCCACACTGGAATTACTATTGATGAGATAGGGAAGGTCTGCTAAATAATAATAATAATAATAATAATAATAATAATAATAATAATAATAATAGTAATAGTAAATTTTAAAGCTCTTAGGAGATGAGGAATTACATTTTTAGAAACACTTTCCCATCAACACCTCCAAAGCTTGCCAAAGATTTGGAGAAAATACAACTGAGCAGCAGTGGGGACTTGGATATCTTAGGCCATTGCTCTTTCTCTGTCTTCCAGCCTGATCTTCCTCACTGTGCTGTTGTGATGACAAAATAGTAAAAGGAACACCCACATATGTTGCCTTGAGCTTGCTATGCATGGAAATGGAGTAGCAACTCTCAAGCCTAGCTATCAGAGTGGAATCTAGCTAACCCGAAGTGAGGAAAAGATGTTGGTAGACAGAGCCCAAAGAGTGATCACCAATGTCTCCTTTTCACCCTAGAGAGAAATGACCAGTGGGATGCCCAGTGCTATTCAACATCTTTATCAAGAACTTGGATGATGGAAAAGAAGGCATGCTTATCAAAATCTGCAGATGGAACCAAATAAGGAGGGATAGCTAATATCCCAGATGACAGAATCAGAATTCAAAACAACCTTGACAGATTACAGATTTGGGCCAAAACTAACAAAATGAATTTCAACAGGGAAAAATGTAAGGTACTACACTTAGACAGAAAAAAATGAGAGGCTCACATATAGGATGGACTGACATCAATACACCTAGTCTGACAATAGTACATGCAAAAGGATCTAGGAGTCTAGGAGGTGAAAGAATTCTGCCTGTTTGAATATTTCTGATATAATTTTATATTAATTAACATAATTCAGAAATAACCACAGAGACTAGGGGAGAGTCTAACAAAGTCCAAAATAATAGCAAGGAGCCTGGGAATTAGGACTTGTGGTCATGTGAAGCAGTGGATGGAGTCTCTCCATTATCTGAATTTTGGGGCCATACTACTAAAAGTGCAAATATAAGAGACAGTAGAAAGAAGGTTGACACAATGACACAGAGAGAACTTAAAACATAAATCAAGTGCTTCAAAGGGGTAGAGTTTGGGAAAGTTACTTTTTGGGATGCTCCTAGAATCACCAGTCAGCATGGCTACCAGTTGTGCTGCCTAAGGGTAACATTTCCAAGCTCTGCAATAAATTGTTGTTAAATTAATTTAAGTTTAAAGTTTTCCATTCTCTTAGTTGTCCTTGACAGTTTGCTTCCTTTATAATCCTTAGTAGCTTGCTGGTCCATAATGTAAATTATGGACCTGCAAGTTAGATTACTCTACTGATTTCTCCAGAACTATGCAAGCATCAGCAGATTAATTTAGAGCCTTTAAAAAAGGAAGGATGGAAGTTAGAGATGATCTACACACCAAAAATTCATTTAAGAAATCTCTACCCTTACTGTGATCTCGTCACACGCATACCCACAAACACAGAGAAATAATTGCTCCCACTTTCTGCTCAGAATTACTAGGACATTCCTACTCTGCACACAACAGGCAAGGAAGAAAAAACTACATTTCAAGGAATATATTTAAAGAAAAGACATAAGGAGTCACTGCAGTGGACACAAAAAATGTTTGCTTTTTAGCTTTAATGTTTTAAACAAAGATTTCACTTCACTTTGACTCATCCAGATCTGCAGTTTCCACCTGGCGTTCCTAGCCAGATGGAAGTGTAAATTATTTAAAATCATGAATTTCCATTAGCAGTTGCATTTAAGTGCTTAAAAAGAGTTTTCTAAAATTCCAAAAACAATGGTGCTATGTTTGCAGAAGATAGACCCAGGATGGTCATGCCAGCCTCTGAATTCTCTCTGCCGGGAACTATGCCCATTTTAACTACGGTTTTTGAGTTAAAAAGAGAGCATGTTATTCCGTTCTGTAGTTGCTATTTGCCAAGATCTTTTGCATAAGGAATATTGCTCACCAATGAATATTGCAGGAAGATTATGTCTGAAGATTGCATCCCTGAAAATGGAATTCAGAGACTGTCTTGACTTTATTCCATATCCTCCAATTGTCCTGATTTGGCAGGGCCAGTCCTGGTTAATCCTCTGCCATCCCATGTGTTCAGCTGCTTTTAAAGTACCCCAGATTGTCTCCCCTTCTCCACTTTCCTCCTTTGTCCTCAGCTTACTTAAGTTGCTGCAAACTGAGTTCAAAGTGCAAAAATAGTTTGCACTCAGTTAACTCAGTGAGGGGAAAGGAAAGGAGGCTGTGAAATCCTGGCATTCCCAGAAGGCTCAAGAAAAGCAAACTGATGCATCCTTTCCTAACTTGTGTGTTCTTCCTCATTAATAAATTTTCCCATTTTTTACTACACTCTGACATTACTTGAGCACATGTGTCTTAGTTTTCACCTGTGAAATGTTGGAGGATATGTTATTCTCTATCACCTTTGACTTCTATAGCAATGCTGGACAAAGTATGTCCTGGAGCTAATGTCCTGCTTTTTTTAAAAAAAAAATGTTATCTGGAGCCTTTAAAGGATCTCTAGAGTTCAATAGACTTAATATTGCCAGTAGTGATCCTGAAAGCATCTGGGGCCATGGTTGACCAGTTTAAACAGACTTTTCTCCCAGCATAGGGGAGAGGGAAGGTTGGGGAGCAATTGTCTGAGCTCCAGGGATAAAAATGTCCCCCAGGGATTCCCAAGCTGCTCACCCTTGATTGAATTCAAAGACATATCTGTACCAGTCTGGAAATTCAGTATACAAAGGGATATTTTAGCAACTTTGAGACTAACTGAAAGAAAGCTGGTAGCATGAGCTTTCATAGCCTTGAACCTATTTCCTCAGATGCATCGAAGGAAGTAGACTAAAGTCTATGAAAGCTCATGCTACCATTTTCTTTCTGTTAGTCCCAAAGGTGCTACAAGATCCCTTTGCATACTTACCCTTGATTTGTTTGGTTTGAGATCCAAAAAACAAACAAACAGCCCGACTTTTAAAAAAAAATAGCAAGACCTACAGGTTGGGTATGTTCAATTTAAAAACTGTGCTGCAAACTTAAAAGAAACAAATACTGCTATTACTTTTTGTGCAGAAATATATCAAAAGATATGTGGCAATGTCATTCACATTCACTTTTTTTTTTTAACTGCCATCTTGTCTCATAATGATACCAATACGTTCCTAGTCATCTAGCACTTTACCATACAGGAGATAATAAGAGGCATTCAGAAGCATACTTGATGTGAATCATTTATTCTTTAGCCATCCTTTTACTTATCATATCAGAAAGGATTTTATTTTATTTTCATTTTCTCAAAAATGGTGTAGAAGTAATTCTGACCTACTTTAGCAGTGGTGAGAATATTGTTGAGCAACTCTTCTGGAGTATAAATTCACAAGTAGGATTTCAGATACTACTATGAACATACTCTGAATGTAAGGATATCGGAAGATCCCTGCTGGATCTGACCGAAGGCTCTTCTAATTCCAGCATTACCAAATCAGTCATCATATGTTTCTGAGAAGACTTCTAAAGGCTTTCCATCATGCTACTGGTACACAAAGGCCCTCTGCCTCTGAACCTATCATAGCTAATTGTTATTGAGAGAGTATCCTATATAAAATAATTTAATCCTTCTTAAAGGCCATCTAAACCAGATTTCAAGGATAGGCTTTTTTCTCCTGTATTGTGATGGACATAAAATAGATAATGAATTTGAGACATCCATATTAAAGTGCTATAAAAGTGAGTTTGAACATCATGTAGTTGAGCACCATTCTCAATATATCAACCGTACCTGGAAATCAAGATATGACCACAGTATTCCTTACTAAAATCTACCAGCCCTCAGATTATACCTCCATTGGGTAACCTGTTAGAATCCTGTCCCATTGTGAAGTTTCTTCTAATATTTAAGTGAAATAAATGTCCACACAGTTTATATCTCCTGGTTCAAGTTTTAACTGTGGAACAACAGATAAGAAGTCTGTTCCATCTTTTGCATGACAGCCCCTCAGATATTTGAAAACAGCTATTTCCTGCCCTCCATGCTAAAAGAACCCTGTTCCCTATAAGGTATGGCCTCTAAACTCGTAACCATTGTAATTGTCCTCCTGCTGACACACTATCCAGTTTGTATAACCTGCAGACTTCAAAAGCATTCATGCTACACCATCATCCACATCATTATTGAACTGGCCAGAGTGCAGGGCAGTGCACAATACATAATGAGCACTCATTGGATATGGTTGTTCAACCAGCTGTGGATCCACCTAACAGTTGTCACTTCCAGTTCATGTTTTCCAGCTTGCCAATTAAGATATCATGGGTGGTTTTGTCAAGCACTCTGCTGAATTCAAGATATATAAGCACCATTCACATGATCTATCAGAGTAATAACTATATATTCAAAGGGGAGGAGGATAAATTGGGCTTGCGTGACCTGTCTTTAATTCTTCAGATCTGCCATTTCCTTCCCTTCCCTTTTTGAATAGAACATTTGCATTTTTACATGCTTCCAATATATCACATCTTTTTCAAGAATTCTCAAAGGTTACAAAAAGTGGTACTGGAATAATATTTTAATATGAGCTGCTTTGGGTTTCATATTGGGAGAAAGCTGGGAAAAGAAAAGAAAAGAAAATCTGCAGTCTCCTTACAGCATCCTGGGATGTAAATCACATGGCCTTGGAGGCTTTAATTCATTAGAAGTATCTATGTATCTATAACCTACAGGGGCCAGCATGGCATAGTGGTTGGACTATGACCCTGGGGAACAGGGTTCAAATCCCCATTCTGCCATGAAACTCACTGGGTGACCCTGGGTAAGTCACATTCATTCAGCATCAGAGGATGGCAATGGCAAGCCCATTCTAAAGAAAATTGCCAAGAAAACCCCATGATATGGTTGCCATAAGTCAGAAATGACTTGAAGGTACACAGCAACAAAAAACTATAACCACTGATAACCTCTTTTTGGTTGTACGCCCCTCCCTGTACCCTCCATGTCTTTAATAATCTTGGCCAAGTCAATTTCTGTATGTCATCTGTGAACTATGAATCATGGTGAACTACCCAGCTGAAATATCATGTCAAACACAAATCAAAAGTGGTAGGGAGAGCATCAAATAGTGCAGTATAAGTATAAAGAAATTGTAATGGAAACTCAAGAATTCTTGAAGAATTGAATAACTAAATAACACGTAGCATGAACAGCAACAAAACTATCCCAAAAAGTCCTTCATTTTGGTTGTGCTGGTATGGAACAGGTTGCCTATGAGAGGTGTAAACAAGTACTGTCACACCTACAGAGGGATCCAGCAGATAGCTAGTAGTCATTATTGTTGGACTATTCTATTTGTTGAATGGAATGAGTGTCATGCAAAAGTCTTTCCCACTCCTGCAGCATGTCATATTTATGCTAAGGTTTCAGCCACCTTCATTGTCCTGTTTGAAGTGTGGTTAACTGTGATGTGGGTGTGGTTTCTTTTCTTTCTCTCCTCCCACATGGAAAACATCATCAGTGGGGATCATCAGAAGTACAGAGATAACTAAGACAATACAAACAGATTTCAGCAATTAACCCATGCTTGTCTCAGTGACAGGAAAAATAATACCCCCTGCTTTGGGTTTGATAAGTCAAAGATGATGCTGGAAATTCACAGGGAATAAACTGGGACAAGAAAAACATTATTCTGCTATTTTTTAAAACAAATTGAAACAAACAGAACAGGCACAATGCCCACCAAAGCTTTTCATCAGTTCTGATGAGCCCATAAAGAATAACAATTGCTCTGCTTGACTAAGGGTCATTGCAGACCGGTCCAAAGGGCTGGCCTGGGGATAAAGTTGGGGTGGGGCAGCTGCATGGCGGGCACCCCAAGCCCACCCCAACACCTTCTTGATGCCACGCAGGCGTACACACAGTGCATAGTATCAGGATGCCCTCCCAGCACAGCATTTAAACACGCTGTGCCAAAAGGGCACTGAAGAGCTGCGGTGCCAGCTCTTAGGGTGGCAAAAGGGAGGATCGGGGCCATGGTGTGGGGTTGGCGCAGTCCCGATCCACTGCTTCCTGGGGCGGCTCTGTGCCACGCCAAACAGCCTGTCTGCATCAGCCCTAAGAGTCCTTCTCAAATTATCCCTGTCTTCCAAAACACAATATACTTGGCTCTTTTCCCAGATACACCAAAGTCCATCTCACTGTACCACATCCTCATTTATTTCTAGCTATAACATGACTGGTCATGAGAATGAGGGCATTTAGACTGAAAGGCTTTTATTTTATTTTTACATAGTCAGCCCACCAGAACTGTTAACACCATTTCCATCACCTCCAAAATATGTTGCTGTTAAGTGCTTTCATCAAATTTGACTTCGCAATTGGAATAAAGGTAGCATTTGCTAGGGTGCTACTGCAGCTCACATAGAGTACTGAACATTGGGAGTTATTATTTACAACTGCCATCAAGTCAGCTTCAATTTATGGCAACCCCATGAATGAGAGACCTCTAAGTGACTATTCTCAGTTGCTCCACTCAGGTCTTGCAGACTCAGAGCCATGGCTTCCTTGAAATCCATCTGTAATGTGTCCTTCCTCTTTTCCTGCTATCTTCTACCTTATCAAGCATTATTGTCTTTTCTAGTGAGTCCTGCTTTCTCATGATATGTTCAAACCCTGACCATCTCAAAGAGTTCAGGCTTGATTTGCTCAAGGATCCATTTATTGGTCTTTTTAGCAGTCCAAGGTATTCATAAAACTCTTCTCCAGCACCACATTTGAAATGAGTTCATTTTTTTTCTGTCAGCTTTCCTCATTGTCCAGCTTTCACAATTATATGTATACATTAAAAATATGATGGCATGGATCATCCTAATTTTATTATTCAATTATCCATCTTTACTATTCAGGATCTTTTCTAGTTCCATGTCCTAGCCTTCTGATTTCTTGACTGCTGTCTCCATTCTGATTTAATGACTGAGTCAAAGTATGGAAAATCTTGAACTATTCCAGAACTGTTAACACCATTTCCATCACCTCCAAAATATGTTGCTGTTAAGTGCTTTCAAGTCAACTTTGATATGTCTTCATTCAAGCTTATCACACAGCTAATTAAATCGCCTTACCTGATCCAGCTTAAATTTTAAATTGGTCTGCATCCAGAGCCTATCACAAGGATTTAGCCACCAAAATTGCCACCTGGGTCCATCCTGGGTCCATCCCCACTCCCAGGGCTGCTCAACACAGCTTTGTTTGAAGCCGGGAGTTTTCCAGATTGAGAAAATGGCTGTTGGAGCCCTGGGAGTGGGGATGGACCCAGGATGGACCCAGGCAGCAGTGGCAAAACCCTTGCAATAGGCTCCAGATGCCACCCAATTAAAAATTTAGACCAGATCAGGTAAGGCAATTTAATTAACTGTGTGATAAGCTCCATTGACTATTTTAAAGTTAAGCAAATTTTCTGTGGTCATTGTATTGTTTTCTTAATGTTCAGTTGTAAACCTGCCTTTGCACTTTCTTCCTTGACTTTGGGCAAAACAGACAGCCCCTTTGTGGTGGCTTTCTGGTGGCTTGGGGGCATGTCAGCCACCATGAAGCTGCCCACCCAACCACACAGAGGGCAGATTTTAGCACTCTGGCAGTGCAGCATTGAGACATTGCACACTGCAGAGACACTGAAAAGCTGCCGTGGTGGCAGAAAAGTCGGTAATTTGTTGGTGCAAAAAGTAGCAGCTTTCTGCACCACCCTTTCAAGCCGGCCTGTTTCTGCTCTTTGTTCAATAATTGTTCCAAGTCTTTGCTATTTTCTGTATGTGTGTGTGTGTGTGTGTGTAGTATCTGCATATTTTATGTTGGTTCTATGAATGTAAAAAGTATAGCTTGGCACATTTGCAAGAAGGTTGTTGAACTATTGGCCCTGGATACCCATACCTGCAATGCATATATTCTCTAGTTTTGGCACAGAACATGTGGATTGATAGGTCTGTCCTGCCCTCATTTGGACTGTGTAGCCTTTTCATAAGAAATAGTAGCAGGCTGGAAGGGGGTGGGGAGACAAATCAAGCATTAAAGCTGCAATAATTGCCCTATGATCAAATGGGCTACATTCTCTGTAATTGCTGAAGGCTCCGTTCAACTGACTCTGATTTGCAATGGAACTTTTGTTGGTCCTGGAAGGCGAGAGGAGGTTGGCAGAAAGAACGAGGAGGAGAAATCACTTTATTTCTACACTGATGCCGTAAGATATAAATACAATCAAGAGGGGGTTAATCTAATCCTTTTGTGAAGCACTGAGTCAGAGAACAAGACAAAAACAAATCTGTGATCTGGAACTTCCTGAGCACCCACTCAGGGTGGATTAATGAGGACTACACGGCTGTGAAATTACGTGCCCTCTGAGTCAGGAAAATGGTCCTAGTGGTGCATGACCTTGAAATGAGGGGAAGCAAACTTCACCTGATCCACAATTATAAAGACTGGGGAGGAGGGGGTATGGGGAGGAAGAACATATTAAGAGCTGGGAAAATGTTCTGAATATGAAAGCAACAAAACACTTAACAAGCCCTAGGCTTTGAAAGATGCATTAAATGTAGCATTTTTAAAAAATAATGGGGCATTACAAGGCTACCAGCAGTTGAGCCTCAACATTACAAAGAAAGCCTGTCCTCTTTATTTACATGAAGTGGATTTTGGTTGCTGTTGTTAGGGTCTTAAGCGATGTTTGTCTCTGTTCAATTTTCTCTCAGCAATGAAAAATTGTTGCGAGATGATTTCCAGCCTTAGCTGCTTTACATGACAGTATTATCAAGGATTCATCAAGAGGCCATCTGTCGAATTTATGAAAAAAATGCACATGGAAAAAAAAACATAGATGAAAAGGAAAGAGCAAGACAGAGACTGGTCCCGAGGAAAGATAGATGTGGCAGCATGTGCCTGAGTGTGAAAATTGCAACATTTAAATATGTAGAATAAATTACTCTGCTTGAAAATTAGTGATGCTATCCCAATTTAGATTTTCTCCTTTCTCTAAGAACATAATGAAATATATCATATTCCCATGACTATTTTTATATCCTAATGAAAAATTAAAATGGGGGAAAGCATAGCCCCTGTAATGGGAATCAAATAAGCTTTGCAATTGAGTCCCAGAATTAAACCATTTCAAGATCTGCTACTTGTCACAATATATATTCATATATATTAACACATGTGAGTGAAAAAACTACATATATGTATCATGTATATTGATATCATGTGACCACTTTGGTCAGGAAAATATTCTGAATATGGACAAAGTATGGATCGAGGTAGAAAGAAATAGCCTTGTTTTGTCAGATATATTGTATAGCTGTTATGAATAGAATACAATAGTCTCCCACTTATTCGACAAGTTAAAGACCAGAGCACTGTCAAAAAGAGGAAATCATTAAAATGCAGAACCTATATTACTGTATATTTTTATATTTATGTAAAAGCACAGATATACTGTATATACTCGACTATAAGTAGACATCATGTATAAGTCGAGGGAAGGTTGGGGAGCTAATATTATGGATTTTGATATGACCCATGGATAATTCAAGGGTAAAACTTAGGGGCAGATAATACAGGATGTAAAGGATGAAGCAAAGGAAAATGATGCCAAAGAACTTACAAAATTCCAGCAGGCATAAGTGCTTGTGCTCACACTAAAGGCTGGATGAATGAGAGCATAGAGGGTGGATCAGTGCTTCCAGGACTCTTGCCTTTCACCAGGGGATGGTTCCTTTTTAAATAAGAGTTAAGTACAGTACTTACATTGACCCATGGATAAGTCATCCCAGGTTTTTGGAGTCAATTTTTAACTGCAATTTCTAGACTTATATATGAGTCTATACAGTAAGTATGAAAATCTGTGCTGTATTATATGTACATGGTGACATCATAAACAATGTCTACAGTATACAGTACACAAACTGAATGAAAAGATGGAGCAAGTAAAAAAAGCAGCATTTATTCACAAAAACATTGTGCAAAGCGCCATCTTTGCAGTGTATGTACTGTAAACTTTTTAAAAAATATATTTATTAATTTTAGACACACATAAATTAAAAAATACATACAATACATACAACTACATATCCACATACAAATATACTTTTACATATTAAAATTCCCTAAAATAATCCTTCTCTATTAACTCTTAAACAATGAGGGTGAATGAGATATCTAAAACAGACTAAGGGGGGGGATGCAGACGGGCAGCCCTGGGCCACCCTGGGAAGCGGAGGATTGGAGCCAAGGCTGCCCCACGCCTCGGCCCCAATCCACCCTTTTGCCGGCCCTGAAAAGAATGCTAAAATGCCAGTCCTTCCAGAGCCAGCAAATAGGGCACCCAAAAAGCCGGCGTGCAGCTCTTTTGTGTCCCTTCCAGCACAGCGCATTAAGACGCTGCACCGGGAGGATGTCTTGATGGTGCACACCATGTGTAATGGCACGCGCTGTGATGACGTCCTCAGGAAGGGGTTGGGACACCCGGCATGTGGCTGCCCCTCCCCTTCCCTGCCTCCAAGATGGCGCAAAGTAGAGGCCCTAAGTAAATAAATGGGTAAAGTATGATGGAGGGAAGTAGGATTATTATCAGCAACAATTCAGTAGATATGATATGATAAAGGTTATTGTACTGTAAACTTTAGAAGTTATTTGTGGTGATGTTGTGTGCTTATAATACAGCAATTTACAGGTACCATGGTCCCTTGGTATCCACAGGGGTTTGGTTATAAGATGCCTCATTGATACCAAAATCCATGGATGCTCAAGGCCTGTTATATACAATGGTAAAATTGTGTCCCTAATATAAAATGGCAAAATTATAGTTTGCTTTTTGGAATTTATATTTTTTAAAATATTTTCAAGCCATGGATACTTGAATCCATGCATAAGGATTCATACTGTATTCATACTTATATTTGTGCTTCTATTTATTGAAAGAAAGGACCACACATTAAATAAATGGGTCCTGGTAATAATTTAATACATTGAAAAAGCATATCATCAGAAAGTGATCCACTGAAAGGCAGGAGAGTGCCTGCATCTCAAATCAGCATTTCTGAATTTCCATCTTGACCAACATACACCTAATATGGTATATGGTATAGGAAAAATGAAGCTGAAAATGTTGCCTTTTATAAAGCATGAATTCTATCCCTTTATTTGCAATTTTGCAAGTGCAGCTGGCCCTCCATAACCACCGATTATCTATCTTTGGATTCAACCATCCATGACTGGAAAATATACAAAAAATATAAATTCCAAAAAGCAAACCTTGATTTTGCCATTTTATATAAAGGGCTCCATTGTACTATGCCACTGTATTTAATGGGACTTCAGCATGCACAGATTATGGTATCCATGGGGGGTCCTGAAACCAAACTCTTTGTTGTTGCTGCTGTTGTTGTTGTTGTTGTTGTTGTTGTTGTTGTTAACTGCCTTCATATCAATCTCAACCCATGGCGAACCTATGGATGAGACATCTCCAGGCCCCCCTGTCTTCTACTGCTCTGCCCAGCTCCTGCAAACTCATATTCATGGTCTCTTTAATAAAGTACATCCATCTAGCATGTGGCCTTCCTCTCTTTCTACTTCCCTCCACCTTTCCTAACATTATTGTCTTTTCCAGCAATTCATGCCTTCTCATGATGTGTCCAAAGTATGACAGTCAAAGTCTTATCATCTTGGCTTCTAGGGATATCTCTGACTTGATGACCCATTTATTTGTCTTTTTGGCTGTCCATAAATCCAGCACCACATCTCAAATGAGTTGATTTTCCTCCTATCTTCTTTCTTGACTGTCCAGCTCTCACACAGATACATGGTAATAGGGAATATGATAGCTTGTATGATTCTGACTTTTGT
>CM034706.1:46635731-46648787 GCA_020142125.1 Phrynosoma platyrhinos | reverse complement strand
AGACCTCTGTCTTTATCAGCCACGTGTTGGCAGCTTTCCCGGACACTTTTACTATTTCTATTTCTTCATTGTCTAGGTTCATTATGAAGTAGTGTTTATACTGTCATGATATAACAACTGTGGGGTTAGAAATGAAGCCAGATGTTTTTCAGATTTTTGCTTTAAGGCTTGGATTTTTGCAACTATGCATTTTTTCATGCATTGTTTTCAGTAATACCCTGTATACCAATAGCAGATGGCTTACCCGTATAAGAAGTACATGATATATATGACAGCCAGCATGGTATAATGGTTTGAGCATTGGAATAGGACCCTGACCAGGGTTTGAGTGACCAGTCAGCCTCAGAGGAAGGCAAAGGCAAATCCTCTTTAGAAAGGTCTTGGCAAGGAAAAGCCTGTAATAAGTTCACCTTAGGATCCCCATATGTCAGAAATGACTTGAAGGCACACAAGAATACAACAACATATTGACTCACAAGCTAAAAACACAGTTTTATGTGATTTACCTGGGACAGTAAAGCCCATGGTGCATCACTACTGCACTACATTGTTATAGCACTATTATTCCATTTTTATTGCTATGGGCTGCCTCCTGTGGCCTTCTGGGTTTGTAGTTTAGTGAGGCTGAAGAGCTCTCTGGCTGAGAATTCTAAATGTCCCTCCCTAAACTGCAAAACCCAGTATTCCAAAGGAAGCATCTATAGCAGTAAAAGTGAAATAGTAGCACTATCACAGTGTAGTGTGGTAACAGCCTTGAGGGTGATCCCAGAAAGGGAAAGAGTTCTGCATACAATGTAAATGCACTCATGCATCCTACCTTGGTTGTGTTGATAACATTCCCATAACATCTAGTTTGGCACTCATCTGTTAAACCTTCTCACTTTTTTCTTATTGTCAACTGGCAAACCAGCTTCACTTATTTTTGAAAAGCCATCCTGGCTACCAGATACATCCCTGTTCATTCTGGTGCCCTCTTTCAAAATGTGCATGGTGTCCTTCTAATTTTTATGTCCTTTCTAGGGCTGGTGTGCAGCAAGTCTTCACATTTTTCAACTAGGTAAACCTCGAAGGAATTTAAAACAGAGCCTATAAAAGTTGTACCATCTAGATAGCATATAAAAATGTAATAAAATAATTTCCCCTGTGATATTTCACAGCTCATGCATCACAGAGACATGGTGGCACATTTTAAAATGAGATCAATAATCAGCAATACTAACAGTGTGAGATATCATTATCCAAAGCTTTCAAACTTTTTGCCTAATGTTAGCTACCTGACAGCATATTTAAGCTGACTAAACAAGAGTGGTACATTGGGAGTTCAGTATGTAACTGTTTATACAAGTCAGAGGTATGGTCTAGAGTTTTCATGCAGGCACAGAAGCGACAGAGCAGGTGCAGAGTTCTTCCAACTTAATGGCAGTTGATGGCTTCTTTCACAATACTGCAAGGCTTTCACAAGATTTTAAAGAATCTGTCTGTAATTTCCTTTACAGTGGAGACTGAAACCCATAGCCAATTCACTGCCACCAGCTAAGGGAGCCACCAGCTAACACTGTTCCAACTCCATTGCATGTTCATCCCCACTGAAATAACAAGGGATGCCCACATGGGAAAAAACCTTTGCATGCACTTTAATGAATATATACTGAGCATTCACACAGATAAATGTCTACATTTGATACATCATTCATAGGTGTTTTTTTTTCAATTTGGCACAGTTCACAGAATAAATGAGGCCCAAGTCCAGCAACTAGTTTGAGGACAGACTCATATTGTAGGAAGGAGGGTGAATGGGAACAATCTCCATTTTACACTCCTAGCCACTCTTACACTGGTCCAAAACACGCTGCAGAAATAATCCAGTGTGAGATCAGTTTAACTGCCCTGGCTCAATGCTAGGGAATTCTAGGAACTGTAATTTTGTGAGACATTTAGCCTTCTCTGGAGATTATCACACTGGCTATCTTTTCCCAATCTGAGCACAGGCAGAGACTGTGTCTTATTACACAGCTCTGTGCCCAGATCGTAGGCATCCCAAGAGCTACGATTTCCAGGATTCCCTAGCACTGAGCTAGGGCAGTTAAAGTGGTCTCAAACTGGATTATTTCTGCAGTGTGTTTTGGACCATGCTTAGCTTGCTGGTAAGGTCACAGATGCTAACAGTCCATTTCTCTATTTGTCCCATGTTGACAAATGGCCAGATAGCATCACTCAGGGGGCTACATTTGGCCTGTGGGTTATCCTGACCCACTAAATTAGACACTTAAGAGTACAGTACCATGGAATAGTTGGATACACTGGAGTGGACTCAGCATGGCAGTCCAATATGGTTATATTCATCAGGTTGCACACAAGCATAGGCCTGCAAGGTCATAGCTATTTATGTTGCACAGCATTTGGCACTGCCATGCACTGAAATCTATGGAGATCCATATCCACAGAAATAAGTAACGGGGGTAGAGAGGGGAAGAGACGGGTGGGATGGTTGAATTCTGACCAAAATTGGAATATCAGGAGATTTTTAAAATTTATTTTTTACAAAGCCATGGTCTGAATTCACGTTTATCCTCTGTATTTAAGCTTCAGGAACATAGGAAGCTGCCAGAGCCATGCACTACCCATGGTCCTTCTGTCTGAGCTCAAGCAAATAAGTATTAATGTTCAGCAGTGCTGCAAGCACATATGCAGGATGCTAAAAAAAAAAAATAACTCAGAGTCTCCAGGTTCTATATACAGAACTTTACTATAGAGTATTTACAGCACTATATACAAACCAACAACTATGTATCCACTAACAATAGCAACCAACACAGAACATAGGCCATGCCCATATTGATACATCTTGTCCATGACATGATCATCTCACATAGGTGTGTGCAATAGTCTTCTTGCAACAGCCATTTGCATCACATCTGCTGTGTCATTCTGGACATATCCTACATTGTGCGATTGATGACACTCCATTTCAATCACCATGCTGCAACCTTTCACTTATGTTGCATCAGCCAGCAGCCATATTTTGTCCAGTGAAATTCAATTCCATTTTTACATACACTGACAAAACCTCTCAATACAAGCCAAGACACTTATTCTGAAGCTGTCATACTTTGGACATATCATGGAATGACATGACTTGTTGAAAAAGACTGTAATGTTTGGCAAAGTGCAAGGCAGTTGGAAAAGAAGCAGATCAGATTATAGGTTGATACAAGGAAGCCCAAACCCTGAGTTTGCAAGAGCTCAGCTGAGTGTTGATGAATAGGGCTCTTGGAATTCTCTTATTCATAAAATCATCTATCCATAGGGTCACGATAAATTGACAGCCTAAATACCTTAAAGGCAGCAAATCCCATCTGATCTTGGAAGCTAAACAGGATCAGTCCTGGTTAGTACTTGGATGGGAGACTGCCACCAAATACCAAGTGCTGTAGGCTGCATTTCAGAAGAAGGAACTGGCAAAACCACTTCTGAGTATTCCTTGCCTAAGAAAACCTATGACATTAATGAAGTTGCCATAAATTGACAGGCAACTTAAAGGCACACACACTCTCACACACCATAAATTGAAGTGAACTTGATGACAACAAAAACAACAGAAGCTAGGTATTCCTTGCCTAAGAAAACCTATGAAATTCATAAGGTCGCCATAAGTTGACAAGCAACTTGAAGGCACACACACTCTCACACACCATAAGTTGAAGTGAACTTGATGACACCAAGAACAACAGAAGATAGCTTATTATCAATGAGGTCACGTCTCCATCTAGACCAGTATAGTTTATTCTGTCTATAAATGGATCTCCGGGGTCTCAGGTTGATATTTTCTCTCCCCAGTATTGGAGACACTTGTGCTTTGCATAGCCATGACCTGACACAGTACTCTCATTTTACTTTAAATGCATCCTTTTACTCTAAATACATTGAAATACTGTAAGTTCTTTTAAATTGTTGTATTTTAAAATAAATTTTATAGTACTTTTTCCACACATTTTTACAAGTACTTACAACCAGACATCTTTCAGATATATTTGACTGTGAATCTCATCTTTCCCAAACAGCATGAACACATGTGGAAAGCAACAGCTTGGGGAAGGTTGGTCTGTGTGACTGCCTCTATGGGAGGCAAGCAGGGCAGACAACAAGATGTGTGGTCCCCAAAGTGGAGATACCTAGATTGTGACTACTTTAGACTATGACTGAGTAGTTGACCTTAATATCTTTTAAAATCCATCTCTGAGAGCACTTTTAGCCACCTGGAAAAGGTTTCACATCTGTGTCTGTACTGGGGGGGGTCTTCCAACTGCAGTTCCTCACACTGTATTCTGCAAGTCCATTTTTGCATTGCCCTCAAGTTTTTGTTCTGACTGATGATTGAACAGCACAAAATCCCCAAGTGTCAGAATTTTCTGGATCATTTTTTTAAATGCTGAAGACTCATATATTACTATTAGCAAATCAAAGTGCTACAAACAGAACAATTACCTAGCGTGGATCCAGCAATTTCCTTTGAATGATTCTGTACTTTTTCTTTTTCCCTCCATAGAGCACAAAATGATTTTGTTCTATCCTCGAAGCAATTAATATCTTCTACTAAACAAATCAGTGCTAAAGAACCAAATTAACACCCTTCAAAAGTAATACATCAGTGCCTAATTTCACAGAATGTTTTATGACCCTTCCACCCAAACTAATAGATAGATTTCAAACATAAAAGCCCCAACATGGCTAGAATTTGAATTCTTGGATTCCATGTAATTGTATTCCAGGCTTTTAGAAAGCAAATTGCCATCTTGTTCATAAATATTGTGTCTACCTTTTACAGGAACTGTTAAGAGCTGGATTGTTGAACTGTTGTTGTTGTTGTTGTTGTTTTAAAAAATGGCAATTTCATTAACATTGTCCAGCCTCTCAAAGAAATCTTGGAGGCATTTGATAGCAGCTTTCTTATTAATTAGTATCACATGTAATTTCTGAAACAAAGCATCAAAATAAAATGCCTGATGTTTGTTAAACAAGCGTTCCAAAGCATAGATGGGAGTAAAATTAATCATGGTCTCGATTTTCAGTCTTATTAGCCCTACAGCTTGACAAAAAGAAGCAAAATTAAAATCATGTAATTATATAATCACAATTTAGGCATTTTACCTAATAGAATACAACAGAAAGAGCACATGTAAGAATCCTATACAATATCTTCATATGCATCAGACCAACCCCCAGTGGCATCATCCTCCTCACCCAATGTCACCAAGCATGGAGATTTCTATTCATGTTATTCATGACTGCAAGTAGACACCACCTACAAACTTCCCTGCTCAGAACAGGAGGGTGGTGTTAGCCATACTGGATGTCTTCCAAATCTTGGTGTATGTATATGCTTTCCTTGCAATGGCTATATGTGGACCCAGAAGCTCTGAGCTGCCATAAGCCCAAAAATTATCCCGGCCATCAAAAACAGCCATCCTGCTCATCCCTGATTCGGCTGTAGCTACTGTTATTTGTTTCTTAGTTTTTTGTGTTATTATTTTAAATGTGTTTTAAATCATCATTATTTAATTGTATTTTAAGGGGGGTGGGATTGTGGGATATGGGTGTATATTTTAAAGTTGTAAGCCGCCCTGGTTCCATTATGCAGAGGAGTGGGATAAAAATTATTATTATTATTATTATTATTATTATTATTATTATTATTATTATTATTATTACATATGCAGGGCAAGGAAAGGAAGTCACATTTCCAAAAGACAGGAAGGCTAAGGTAATTTACAACCGGGATGGTTTTGCACTTAATGAAGAATCCCATTTTACAACCCATTCCCACCTTTATATCACTATTTTGAGTGGTCTTTCTTCTATGCAGATTTGGGCCTCTTTGATGTATTTTTGCCTGAGGCTAGTTTTTTCCTATATAAGATCCATAAAATCCTTTCTTTGTTGAGCTAGATAGAATTCATGGTGACTCCACATCACCTTGAATTCTGACTAGTGTCTGACTGGCTGCCATCCTATTCAGCATTCCCAAGCAGCATAGTCTAGCACCTACCATCCAATTGGACCATCCAGAGTTGTTCCAAGTTTTAGTAAGTATCACCATTAGTTCAGCCTGTGGGTCTATTCAAACATGAATTCCTTTATTCCTAAGCCTCTTGTATGAGTGTGTGAGTGAGTGCATGTCTTGATATGTGGTCCCCTTAACAAACATTCAGTTCATTGAGAGAATTCTGCTTCTGTTTTTCCTGCTATTCCCATCATCTCCGTAAATGCTGGGACATATCCTACAGCTGTTTTTGTAGCATAGCCAAAATAACTGAGCTAATTAAAAATTCCCCTAAGAGATTTTGGCTACAGTAGCAACACTGGGGCCTAGCATGCATGGCTCACACCCTTCTTCTGTGTATACTTGTATCCTATCAACCATAACACTTGAATAGGGATAGATTATTGGATCCAATGAAATAAAGTAAGAGAAAGAGAATGGAAGCTAAGGAACAGTATGGGGATAGGGATAGGTGAGAAATTCAGTCATTCATAAATTCTAATACAAACCTACATAATTACATATTTTTACAGCATTAAGTGAAGGGATACTCAAGTATCCTTCTAAACTTGCTCATCTCCAAATCTTCTAGTGGAATTCTTCAATCAAAATAAGTATATGTTTTAAAAAATGTGAACATTAGGAAATCTCAGCCAAAATTTTGTTTGTTAATAGGGCAGTCCCAAGAGTATGCAGTGTTTAACCAATGCAAAAAGATGCATTAGATGGCAATTTCCAAGTAACCATCCAGGTAACTCACATAGCTAATGGCCGAATAGCAAGTTAAAAGGAATCCAAAATAAAAAAAAATGTACACCAAAGCTCTGTAGGAAAAAAAATGGTGCAGCCAGCTCAAGGTGAAGTAATCAACATGGCAACTTCCTTTCCTCAGTAAGGTAAAGACCTACCTCCTTCACCATCTGTTCTAGTGCTATTTGTTTTTCTTAGTGAAATCTATCACAATGAAAGAGAATGTCTGTCTCTGCCCATAAGACCAAAAAAACCATAAACCTAGACATGGAAGCATTGCTTACTAAGCATGGTGTAGTGCTTGGAGTGTTGGACTAAGATTCTGGAGATCAGGTTTTGAATCCCCACTCAGCCATGCAAACCCACTGGGTGACCTTGGGCAAGGCATATTCTCTCAGCCTCAGAGAAAAGCAAAGGCAACCCCACTCTTGTTAGCATATATGACTTTAATAAAATTTTGGGACATGTGGCATTCCCTCGATGGCCCCAAACTGACCTCTGTGGGATGTAAGCCATAAGCCTCTAGATAGTAAGTCAGGTAGACACAGGGAAGAGGCCTGCCAAACAACTAGAAACTTCCCTACCAGACAGGTTTGGGAGTTGCTAAAGGGGAAAGACCATCAACCCTAAAGGATTACACAATAGTGCAGTGATCAGATTTAACTGCACCCTTTTTCCTCTAGGCTCCCTCCTTGATTGTGTCAAGACCCGAGTGCATTGTTTAAGCCATCCTCACACCTCGGCTTGACAAAGCCCAGGCAATCAGTGCCTTTGTCCAGGCTTCAGCCAAGCCATCAAGTCTCTAGCCAGAGGCTAAAAATTCCTATATAAACTCCTAGATTTTTAGACTCCACATGCTATCCTTAGAGTGCATCTTGGCTCCACGCCAGTCTGTGCTCTGATCATAGCTTCCTCACCCATCCCTTCCCCCATTTCAGTGGCCATGCATCATCATCATTCACATTCATAGCAGATCCCAGAGAAGCCTTTGGAAGTGAGCATCTCCCATAGTTTGGCTCATCTCAATCTATTCCCGCTTTCATTCCTTTACTTCCAAGTGTGCAGTGTGAGTTTGTGTGTCATATGTGTATGTGTGCAGTTTTCCCCTTTTAATAAATATTTAGACCTTAATTAGGGTCTCCATAAGTCAGCAAAGACTTGAAGGTACACAACAACAACAACAGGCATGTATATTTATTTCATTTTAAGTCATTTTTATCAGTTTTAATCTATCTGTGGCCTGCAGCCCAAACTTGAGTCTCTAGGTGGTACTTTTCCCTAACTTCAGATTTTTTGAGCCCTCATCCTGTTACAATATCCAGACAAGAGGCCTGCAGTTCCATAGTTTCATTTGGCTCTCAAGAGAAGGAAAAATTCTCTTTAAGTTGTATGTAGTTAGCATACTGAATACCATGCACTTCAAGTCTCTGAATAATGAATCTAGATTTAATCAAAAATAGAAAAGATGAAAAATACCACTATATAAAGCAGACACTAAAAAGCTTTAAAATTTCCATTAATTGCATTTAACCAGAAAAGGGACATTTGTGATACTTAATGTTAATTCTAAATTGGCATTTAAATTCACACTGAAAAGGTGGCCAGAAGAACAAAGGTGAAAAATCCCAGACATGATTTTACTCTTCCCCTCTTGTTCCTGTTTGGACCTTAGGGGGAAAGGAAACAAGAGCATGCATTTTTGAAAACCCCATTTCTCATCCATTCACCCACTGAAAGAAAATGAGCAAGGATATAAAAAAAATTACTAAGTCACAAGACAGCAATAAAAGAGATAGAGCAACAGAGTGCAATAGTAAAAAAGCTGGACTAAAGCCCCAGGCCAACATTTCAACCACCCAACAATTGATATAAACTAACAACAAAGAAATAAGAAGTCAAATTTCCAACAACCTCAAAAGGGAGACCTACAACACTTGAAGAACTACTGGAGTGCCCAATTAAAGTAATCCAATCCCCTCTCCTTACTCTACAATATTTGCAGAGCCCTGAAAGGGAGGGTTAATATGTTGATAACAGCAAAACAAAAGGTGACACATCAGTAGCATCACCAAAGCTGAAGTGTGGTAAGTGAGGAAAAGAAAGGAAGGTTGTCTACCTGCCCATTTCCACACCCTTGTAGTTCAAGCAGCCCCTCTCCTGTTCCTACACCAAGAATTGCAAATTGGGTAGGCAATGGAAATTCAGATCCAAAATACAAGTAACGTGAAAGTATCTGCTTTTGGTCTATGCTTCAACTTGGTCCAAACAGGCATTCTAATAAAATCTGCTACCAGTACGCAGTTCCATCTTTTCTTTGGCATCTGAATCCTCTAGACATGAAAGAAATTGAACTTTTTTCAAAGACCAGAAGTAAGTTGCAATTTATACAGCAGTACAAGATTCATAAATCTATTACCAATGTCATTTTATGCTTTATAAGAATTCCATGACCAGTGAGAAAATATCCAGATCACAACATTTTGTCACTCCAAAGAGATATGGAGATGAGTGAGCATGATGTGATACAAATCTTTTCTAAGTCAGGATTTATATGGGGAGAAATTACCTTGTTAGCCAACTATGACTTGTTTTATTAGCATCATTTACTTCTAAGTAGACTGAGAAATGGAAAAAAGAATGAATTTTCACTTTTCACATTTCCTTCCTCAGTTAGTATCCATCATGAACAGGAATGATCGTTCACATTCTCACAAAAACACTCTCTATTTCAAATGCCAGGACAAGGGTTTGTTTTTATAAAAAATGTGTCTCCATTTTTTTTAGTGATCTGAACATGCTTGGCATTGTTTCTTAATATAACATTGGCATATGGCAGTTAGGCACTTAGTCCTGTTATTTTGTTTGTGTGCTTTGCTAGCTTATTTTCAGACTTTTCTGCAGGCAATTACTGTCAAATACATTTAATTTCTTTAGTTGTTATGATATGCTTGCTAGCATGCTTGGCTCTATATTACAGGGAGCCTTTGTTCTGAAGTGGAAGAAATATTAACAAGTTGTGTACTGAACAGGCAAGCCCAGTCAGACAGATGCATACCTCATATTTATTCAAAATTTAAAAATTAGGTTTGGTCAACCATTACAGATGGATCCAAAGACTAAAGTGTTACTTTTTCTTTCTGAGTCTACATACCTGGTTTTGTCCAGTCTTCTGAATATGTTTCTATGGAGTTTATCACACAGGGAGTCCCATGTAGAAACCCTGCTTTAAGTAGAAAAAAAACTGCAAAAGCAGAAGCAATTTATTAACAAGATTCCCCAGTGTGAAAAGTGAAAACAGTGTTAAAATGGGGTTAATCTGAACTGAAACTGCTTCTTTTTACTTTCGGAAAAACCTGAAAGTAAACAGAAGCAGTCAAAGAGAGGTTTTCATTTGGATTAACCTCAGTTTAACCTTCTTTTAACAGCAACGTCGTCCGAAAAAACATCCGCTTTTGCGGTTTTTTTCTACTTTAAACCCCTGTTTCCGCCCGGGATTTTCCCCGTGTGATAAACTTCTTTGATTCATTTTGGTGCATTAAAGTACTGAAAAGAACACATGAAACAAGGCCTTCATCCTCATCCTCAATGGATACAATCAGGTTTAAGTAAATGTAATTGCATTTGCTCACCATCATCCTTCATTGCCCTTGACTCTTTCATTCTTGCTCTTCCTTTCTCTTCTCTTCTTGTCTTCCTTACTCTCAGCATTTGCATTTGAAGGTCCTTGAGGGTAGGGACCTGTCTTTATTGTTCATAAAGCCTTGTATATGGTGTTTTTACATCAATTACACTCTGGAAATAAATTATAGCAATCCATCATGAGCATAACCCAGTTTAAAGTTAAAATGTTAACACAAAACCAGTACTGAACAAATAGCTCAGTGTTGCATAAGGTGACATGGCATATGTGGCTAATCCTCCAACTGACAATATTGAAGTCCAGTTCTTCTGGAAATTTTGCACTCTGTCCTTAAACTTTTACACCAGCCTTTTAAAAATGCTGGAGGCTGGGGTTCATCGGGCAGCAGGCAGGCTGGACAATGCCTGGATCTAGTCCCATCCATGTGCCAATTTAACCGCAGCTGTAATCAATAAATAGTGGTGGCCTTTTCCTTCCACCCATGTGTTTGAGTGTTTTGATGGCAGAGCAGGTCTCACCACTGGGAACACAATAGAATCAGTCTCTACAAGTGAATCTGCAATTTCCAGATAGACTAGTATAAAAATTAATGAAAACCTCAGGGTGGAGGGAAATGGAATGGCATGAAGGGGGAAAGTGCATTTTAAGAACAGTAGGGAGCTTTTGGCCTAAGCAGACAGCGCAAAGCGCCGTTTTCGAGGCCAGGAAGGGGAGGGGCAGCCTCACGTTGGGCACCCCAACCCCTTCCGAAATACGT
The DNA here is from genome assembly GCA_020142125.1 of Phrynosoma platyrhinos. Classification (NCBI taxonomy): domain Eukaryota; kingdom Metazoa; phylum Chordata; class Lepidosauria; order Squamata; family Phrynosomatidae; genus Phrynosoma; species Phrynosoma platyrhinos. Next base: position 46,637,600 of record CM034706.1, on the reverse strand, counting down.
AATTGGAGCGCCCATCGCTCCGCACAGCCGGCACTCCGCCGACGCACTTCCGCTGCAGCGTCCACACACGCTGCAGCGGAAGAGTCACCAAAGGTGCGCCGGAGGCCTTTTGCAGCACACCTTCAGCATCTTGTGGAAGGAGCACTATTTTACCACTCCTTCCTGGGCCTGGGACGCTGTGGCTCGGGGCCGAGGAGTGCGGATACCTTGGCCCCGATCCACAGCTTCCCGGGGCGGCCCTGTGCCACCCGTCTGCTCCCCCAGCTACTCTCTTTATTTACATCTGATAAAGGGGAAATATATCCCTACTCTAAATATCAATCTTAAACATGTATTCTTTAAAGCCTATATTGATTATGATGCATTATTTTCCAAGTATGCATGCATAGGTTTACCATTTGCAGATTTTACATTGAGGCTCTAATGATCCCTTTTTTGCAACAAACCACCACTGCCTGGATGCCTTGCAATGGAGAATGGGCTGCCATGATTCTTTCTACACGACTATAGTGTTACACATAGTTCACCTCCTGATTTCAAAGGTTCAAATGAACATGGATCAAATATATGTAGAACAACTATCTGATCCCTCCACCATCATGAAAAACAGCAGAAAGCTTGCAAGAATGCAGGGAAATCAAGGGAATAATAATTAGGCCGAACAGTAATGTGGTGCCCAGCCTTTTTTTTTAAGGGGGGGGGACATTTCTTATTCTAAGTCCAACTGTGTACTTTTTTTTCTAATTGTGTTGCAAAGGTTTATATCAGAGCCATAGACCTCCTAAACTGTGAAATTCAATAGCCATATGTGTTCTCCAATTCTCTGAGCAGTAAGAAGTTTCAAAGGCACAGTGTTTGGTTTCCCTTGGGAAGGCAGTCTCTGAAGCCTTCTTGAAATGTGGAATATTTCTGTTTATTTACTTATATACATGCTGAGTACAAGTGAAGACATAGGGCTTAAATTCTCCAGCAGACAAGTCCACAGCTTCCACATCAGATCTTTGGGGAGATGCTTTCAGAGGCTTCCAGAAACCCTAATTTAGCTTTCTGTGTCTGAGTCAAACAAAAAAGCACAACCTGCAATTCTTGGAGGTACCTTAATTACATCAACTTTAGCTGAGGGTAGTCCCCATTCAGATATCTGCATTTTCTGAAAGCCACTACTAAGACCTATTAGCCAACATTTTAGTCCCCATAACAACTATTACTTGCAATTTACCTAGTATATTATGGCAAGTCAGACTAGACCTAACCAACCTGTGTGACCACTCAAGTTAGTTCTTCTCAGAGGTTAGAAGAAGTTGCTTTCTGTGACTACTGCTCTCAGAACGCCCACCCCAGACAGCATAGCCTCCTCCATGCTGGCTGGCTTTCTGAGACATTTGGTCCTTTAAAAAGTAACTTTTCCAAGCACTGTGCTCCTTCTCTTGTCGATACCAGTATAAGACTGATTGATGGATTGATTGATGATTGAATTAATATCCCACCTTTCTCCCAAGATGGTATTCAAGGCAGCCTTTCCCACTGCAATGCCTGAAAATATAATATATGAAGCAGGTCAAGGATGGCCCAGTGTTTTGCCAGGGATGGGCCAATGCATCAAAAATTTTCCTAGCTTTTGAAGGAATCATTTACAGCAGGAGTGGGCAAATGCTTTAAATTATCTGTTCCAGGACCATTGGGAGAGCCTATGTATTGCCAAGTATGAAAAAACAAAACAAAACAAAATAGAAATGGCTGACAGTCCATTTCTAGTGTTGAAAAAAAGGTTGTTTTTTTTAACATTAAATAGTACAAGAGGACTGCAACCTACTTTAAATGGCAGTTTATGCAGTCTTCAGGACTCAAAGGATTCTGGGGGGGGGGGGG
>CM034706.1:46618530-46630640 GCA_020142125.1 Phrynosoma platyrhinos | reverse complement strand
TGCATAAGTCATCCTAGAGGCTGTTATCATATAAAATATTAATCTGCCACATTTCTTTTCCAAAACATCGTCATTTATATTTAGGCCCCGATCCTCCCTTTTGCTGCCCCAAAAAGAGCAGCAAAATGCAGCTCCTTTTAGGGGTGGCAAAAGGCCACCCTAAGATCTGACGCACGCTCTTCAGCGCCCTTTTCGGTGCAGTATGTTTGAACGCTGAGCCAGAAGGGCATCCTGACACCACGCGGCGTGTGTAATGGTGCGCGGCATAAGGACAGAATCATGTGGGGTTGGGCGGCTGGCATGCGGCTGCCCCGCCCCAACTCTGCCTCCAGGCCGGCCCTTTGGGCCAGTTTGCAGAAGCCCATAGTCATCTTTGTCATTTTTGCAATATTCTGCAGCACCAGTCTTACAAGAACTGTTCTGACTTCCAATTTGCTTCTGAGCTCAAATCAAAATTGGGTTTCACCTATAAAGCCCAAGACAGCTAGGGCTAGGATATCTGAAAAACCAGCACCTCCCATAAGAGTCTGCCCAAAATCTGTGGAGGCTGTGTTGTATGTCTCATCACATGGTGAACCAGGGCTTTCTTTGTAGCAGGCCACTGATTGTAAGATTGGTTCCATCACTTCCAAACTTCCAATAAACACTTAAAATGGAGTTGTTCCACATGGTCAATAACCCCTGAAATTGGTCTGGCTGTTTTAACTGCTGGTTTTGAAAATAATTTTAAGTTGTATTTTCAGTTGTTGTTTTTAAAGTTTTTAATCTATCCATTGTTTCAAATGTTTTTATCCATTATATATTGCTTAGAGGCCCTGGCAGGCTGAGAGGTGATATATAAATGCCATAAATGAATAAATCCTTGCATCCATCCTGAAGAAACTTGCCAAGAAAGCCCTGTGATAGGGTCACCTCAGGGTTGTCATAAAAGTCAGAAACAACTTGAAGGCACACAACAACAACAAAAACACATACATCTTACCATTTATAGCATTTTTGGAAAATCTGTCTAGCAACATCATACAACAGCATATAACAAATCATAGGAGTACACTACAGTAGCCCCTTCCAATTTGCGGGGATCTGTTCCAGACCCTCCCATGAAAATGGCAACTTACAAATATTTGAGCCCCATTGGAAATAATGGTGCAGATGCGAGGCTGTGTGTGGGCATGTGCCACCATTTTATCCCTCCCTGCTTGTCCCTCCTGCAAAGAGCAAGACCGCGGACTTCAAGTCCATGAACGGGGAGGGATGACTGTAAATATATTTTAGCCAATCACTAAACAGGAGTCATTAAGACATAATGAAAAACTACAAAGCAAGTGAAAACTGTTTGTGAAAAGAGATGCAAACACATCTTATTATATATGATTTCAGCAGCGAGAATCTTTTATGCCAAAGCATGGAAACAAAATAAAACCAACGGATAGAGAATGGAATATACCAACGGATAGAGAATGGAAAGAAAAATTAGAAGAAGCAATGGAACTTGATATACTAACAGTTCTAGTCAATGGAAAAACAGAAGAAAATGTAGAAAGAGAATGGATCTGCATTAAATAATATTGGATAAAGGAAAGTGAAAAATAACTATTAGCGAATTACAGTAAATAAAATTAGCTGGTATAGTTATAACGTTGAAAATGATATAAATAAGAACATGGAATACGAAGGGAAACTGGAAGGTTCATGGAAATATGAAGAAGAGGTAAAATTAAGTTAGGAAGTTATTTTTAGTTCTTTTCATTGAAATGAACAAAGAAAATATATGTATGGATATTTTGGAAGTAGTGTATACTTAGTATTTCAATGTTTGTCTTTGTAAGTATTTGTATGAGATGTAGGTATGTAGGTAAATAGAAATGAATGCATCAATTGAATGTATGTATGTATGTATGTAGTTGTATGATGTGTCTTTTAATAATAAAAATAAAAAATAAAAAAAGAAAACTGTTTGTGTCAAACTTTCTCTTTATTTCAGGTTATTATTAGTAGAAAAGCTGCTCTGGAAATTCTTAATCTGCATTTCATAACTCTGCAGCTTCTAAATGTTTCCTTGGTTGATGACAATGTTCTTTCAGCATGGTTCTACCTTACTTTGGTCTTACGGTCAGCCTTTCACCTTTTTACATCATTGGGCTGGGATATATTTTTAAAAATGAATCACTGCTCTTGGAGGCTTCCAGAAAGGGACATTCATTTTCTTTTGTCAAAAGAAAGACAGTCTAGGGAGATCTGTGGGATTGGGACCACAAATAGAGTCGGGGGGGCTATGCGGCCCCCAAATTGCACATTGCCTCCTCTGTGGATGGGTGAGGGAGGCACAGACCAAAGGTAGAGAAGTCAATAGGCGGTGAAAAATTTAAGACGATAAATGTATTCGCGCAGTCCCTCTGCCTTGTTCACTGAATTTCATCAGGACTTCACATGATGTGGCCCTGCATCCACAACCTACCTTGTTTTGTTGCCACTTCTTCCATCCTTTTTCTTTTCAAAGAAAATGTTAAGGACAAAAAAGATGGAATGGCTTCACACTACACAATTACATCAGCTTTATGCCTCTATAAGTACCATGGCTCCATCCTATGGAATCTCAGGGTTTGCAGTATTCCTTGCCAGAGAGCTCTAATGCTGCAGTTCAGAGAAGTCCACTAACACTCTTCAGCACACAGCTCTAAAGGCTTTCTTAAAACACAAGTTCCAGGACTGCATAGGATGAAGCCATGGTAGTTAAAATAGTATCAAAAGTGTTATAACTGTGTAATGTAAATATACTCATAGTGTCTTCTCACTGCTGGTGTGAGAAGGAGCCTTCTGTGTGGAAATGACCTGTGCAAGTCTATGAATTAACCATATGGTTAAGAAGACCTGAAAAATGGAATGAAAAAAATGCTGAAGGGTAAATGGAGGACAGGAGAAAGTCCTGACAGTTTATAGTAATATTCTAGGGATAGGGTAGGGGAGTTAATATTGGAAAGGATATATTCTGTGAAGTTTACCTGTTGTTGTTGTTAGTTGCCCTCAAGTCAACCTCGACTCATGGTGACCCTGTGGATGGGACATCTGCAAGCCTCACTACCCTCCACTGCTCTGCTTAGGTCCTATAGATTCGGGCCAGTGACCTCCCTAATTGAGTATAGCCATCTGGTGTGTGGTCTTCCTCTCTTTCTGCTGCTTTCTGTCTTTCCTAGCATTATTGTCTTTCCCAACAATTCATGTCTTCTCATGATATGGCCAAAGTACGACAGCCTCAATTTAATCATCCTTGCTTCCAGGGAAAGTTCAGGCTTGATCAGTTCAATGATCCATTTGTTTGTCTTTTTGATTGTCCACAGTATTCTCAGAACTCTTCTCCAGCACTACATCTCAAATGAATTCATTTTCTTTTCATCCGCTTTCTTCACTTTCTCTCACATTCATACATGTTGATGGGCTTGGACAATTCTAACTTTAGTGCTCAGTTGTATATCTTTACTCTGTAGGATCTTGTGTAGCTTTTTTCATGGCTGCCCTTCCCATTTCTAGTCTTCCTCTTATTTCTTGACTACAATCACCATTCCAGACAAAGTTTGGTCCAAGACACAGGAAAACTTTAACTATTGTGATGGCTTCATTATGTAGATCTTCTATGGTCACTACCATTAGAAAGAGATGTTTCAGAAGGAGAGAAAGAGATGGGCATATGGAAAGCCTCCCTTGCCTGCTCTCCAAATGATGTATTTATAAAAGTGTAGGGACAGAGGGGAAGGAAGGAAGGAAGGAAGGAAGGAAGGAAGGAAGGAAGGAAGGAAGGAAGGAAGGAAGGAAGGAAGGAAGGAAGGAAGGAAGGAAGGAAGGAAGGCAGGCAGGCAGGCAGGCAGGCAGGCAGGCAGGCAGGCAGTTTCCGTATTATATATGAAATATTCAGGTGGAGAGCCAGAAGCCCCATAGCACAGGATGGAGAAGTCTGTGAGGAGTTATTTTATTTCCTTCCTTCAAAGGGTCTTCCTTTCCTTTCTTCAAAAAAAGGAGTTATTTTATTTTCTTCCTTTAAAAGGCCCGGATCCCAAGTTTTGAAGATAAATACTCTTCTTTGTAAGCTGGAATATACTGCAACATATTGTTGCAACTTTTCATAAATTTATATCCAAGGAGGAATACAGGAATAGTAGGGGAGTAGAGTCTACTTTTGATAGGGTATTGTTATTAGTAAGGTATTGATATGGCTAGGTTGGTTGCAAGATCAGCAGGTTGGCAGTTCAAGGCCCAAGTGCCATGTGTTGGAGTGAGCTCCCATCACTAGTCCCAGCTTCTGCCAACCTAGTAGTTTGAAAGCATGCAAATGCAAGTAGATAAATAGGTACCACTTAGGTGGGAAGGTAAACAGCATTCTGTACAATCATGCTGGTCACATGATCACAGAGTAGTCTCTGACAATGCTGGCTCTTCGACTTAGTAACAGAGATGAGCACCTCCCCCTATGGTCAGACACGACTTTCCAACCTTGTCAATGGGGAATTTACCTTTTAAAATAGTATACCAAAACCTAAGGCTTACCTTGTATTTTATATGTACCACAGTCAGTCACCTAATGTCTTTATGTGTACAGGTATAATTGTGGACCTGTTACATAATAATATGATAGGGACACAATGAAGTACAACAACCAAACCCAAACTGATTTTACAGCGCTGTCTCACTCACTGGTTGTCATAAAATGCAAAAAATAATTATGCTTTCTGTAAGTAAGACCTCATGAAAGTCTATGCCAGTGCCTGTAATTTTCTATTCAAGCTCTGACATATATCAAATTCCTCCCTTTGCAGTGATAAAGAAATAAATAAATCTTGCGTTAAATTGTTAAAGACCACTTGGCTCTTATTACAATGACTCGATCTGAGGCAATGTCAATATAATAGCCTGCCCATGTAAAATTCTGCTGCTTTATAATGAAGAGCAAAATGTTCAGTTCCCTAGCTGTTTGCAGGAACAAAGGATTCAGCCTAGGACTGTATTGTTATGTCAATTAAGGAGTTAGATTAATCAGTTGGAAAGGTGGCTCAATTAACTCACCAACATATTTATTTCTTTTGTTTGGAACATTTAAAAATAAAACTTATTACAAAAACATGAAATCTTGGGAAACTCTTCCCCATCCCTTTTCCCTCCCCCCCCCCTCACATTTCTATTTGAGGTAATTCAAAAGCTCAGGTCAGATATTACATCTGATGGCTCCTTAACAGCAACATGAAAGGCACTTTTTCTGCACTCATATGACATTGTGAAATCATAGGCTTTCATGGCCGGCATCCATAGTTTTTTGTGGGTTTTTCAGGCTGTGTGGCCATGTTCTAGAAGAGTTTCTTTCTGACGTTTCGCCAGCATCTGTGGCTAGCATCTTCAGAGAACATGGCCACACAGTGAGAAAAACCCACAAAAAACTATCATATGACATTGTCAGGACCTCATGAACTGTCATTATCCTCTTTTCATTGCTCACATAACTATAGGTAGAAATTTACCTTTTTGTTAATTTTGTGCAGGAGTACTGAATGGAAAGCCATGTAGTGTAGTGGTTTGAGCATTGGACTATAACTCTGGACACCAGGGTTCAAATCCCCACTCAGCTATGGAAACCCACTAGGCAAATCACACTCTTTCAGCTACAGAGGAAGGCAACACCACCACCATTCTGCAACAAATCTTGCCAATCTGTGCCCTTAGGATCACCATAAATCAGAAGCAGCACCCAACAACAACAATTGTATAGAAATGTGATGGCAGGATTAATAACATAATCCACCATTTGTCTATTTGCAATAGTTTCAGTCCTATGAAGAGTGGGGTTCACATTTCAGTAAATATCTGGAAAATTTAGTTTTGGATTATATCTTAAAGAATCTCCTAGTTGCATAGCCAGGAAAAAAATATTTATTCAGCATGAGTGGTTCCAAATAAATCATAACCAGCCCAAGTTACTTTGATTCCTCAGGTGAAAGACGTGATGATGCCTCCTTACCTCTCTTCCATCAACAAAATCCAACGAGAACAGCAGCTTAATCTTGGCAGTGGTGATGGCAGTGCATCCCCTACCACATCTGAGGGCAGTAAGCTAAATTGAAAGGATGCAGGGCAGGTTGGCTAAGGAACAAAGACCTCTGTCCTTCAACAGAGGAAAACGAAGATGAAGTCATTGTCATCTGCCTTACTTTGCCTCATAGCAGAGCTGGCCCTGGGGCTGTTTTACAATGAAACACAAACACAAAGTTCTGTTGGACACAGGGAACTGTTTGGATCATCAGTGAGATGAATAAAAGGAAACATACTCTGCAGATAAACCTCTCTCTCTTGTTCATAAGGCTCACCAAGACAAATATTGTTAAATATTTACTCCCCATCCACAAGCATATTAATAATTTTCTCAGTACAGCTCATAATACAGAGTGTAGGAGGGGATGTGTTTGGTCTGTATTTTACAAGCAACAGTCCATGAGTAAAACTCATTTGTGGACAAATATGTTGTTACTCATTTTTATTAGGAGCAGCTGAATATTTCCAAATCATTGGCTTCTTGAAAGAGCTGCCAAACTGCTGCATTTTTTAAAAAAAAAAAGTTTTGTGAACAAATTGATCCCTATCCTGACTGAAGTCCCATGATTAAATAATGTTCATAACACATCATTAATTCAAAAAATAAAGTTTGTAAATGGTAAAATGTCTGCTTCAAACTGATCTGACACTGCAGAGAAGAGAAACGTGTGCCCCCCCCCCCCCGACGTTGTTGGACTTCAACTCCCTTTAGTCCCAGCCAACTATAACTAGGCATTCTATGAATATGTTGTTTGGATGAAATAGATTGAAATACATATCATCATATGTTCCATTCCTGTCTTTAAGAGATGAGTGCTGGTACTTTTGAATCCAAAACAACAACATATATGCACACTTGAGTGATACACTCTCAGTTCACTCCTCTTTAGACATGTGGCATAAAATTAAAACAAGATTCGCCCTAGATTAGCACTTTCTGCAGCAGTTTTCTTCCCTGAAAAATTGTCTGTGGTGTAATACATCATCAGAAAAATATAATTATGTACATAAATTAACCCCACAAGCTTGGTTGGTAGATATGTGTAACAGTGCTTTCTCTGTAGCAGCACCCAAAATATAGAACTCCTTCCCAAGTGAAGACAGGCTGGGTTTATCACTTTTGAGTTTCCAGTGGGCTACTAAAATTGTTTGCAAGGGGTTTGGATCTTAAAACTGGGGATGGCTGCTCAGGCTGTTTAACTGTCTGTAATTTTCAAACTATTTTTAAAGAAGTTTTTTGTCTGGATATGTTTTTATCTATGTATGTAATATTTTAAATGTTTTATATGCTGTGAACAGACTGGAGGACCTTGGTGAGCTGTGAGCAATAAGTGAATGCTTTAAAACAGTCAATCAGTTCCTGGTAAATGGTCAAGACATTTTAACATACAAAAGAGGGAGCACTGAAGATATGCAACAGTGTTCCAATACTTTTAAGGCATGACATACTACAATATCTTTATGTAGCAAATATAATGGAAGAAATTATTCTGAATTATTGATTGTCACTACAATCTCAATAGAGAAATATGATTTGAATGTTGGATTATGACTCTGGAGTTATTGTTGTTAACTGCCCTCAAGTTGATCTCGACTCATGGTGACCATGTGGATGAGACCTCTCCAAGACCCTCTGTCCTCCACTGTTCTCCTTTTCCTGCAACCCCATACATGTGACCTCCTTAATGGAGTCCATTCATCTAGCATGTGGCCTTCCTGTTTCCCTCCCTCCCTCCCTCTTCTCAGAATTATTGTCTTTTCCAATGAGCCCTCTCTTCTCATGTGTCCAAAGTGTGGCAGTCTCAATTTGGGCATCTTGGCTTCCAGTGAGGTTTCTGGCTTGATCTGCTCTAGGGCAAACTTGTTTGTCCTTTTGGCTGTCCATGGGATCCTCAGCACTCTTCTCCAGCACCACATTATCTCAAATGCATTGATTTTCTTCCTGTCATCTTTCTTAACTGTCCAGCTCTCACATCCATACATGGTAATAGGGAATACAATGGCTTGTATGATTCTAACTTTTGTACTGAGTTGTATGTCTTTGCATTTTAGAATCTTTTCTAGTTCTTTCATAGCCACCCTCCCCAATCTTAAGGTTTCTACAGACTGGCCCACAGGGCCAGCCTGGAGGTAGGAATGGGGAAGAGCAGCCACACGCTTGGCGCCCCAACCCCACACCAAGGATGTTGTGATACTGTGCGCTGTTACACATGGCGTGCGACATCAAGATGTCCTCCCAGCACAGCTTCTTGTTGTGCTATGCCAGAAGGGGTGCAGAAGAGCCACACAGCAGCTCTTAGAGCACCCTATTTGCCAGCTCTAAGAGGAGCAGCATTTTGCCACTCCTTTCAGGGCCAGCAAGAGGGAGGATTGGGGCCAAGGCATGGGGCAGCCTTGGCCCCAATCCTCCGCTTCCCAGGGTGGCCCAGGGCCACCTATCTGCATCTCCCCTTAGTCTTCTTCTGATTTCTGACTGCCGTCCCCATTTCTATCAATGTTTGATCCCAGGTATGAGAATTCTTTTACTATTTCTATTTCTTCATTGTCTAGGTTGAACTTTGTGAAGGTCCTCGGTGGTCATTATTTTTGTTTTCTTTATGTTCAATATTAAGCTTGCCTTTGAACTTTCTTCTTTGATCTTCCTTAGTAGATGTTCCAGGTCTGTGAGGTTTTCTGCTAGTGCTATGGTGTCATCAGCATATCTTAATTTGTTGATATCCCTTCCTCCTATTTTCATTCCTCCTTCTTCTGTGTCCAAGCCTGCTTTTCTTATAATATGTTCTGCATACAAGTTGAACAGATAGTGTGAAAGGATACAACCCTGTCTGACCCCTTTGCCAATTGGGAACCATTCTGTTTCTCCGTGTTCTGTTCTGACAGTAGCCTCTTGTCCTGAGTACAAATTCCTCATCAGGACTATCAGATGTGTTGGCACTCCCATGCCTTTAAGGGCATTCTATACCCATTCATGATCTATGCAGTCAAAGGCTTTTGGAATTCCCTGGTGTGCTCCATGAGCCATCATATGCTTGCGATGTGGTCCCTCATGCCTCTTCCTTCCCTGAACCCCACTTGAACCGCTGAGATTTCTTTCTCCATGTATGGTTGGAGTCTATGGTGCAGAATTTTGAGCATGATTTTGCTTGTGTGGGAGATCAGTGCTATGGTTCTATCATTGCTCCCATCTCTTGTGTCTTCCTTTCTGTGGATGGGGATGTATATTGATTGCTTCCAATCTGTTAGCCATCATTTTGTTTTCCATAACTTTTTATATATATTGGTTAGCACTAGAGTTGACTCTGTCAATGTGGATTGCAGCAGTTCAATTGGAATATCATCTGTTCCTAGTGATTTGCTTTTCTCTATTTCTCTTATTGCAGTTTCCACCTCACTTTTTAGAAGTTGAGGTTCATCTTCATATGGCTCTTCATTCCATGTGTCCTTCATTTTGTCCTCTCTTTTGTATAATTCTTCTGTGCATTCCATCCAACATCTTTTTATTGCTTCTTGGTCTTGAGTTATGTTATTTTTATTGTAATAGATCATCCCAGTCCTTGGTTTGAATTTTCCTTTGATTTCCCGGATTTTGTGAAATAGATCTCTTGTTCTTCCCTTTTTGTTGTTGTCTCCTATTTCTCTGCATTGGTCATTGTAGTAATTTTCTTTATCTTTCCACACAAGCCGTTATATGGTTGCATTCATAATTCTTCGTTTGTTCCTATCTCCTTTTTGTTTTTCTTCTCTTCTTTTCTTCATTGCTTGTAGTGTTTTTTTCTGTCATCCATGTTTTTTTCTCTTTCTTTTTGTTTACTGAAAGTGACTGATTGCATTCTTTTTTTATTATGTCCCTGGCTTCAGACCACAGTTCCTCTGGTTCTCGGTCTGTTATGCATAGTAATGCAAATCTGTTTCTTATGTTGTCAGTAAATTCTGCTGAGATATTATTTAGATCATATTTTGGTATATGGTACTAGTTTTGTTTTCTTCTTGAGTTTTACACTTATTTTTGATATGAGTAAATCATGATCTGTGCCACAGTCAGTGCCTGATCTAGTCTTGGCCAAGATGGTGGAACTCAGTATAGAGTTCCACCATCTTTTGCTTCCAATTATATAGTCTATTTGATTTTTGTGTTGACCATCTGGTGATGTCCATGTGTATAGCCTGCTTTCTGGTTGTATGAAGAATGTGTTTGCAATGAATAGGTTATTAGCTTCACAAAAATATATCATATAATCACCTGCTTCATTTCTTTTCCTTATTCCAAACCTGCCTACTTTTTTTATTCTTCTTTGCTTCCAGCTTCTGCATTCCAATCTCCAATGATCAGCTTGACATCCTGTGTTGTGTGCTGTCAATTTCTTCCTGTACTCCTTCATAGAATCTATCAATTTCTTCCTGTTCTGCCTCTGTGGTTCATGCATATACTTGAATTATGGTAATATTCATAGATTTACCATGGAGACTTAATGAAATGATTTGGTTTGATTTTGCATTGTACCCACTGACTGCTTTTGCCACATCTTTTCATAGTATGAAAACCACCACATTTCTTCATGTCTTTTCATTCCCTGGGTAGAGCACTGTGTAGTTGTCTGATTCAAAGTGGCCTATTCCTGCCCATTTTAACTCACTCACCCCCAGTACTGCTATGTTTGTGCGTTCCATTTCCATTTTTACTATGTCCAGCTTCCCTTGGTCCATGCTCCTCACATTCCACATTCTTATCTTATGTGTTAGGCTGCTTTGGATGCTATTTGCCTTTCTAAGGGTGGCTGCTGATTGTCTTGTCATCTTTCTTATGCTCTTGGCTAATCTTGAAAATGTGATATCCCTTTATCTCTCCCTCCTTCCATTTCTGTTAATGGTCTGATCCTGCCTGTGCCTCACTTGGGGTGTCTCATTGTAGGGTTTACTAGATGATGGGGTTACACGAGAGCCACCTACACCTGTGCGCAGTGCCAACCTGTGCGCAGTGCCAACCAAGGTTAGCTTTGGTGTCACAACTCACTCGTGTCAGTGACACCCACCACTACTGCTGCTGCCCAGTAGCTGTTTGTGTCCCTATATTATTCCTCTCGGCGTTGTTTGTTTGCTTTCCTACCCATCCCCTTATTCCTCCCTGGGTTTCCCTCCTTCGCTTCCCTTGTGTTCTCCCTCATTTAGTCCATCCCCCTCCCCACCTCCTCCCTCTTTTAGTTCCTTCACCTCATTCTCTGTGGTTGGGGGAGGGCAGACATGGCTAGTCACTTTCCTCCTTTTTCCACTTGCCTGCCTGGTCCTCTGGTAGCTCTCTGTTATCCAGCTCAGCTGAGGGGGTGGAATCTGAGTTCAGTTGATAATTAGTCCCAGTTCCCTTACCTCTCCAATGGTCCTCTTTGTCCTCCTTCTCAGCTGAGGGGGCAGAGTCTGGAGACCAGAGTTTAATTCCCAGCTCAGCCATGAAACCCACTGGGCGACCATGGTGAAGTCATATTGTCTCAGGGGAAACCAAGAGCAAACCTCCTCTGAACAAATCTTGCCAAGAAAACCCCATTAGGTTTGCCTTAGGGTCACCATAAGTTGGATACAACTTAAAGACACAACAACAACAACAACCCCAATAAGCCAGCCAGAGGTGGTTGGCTTGGCATATCATCCAATCCTGGGGTCCTGGTTTGATGTTCTTCAACACACCAGGATCATACATTAAGGTTTGCTTTTGACAATAATAATAATAATAATAATAATAATAATAATAATAATAATAATAGTTTTTATTTGTATTTTCCCTGCGGATTGAGGCAGGATTACAGTAAAATATAAAATAATGTACAAAAATACAATATATAAAACCATGACAATAATAAAAACCTACAATCCATATAATAAAATCCAATACCCAATCATATACCAAGTTTGGTCATCATCTTCAACATCCAGGACGCCATATCAGATGGTACTATTAGCCTTTAGATTACAATTAGGGAGATCAAGTGGATAGACCCGCTGGAAGAGCTCCATCTTAAGCGCCTTCTTAAAGGCTTCTAATGTAGTAA